>CM017439.1:43159191-43653795 GCA_007726485.1 Eragrostis curvula
ACTCAGCAGGGCTACAGTGAGTTCTACAGTGGACTGATAGATTCGGTGGTCTCAGAATTGAAAGGATCCAAGGATTTCACAAGTTATGTGCAGGCCTCTCACTACTTGGATATATTTCGTCACAACTGGATGGAACTTCAATCAAGGCATTCTCTCAACTCATCACATTCCTGGGTCATCGATATCCCAAGGTAACACTTACTATTTCTTGCCTTGAGAACTATACGCCGCCACACCATGATCAGCTAGGTTCACATACTCTGCCCACTTGCAGATTCGGAAGGCTGCAGCTGACCAAGTATATCTTGTGTTGCTGCAAAACGATGACCTGATTCTGTCGGAAAATATGGACAGAGCCCAGGAAATACTCTCAGACACATGCTGGGAAGGAGATGTGCAGGAAGCGAGGCGCAAGAGGGCTGAATTCAACGAGATGGCTGGTTTCAGCGTAACCACTTCCAAGTCTGTAAATCAAGAAACAGGGAGAAAAGCTGGTGCACAGAATGCTGTGTCGACTGATGAGAACACATCCTATTCATCATTGGTTGATTTCAGTGGATACTAGGAGGCAGGGTCTGGCTGCTTTGCCTTCAATTTTATGTTGACGAAAGGCAAGCTCGTGTACAGTACAATACGCAAATGGCAGCACCCCTCTTTCGAATTTTGAACTGGTTGATTGGGAATGAGTGTTTGTAGCAAAGTATATGTTGTACTGGCTCACGATGTGCCGTTATTGGAACTTACTAATGTGTTTGCAAGGAGACTGCTCTGGGCAGGGTTCAGAATGTCGATGTAATGCGATATTGCGGAACCCCAACGTGGTGAGGAACTGAGTCTTGTTTGCTCTTGCGCTAGCCATGATGAATATAGCCCGATTGAGGCCCTGATATGAGCAACTTTTAACTGTCTCCCTCCTAACGCTCATTTTATTCGCTTGCATCGCAACGGCAATCCACCAGGCCGATATCCATCGTGAACAAAGAGAACAGGAGTATATGCCATATGCCTAATCGGTTTTTTTTTTCATGAGCATGGTTGTTCCTGCTACTCCTAGTCTCTTGTTTGAATGCCATATGCCTATACTATCATAATATACAACTTTGTTTAAAATGATTTGTTTTTCCAGATATTATTGGTCAAAATTAACAGAGTTTGACTCTAACCAATGAAAGATTTTTTTATGCCGTCGTGGCCTCTGCAACGTAAATGCATGGCGTAATTGAGTGATGGTGTATCGATGCATCAGTTACTTCTCATCCTGGATGGCGTCTCCTCCTAGCTCGCTCGCCGGCAGCGCCAAAAATCGTCTGTTACTCGTGGCATTGTTTGTTAGAACTACTTTGCCGGAATTGGATTGTACTGTCTACTACTGGTCTTCACGTCCAAAAAAAAATGTCTACTACTGGTCTGGTCTGCCCCCCGTCCCCGACATGAGGTCACGCTCCGCCACTGAATATAATCCCTTGTGTTTTGGGACTGAGCGAGCGTGACGATAGCGCAATAGAGAAGTAATTATAAATGTCACGCCGCACATAGCATCAGAACTTGTAAATGATTCTGGAACAATTGGCAGTCATTCAGAGAATAATGAAGTTTGTTACAGGACAAATTATCAAATGTACCGTCAAGTCCACTGAACAATCTCACTCGGTGGCTACTGACTGACAAAGAATTGCGCAGTACCACGTATCAGTATATGTTGGTGCTGATGCTTGGAGTATCCAAATCACGGCTTCAACCATGGGTAGACGTCTGGTGATGAGGGTAACCTTGCCGTCAAAACTTCACATCCTGTCTCCGTAACCTGGAGCATACAAGAGCAAACGAATAAGAAAGGTTTACCTGCACCCTAAAACAGCATCAATTGCAAAAATGAGCTTTCTCGCTAAACAATAAAACTAGTGGAGCAGAACAGAAATCAAACACGAGCAAGCTAAAAACGGGTAAAGGCCAGCTTTGATTCAAATTAATCAAACGTAGGAGTAAGGTACAGGGCAGGTACATGATTCCTACTTACCATAACAAAAATGTATGAATGATAATGTGTACTTGAACAGGACCATTTATTCCTGTCAATGCAATAGAAACAAAACATTTTTTTAACTCACCAGAAGTGTGTGCTCAAATTGAGCACTCCGTTTACCATCTGCAGTCACTGCAGTCCACTCATCAGGCCACAGACGATCCTGCCACACTCCTGCAAAAAAGAATTTTTTACATCAATGCTGGATTCCCAGGTACTCTGATTTGTGTAAGGTAAAAATCACTCTTGAACTGCACAGTTTAAGCTTTGGAATATGCCAGCGTCATATTATGTACACTTGCCTGCATTAATCATTGGCTCAATTGTAAATGTCTGCCCAGGTTTCATAATACCAACAGCCTTGTTTCCTACATTAAAAATACAAGAAATTGATTTACATTAATGTACCATTGAAATAAAACTTGTACTACAGCACTAATATATGAAGAAATGCAAATACGTAACAGTGGCATGAACATACTTGAATAATGAGGGATGTTTGGGGCACAGTGGAACAGTTCTCCAATGCCGTGGCCACAATAAGATTTCACCTGAAAGAAGATATTCACTATGATATGGATGCAAATATATGGTGCGTAACCTAATGAATTTATAATTCAATGCCAATTTGATACTGACCACAGAGAACCCTGACATCGATGCATGCCTGTTTATGATTTCTCCGACCTCCCGAAACCTCACTCCAGGTTTAACTGTGAATCGTTATGAATATACGTAAGTCAAACTTCATATCTCCTTTCTATGTTATTACTTCATGATCTTACGAACGTAGTACAGAACTTCAAGAAAGGAATAAACATTTTAAAGCTTTAGATATAGCAAGTGGAAAGATAAGCAGATCCAAGTACTAAAGCAAAGGACAGATTAAAAGAATATTACCTATTGCAATAGCTTTCTCCAAGCACTCATAGGTACAACGAACAAGTTGTTTGGAAGCTTCATCGACATTTCCGACAAAATATGTCTCGTTTAAATCACCTAAAGTTGAGTTATATGCTGAGTCAAGAAATTTTTAAAAAAAAACATATTTCAGCAGCTAAATAGTATACTGGGCTGAAGAAACTTTACCATGAACACCTTTATAATATACAGTTACATCAATGTTAACAATGTCACCATCCTCAAGTTTCCTGTTACAATAAATCAGATGCAACTATTGAGATCAATGGTAATCAAATATGCGGAAGTAATAACTGATAACGCTAGCACACACTAAAACAGAACTCAAGCAAAGCTCCATTTGATGTCAAAATGAAACAGAACTGGAATCTGGCCATTTCGCACATCTAAATCCGTTCTCTGCCTACAAACCAAACATGTCTACAAGCTAAATGAACTTAAGAACATATTGACTAGCTGCAAAGTGGTTGATCAGGAACTTAGTTCAAACTTCAGATGGTTCTATGCTACTCCCTCCGTCCAGAAATATAAGAATTCGTTGACTGGCCGGCATCAACTTTGACTGTTCGTTTTATTCAAAATATTTTCAAAAGTATCATTTATTTTGTTATGGCTTGTTTTGTCATTAGATATATTTTAAGTATAACTTAATTGTTTTTATATTTTCTAAAAAAAATTGAATAAAATGGATGGTCAAACTTGATGGCTGCCAGTCAACGAATCCTTATATTTCTGGACGGAGGGAGTACGTATTAGAACATAGCATTTGAAAAACTGACTGACGCAACTAGAGTCTGTTTGCCTATTCTAAACCATCCAAGCAACTGAATAGAGATAGATATATAAACATGTAAATAAAACAAAAGTTAAAAGCAACAAGTCGCTCAAACAAGGTCATCAATATCACATTGTAAACGAATAATTAGATTAATGTGTGAATTTCAGGAGGACCTGGCATCTGGAATTCCATGGCAAATGACTTCGTTAACTGACCTGGAAAAAGTAACAGCAATGTCAGTATCCAAGTATTGAAGTGTATTAGTTATCAAAACAAAGACGACCTACGTGCAGCATGACTTGGGGAAAAAATGGTAATTCAATGGAGATGGGTATCCACCTGACAAGCAAGCAGGAAAGCTATCATCAATTTAAATGAACATGATAAGATGTAAACAAGTTTTCCTTAAACTTTCTATCACTTGACATGTTAATTATCACATAATCAACTGAAGCTTGCATGTAAACTTTAGAGGGTAAATCTTACCTCTAGCAATTGTTTCCTCATGGATGACCCTATCAATTTCATCTGTCGTAATTCCTGGCTTGATTATGCGAGCGCCAGCATCTAAAACCTCTCTTGCAATCTAAAAATAATAGAGTGAAGCAAAGCATAAATGATAAGTAATCATTTTTGGGCACAATTTGTGTGTGCTCGGAACTTACCCGACAAGTTTCTCTCATCCTTTCTATGAGCTCAGGGGTCTTAATCTACACAATCACAGAAATAGAAGTAATCATCAGATATCAGTTTGCCAAACATATGCTATACACTCAAATTCATGAAGTATACCTCAACTCTTTTCTGCAGATCACTATCAGGTTCAATCTTGGGGATTCCCTAAAAAATGTATGACAATTTAAGGGGAGTTGAGATGACAAGGTAAAGAATACACAGATCCAATATGCTCGTTGTGTTTTTTAGAGATATTGGTTGAGGTGGCAAGGACAACAAGGCATGCGGACAGTGGAGGTAAGACACTTAATCCCAATTGGAACTTACATCAACTGCCCAATCAGGCTTCTCAATTTCATCCGGTACCATACGCATCTTTGATATTGGATATGGCCTCAGTGGCCTGCAATACATAACCATTTAAAAAAGTGAGAAATGTACTACCGAACAGTTCACTATCCACCCACCCCGTAGCATACCATAAAGATGTTTGCCACCAATAAATCAGCAAGTAAGAGATCCCCCTAATTTTGTACATAAAACCTCATTTACCAGTCATTTTCACATCTAGTTAAAACGACTAGCAAATTTAGTTACTCAAAGTGCCACATGCAGCTGTGATAGATGACGTTTCACAGAACTGATCTGTATCTGATAAAAAAGAATAGCATAAGAGTAATCCTGACCTCCGTATTCGTAAAGTTGCTAAATGGAGCACAGAAGAATAAGAAATAACTGGGAAAGTCACAAATACAAACCATTCCCCTCTATTAAATGAATTATTGAGGTCTAATTTCTACCAACCGGCCAGTGATGGCTTCACGTCGGTTACCAAGAGGGACAGTAAGAACTAAATCTGAATCTCAAATGGTTACTACTCTACTTTATTCTTGGCTGATTAAGTTAACATAGTTAGCTTAGATGATGTGATGTAATTATACAACAGAATAGGAAGTTGTGTGCTTTTGGACGCCATGCATGGAGCAAACTTATAAACAATTGGAAATCCTGTTTGAGCAGTCATTGCAAAATATGCCGCATGCATGCACGGAATAAATGAGTGGAATAGCCTGTGGTGAAAATCCTCCAGACATCGGTTAAACACCCAAATATATTCGGTTTTCTATGGATAGTTACCTTTAGGTTTGTGCATAAAACACGGCAAAATAAGAAGTTACTGGTCGCTTAAAACTTTTGCATGGCGGTGACTACATTCTTTTGGATGTTGTATGTACACTGTTGTACAAAGATACCAACATTTATTAAGGTAGGTAGGTTATCATCCAGCTGCAACTTAATCAAAATTTTCACTTTGAGTCAAAACAACTTTCAAAAACTTGACTGGAAGTAAATGCAATGTTGGATAATCAAACCAGACACAATAACGCATATGCAATTGGAAATAATATTACCCTGTCCACCCAAATGCAGGAAGCTTCAATGTGCGGCTACGCCCTTTTCTCAAACAATATCCCCAACCTTCTGGAAGCTGCTGGGGATCAAGCTTTTTATGAACAGATTTGTGGGAGCTCCATGCCGCCTTAAAACAATCTTGTGTGCTGCAAAAGGAAAAGAAAAATTCATGCATGGAAAAAAAAATGTTTTCGCCGGTTCCCTGACTCCATGCTGAAGGCTCTAATAGGCCACATATGAATCATAACTCTACCCTGTGCTAATGTACTGCAAGTTCCAATGGATTCTTCAATATCAAAAGATGTTTTTATTCAAAACAAGAATCTGATATCCGCTAGTCCCAGTAATAAGGTCATCCAAGGAAATACTTAATTGGACCAACTTCATATTCATCGGCAATGACGTTGCCGCATAATGTCATAACCAGATGATACAGTAATCTTTAAATGACTAGAAGGTTTACTAACACTTATGACTAGTAACGGGTGCTTTTCGCACAGATTCATTTAGTACTCACATATTTAACTCAGGTTTCAGGATATAACAGATTAACATGTCCTGCCAGCTACAATTATGATGATGCAGTGCAAAGTTCACCCAAAAAAAAAAAGAATGAGGGGTTATGGGCAAGGGCAACTGACCAGAAAGCTGCATCCTCACGCGGAAGCTTCAATTCCGCGCATTTGGGGCATCTGAAACAAATAAGCGTAAACAAAGACATGATGAGAGTTACATCCTCGTAAATGCTTTTTCAATCACAGCATTGCTTTTGCAACCACATATTACAGCCTGCAGAAAAAACAGTACTCCTTGAAAAATCTAACTAACTGAAAAGGCAAAATAACCTTACAACTTAGGAATATCCATCAATTCCGATAACTAGATTAAGCCCAATGCGCTGAAGAAAAGCACAGCGGGAACCCAAAGACACCACTGCCTTTAACAGAAACTCAACAGCAAATAACAAGTTGCAAGGAATACGTACTGAAGGGCGGCGGGCTTGCCGCAGCGCGCACAGGGGAGCGACGGCTCCGGGGCGCCCTTCTCCATCCCAGCGGCGCAGGCTTGTCGATTGGATCAGACGGATCAGTAAAGAGCCGAAGACCAGCGAGGAGAGCGCGAGAACAAAAGAGAGGCGCGAAGGCGTGTCTCCGCGACACTCACCTGCGGTGGCGGGGACTAGGGTTCCGGCGGCGCGTGCGGCGGACGCGAGGGGGATGAGAGGATGAGTCAAGCCGGCGGGGAGACGGACGGGATGCTCTTTGGGGGGTTTATGGGGGCGTGACGTGACGGCGGCAAATGACGGAGAACGATCAGCGCGTGCTGCTGAGTTTAAATGGGCCGGGGCTTGTGTGGTCGCGCAAACCGTGGGCTGGGTTCGTGGTAGCCGGCCCGTAGCACAGGGTTCGGATTTTCTCGTGATTAATAAAAGGTCCCTTTGGGTGAAAGGCGGGCTATGGTGAAGGTTTGATAGAACAGTGTTTGAGATTCGTGCAACGGTTCAGATTCGCGAAGGTGAAGAGGGAAGGGCTGAGGTGCCGCCACGTGTCAGCTTCTGATTGGGAAGGGTGGGAGGTGGAGGAAAAAAACGGTTTTCAAACTTTAAACGCATTTTTTCCCAAACCGTAAGTCCGTTTTCGAATCCGTTTTAACCATCGTGTTGTTTAGAATTAATGCTACAAAATGAGATCCAATATGAATATTTTTTGAATTTCGAATTTTTCGTCAACATTTTATTTGTAGTGTATCAACATTTCATTTGCACTGTGTCAATATTTTTTATGTACTATGTCAACATTTTCAGCAAAAATGTTGATTGATTTTTTAAAATGTTGAAATAGAACAACAAAAATGTTGACTCTTCTGTTTTAAAATGTTGACGCTTTGACTTGAACTGGGCTGCTCGGATTTGGTGGGCTATTGAGTCGATCTATTGTATGTTATAACCATAGGACGCCTTCCATATAGGAGGCCCCTGGGTGAAAAGGGTTTTGGCCTAGTTAAGACATCCGAGTAGCACCTTTCAGGTCTTGGGTTTGACTCCCTGTAAAAACGAATTTTTTAGGATTTAACGGCTTTGTGTTTTCAGCGGTAGGCGACGTGGCCGTCGATAGCGAGGCGTCAATGGTGACTTCGTGAATCTCGTAGATTTACCGACTCAGTCTTCGAATATGCTCATAGGGGTAGAGTTTACGTATGTGCGTTCATACAGGTGAGTGTGCGTACGTTGTGAGTGTCTGAGTTGTACTGTGTAATCACATAAAAATTCCTTTGATGTAGTTGTAGGTCTGAGCGTGTGTATGAATATGCGTAGGTGTGTGTTGAGGTGTGAATGAACGTGTACGCATAGTTGTATCTAGTAGGAGAGACTTAAAAAAAATCTCTTTGGTAAAGATTCTCCAGCGGGCTTAACGTATCTTTCAACCAAAGAAGATGCTTTCAGCTTCCTCAAGTACTTCTTCCTAAAGAAAAAGAGTCTTATCTAAAAATAAAGTGAAGTATGAAGCCACAAAATAGTAACTTCACCGGTTCTTTTTTCTTACTTCGTCTTTTCTTTACATATTTATCGCTAAAAATTAAGGATAGATGTAGAAAAAATTGTTTTGTTAAATATTTTAGACACAGTCGCAGACAAAGTCGACATAACCGTTTTTTCAGAAAAACCACAGCCACAACCCTACTAAAGAAGCCTTAATTAGGATCTCTATTAGTTCTAAGAAAAAATATCTATTGCGAGCGGATAAACTTGCTTGCGCAAAAGTTAATACGCCAACATGGCCAGGAATCTATAAGGCAAAGACATGGATCCGTTTGGGCCAATTATGAGGGAGTTTAACTCTAAGAGGAATAACTTTGCTTTGCTTGATGCCATCTATGAAAACAAAGGATCGAACGGGCGATGCTCACGAATCTTATTGACAGGCATGTGTTAGTTACTTGTGCGTATGTAATTCACATTTTTTGATTGATAAATAAAAGAGGGTGACTTTGTGCTAAAAAAATTAGGAATTTTATTTGAGATGATCTCTGAGCATGTGAGATTGACGAAGACATCACTAGCGCCTCGCTATTGACGTGAGCGTCGCCTACTACTGAAAGCACAATGTCGTTAAATCTTAAAAAAATCGCTCCCACGAGGAGTTGAACCTAAGACCTCTGGTGCTACCGAGGCTCTTGTAACCACTAGACTACACGCTCTTTTGCAAGGTATACAGGTTGTTCGGTTGGAGGTTTTGCAGCAGGCAACAGCAGCAGTAGCTATAGTGTTCGTAGTTATTTCTTCAGCAGCAGCTACAGTGTTCGCAGTTATTTTTCTACAACCGCGGCCGCAGCCTGCCGAACAGGCTAATAGTTACTTCTACATTTGTATCTTATGATTTAAGGGTATCTCATCTAAGAGACAGTATCAACATGGAGTACGTATTGATACTAGAATGTTTAAGGTGATATTTCAATTGGGTATGTCCCACTTATTTAGAATACGGGGACATTAATTTTCATATGTCATTAATATGGTATATCACTATGCGTAAAAAAATAAGCCATAGAATTTTGCACATGTTTCATTTTAAAGTATCTTGAAATAGGTACGTGGACATATTCAAAGTGGTAAAAAGACATGTACATATACCTATGGTGGTTTTCCCAAATGCGAGTAGTTACATATATGGTCCACTCAAGCCCTCCACATCTTGGATGATATTTGGATTAGAATTAGCAGAATTCACACTTGAACTAAAAGTCTAAAAAGCTTATAATCAATTGCCTTTAATCTCTTTATCTGGTTGTTGATCTATTATTGGTTCATCACATTTAATTAACAAACGGTAGATTGAATTCAAATCTAATAATAAAGAAAGAAAAAGGAGATACTGATTAGGATTGGACTAGGAGATGTGCACGTCCTTTTGCTCTTTTTTTAGATTTTCGTCAGCGCACTAAATGCCGGCCAGCCGAAACATTTGGTGGGCTAAACCTTTTTATGCTGACGGTGGCGGGCTAAACCTTCATAGACGAGGTTCTCATACATGTTAATTCACCGTGATTAACATGCTAGTTAAGGAAATCTACTGCTAGCCTGACATTTAGAAAACTCACTGGGTTGCTACTGAGATAGCACATGCATTGGATGTGCATGTGCCCCCCCCCCCCCCGCCCCACCCCACCCCACCCAATCTCCTGCACTTCTGTCTTCGCCACTAATGCAGCTCCCAATTAATCGCTCTTCGGTATGTGAGATGATGTCTAAAAGACTTGAGTTGGGCGATTGAGTTGAGTATCACCTACCTGCATTTTCGTCTCACAATCCTTTTTTTCATATCATAAAAAAGTTTCGAAATTGCATGAGGACCTATAAAACCAACATACCTATAGCACTATACTTACCTGTAGTGTAATTTGCACGAGACCAGAACCTATACATAGCACGTTCCAACAAGGGTTATTGAGCATATTTACACACAAAGATTTGCGAGATTGAAAATTCTTAGCCGAGATTAGTCATGCTCAATTGAGCAACTCGTCCAACATTGATTCTATTTTGGCATAAAGGTGCCCTCGTACCTATTAAAAGATGACTCTAAACATAAATTCTGGTTTGGTCTCATTTAACCAAACTTTTAATTATGAGTAAATTTAAAATTACAATTATTTGCGTTATTGTTTTAGAAAACTACAACTTTGAATGGCAAAATTCCATAGAACTATAACTGTTCTTACCTTTTGTTTTAAAAGACGACAACTTTTGTGTATGGTCTCACCTATCAACCAATCATAATGATCTTTTTCATATGTGAGGCTAACTCGTGGGACCAACCACGAAAGTTGTGGTTTTCTGAAACAATAGATAAAAATAATTGTACTTCTCTAAAATTGCATCCAGAAGTTCTATTTTTTAAAAAGTAAATTTGTGAAATTCACTCTTTATTGATATCATGCCTAGTAGGTATAAAATCCCATGCCTTTGGATTGAGACATTTTGTTATCTAGATTAAATGTGAATCAAAAGGATTTGTCTAAACCTCACTCGAGTGTTTTGGAGGCGGCCAACACTCGATTTTTTCTTCCTCTCCGACGAGATTCATCTTTTTTTCCAACTCCGGCGGCACTTCGGTCAGTTTAGCAAGCCAGAGGGTCGAGGTTAGTGTTTCGGGTTGGGGGGCTCACCGGTGTTGCTGGACTTAGAAGGAGGGCTGGGGGAGGCAGGCTAGGAGGAGGCGGCGAGGGCGCCGCCATTGCGAGCGGTTGGGCCGGGGTTGAGGTGGGTGCGAGCATGACGATGGCGACAAAGAGAGGCGACGGGGGAAGGAGTAGGAAGGAGGTTACCTCGGCAGGCTAGGGCCTCGCCGGAGTTCCGACCGCGCGCCCGAGCCCGTCGTGGCTGGGCGGCGGCACGTGGGGGCGGGGGCGGGGAAGTTGGCGACCAGAGGTAGAAGATGAATCGGAGTTGCACAATTCTCGGATCTGACGATTGGAAATTCGAGTGTTGGGGAGAGAAATTTTACTCGGTTAAGGTATAGACGGTCCCAGTAAAAATCATATATAACTAGTACAAATGCACGTGCGCCACTTACATGTTTAAAAGTTTGCATTGACCGGCAAGAATATGAGCATTGTGATGTATTGGACTAATTATCGCGGTTACATGTATGTACTAAAAAATAATAATAAAAAAGAAGTCATGCCACCCACAAGCATGAAAGTAAAAGTATTTCTCCAACTATTCACAATTTCAGTCGACGCAGAAACTGATATATATATTCTCTTACACAATCAATGCACAAATTAACATTCTTTTACAAGCCTATGCACAAACTGATATTAATTTAATCAGATGAAAAACAAAGCATATGAACCAAGCAAAATTATTTCCAGCGCGAGACAATTAAATTAATTAAATATTATCAATGTACATACGTCACACACATGATAAAAAAAATCCACCCTGTTTTCGTTCAGTTCCATTATCACTACCAGGTTTGCAGGCACCTCTATGCTCTTCTCTGACAAAAGCAACATTTCTGACGTGAAAAAGCTCGAACGTTTTTGACGAGTTTTAAAAAAACCAAACAAGATTTTGAATAGCTTTAAATCTCAAACTTTTTAGACAATTTCCTCCATTGCACAGCTCTTGTTCGCTTCGTCCAAAGTGGAGGATGAGGAGACACTCTCCATGCGAGCAAGGCACCGCCGCCAGTAGTTGGAGCCTGAAGGGATTCGAGAGAAGAGAGGAAAGGAGAGATCGAGATATGAGGGTGGGGGTTCGGTAGGAAGAGGAGGTGCCTGTGATCACTCGGCGGACGGCGGGTGGGCAGGGGGTCAGTCCTGTAGAAAAAGGCTAGCAATGTCACGCCGCTAGAACTACGAGCAACTGCCAAGAAAGGAAAGAAATAATTCGGGGCAGGAAAATTCATTGCATGCGTGAGAGGAGGAAGCAGCGTGGCATGTTTTTGATTTATTTCCAAACGGACCAAATCTCTCCTAGCATGGCAGCGTGCCAATTTGGAAAGCTACGAAAATTAACCTAATGGAAGGGGTACGGTGGGTGGCGTGGGGGTGAGAAAAGAATTGTTTTGGAGTGTCACCGTCATGCAACATCCTATGTCAACGTAACCCTTCAAGATCGGGAGGGGGACGTGACGCTAGGGGATGTCCGGAACGATTCGGTGCGTTGGATATTGAGCTCATAATATGGCAGGACGGTTCAGATGGCAGGGTAAATAGGATGGCAAGGTGAAACTGATTTTTCTCCCAACTGAATCCAGGTCAAAACCTGATCAATATATACACACAATATATTTACACGCGGCGGGAAAAAAAAACTGAATCCAGATCAAAACCGAACCCAGCACGGTCCGAAATACTCAGATGATCAATCAAGGGGGTGTTCGTTGCTTTAGCATTTAGCATTTAGACCTGTCACATCAAAGAGAATCTTATTATTTAATAGTATTAAATAAAATTTAATGACAAAACCTTTTTACAGATAAGTACATTTTTACGAGACGAATCTAACGAGCCTAATTAATCTATATTTTGTTACAGTGGTGCTACAGTAATGGTACAGTAACCAGCGTCTAATCACGGCTTACCTACCCTCGTTAGATTCGTCTCGCGATTTAGACCGGGGGTTCTGCAGTTAATTTTGTAATTAAACTTTATTTAATACTTTTAAATGACAAGATTCTTCCTTCTAAATTTTAGACCCCATGCAAGGAACACCCCCCAAATCTAACAGACCTCTTCAGGAGAAAAAAGAACAGAAAGAACGAACCCCAAAAGCAAGCAGCCTTTTTTTGCCGATTTTTTTTTAAATAATATTTTTTTTCGAAGAATTACAGAAATAATACCAAAAGTGAAGAAATTACAGAAATAATACCAAGTCGTGCATTGGTCACACGAAAATCAAGAAGTAGTACGTTGGACACACGAAAATAGGGTAGTCGTGCAATGAACGCACGAAAATAGGATAATAGTACGTTGGTCGCACGACTACCAGTTTTCCTGTGTTGAACGCACGAAAATACGCTGTATGTGTCAACAGAACGCCTGTATGCCATTATTTCGCGTGTTGGGCGTGCTAAGAAGGTAATCGTGTGTTCAAGATACGAAAACTAAGGTTTGGTGTGTTCAGCCCACGAAATTAAAGTAATAGTATGTTCAACGTACTATTACTCTTAAAATAATTTTTTTTAGCACATGCATTTTTGGTTTCCCATATGTTTTGCATAGAAAGGCAATATTATGTGGTTTCCAAGGTTTTGGTACGTGAGTATAGTCTTTTCTGCCTTGTTGATGAATTAAATCATGTGAAATGAACAATTGATTGTGTTGTCTACGAGTAAGGAAATAGGACCCGACTTCATTATGTGAAGTACAGTGAAATAGAAGCACATAGGTGATAAATTGCAATGGCATGTTCGGTACACATAACGACTAACTTATTTGTGCACCGTATTAATCCTGACATGCCTTAGGGAATTTAAAATGCAACATTGAACGAGGCCGTAGCCATGCTTTAATGCGAAATCTAGTCCCATGGACTGTAGTTGGACTCTCCCCCAGACTGGGAGTAGCCATAGTCATTGTTCCCACCGTAGTAACTTGGTGGTTGTGGTGGTGGAGCTTGTGGTGGTGGGTTGATTGGACCTGACTTGTGGTGGGGGCATCTGCAGTATGAATCAAGGCAAAAGGTGTCAGGGCCAGCAATGCTGATGACGAGCTCTTGGCTTTGATGTGGAGTTGCTGTTTGTAGTTCTTGCTCTAGGTCGAATATGCGGTTTTGTAGGTAGCTAATGTACTCCCTTGTTGCGCTAATAGGCATAGGATCCACCCACTGCGTGAAGCCACAATTGCTTTCGTCCTCATTATTCTGTAAAAAGAAGGTTTGGAAATGTTGCTGAATAGAACTGAGGAAGTTTAAAGATGAGACTCACAGACGGATGTGAACAAGGAAGAATGAAAACTCACTTCTCCATTTGGGCATCTGAAGAAGCGGCGACCACCCTCGCATTGGCCGTCGAACATTTGGACGACGCAGTCTATCTTGTGGCAACATTTTGGCCATGTGAACTTGCTGTTGTCATACTCTCTAAGTGGATTCACAATAGAGTCGAACTCATCTTTTGACTCTAAAGGGAACGCCTGAACAGGTGGATCATATGTGCAGGGTCCTCTCTGTCCATCCCAAACCCACTCTTGTGGTGCTTTGGAACTCCCCGCTCTCCCTCCTCTCCTGCCTCGTCCCCCTCTGTTGGCCATGGATGAGTGTGTGAATGAGTGTGTGGATGGACGATGGGAGTGGTTCTATTTATTGAAGGAAAGAAGCAATTGTGTCCACAATTTTTGAGTGTGTGAGATGACAACACGAGTGACCGGTGTAGTGAGAGAGGAGGCGTGCAGTCATTTACTGTAGTGAGATGACAACACCAGTGATCGGTCAGTGCTGTGGGTACAGGTGTGGGCACAAGTGTTGGTACACATGCAGTCACATTGATGCTCCTTGGATGCCCTGGCTGGTCCTCTGAAAAGGGCGGCCCTAGCTTGAAATGTGTGGGCATCCCCTACCTCCTGTACCAACGATTAATTGATGGGCAGAGGAGACATGCATGCAGTGAAGCATGCATGGAAAAAGGGAAAGGCATTGATGCAGTGACAGGGATGCAGTGATTGTGGACCTGCCATTATTGGTGACAGCGATGCAGTGACAGTGATGCAGTGATAGGGATACAGTGATGCATTGGTGGACCTGGCATTATTGGTGATAGCGATGCAGTGACAGTGATGCAGTGACAGGGATACAGTGATGCATTGATGCACTCAGCCATTATTGGTCCTTGGATGCTCTGCCTCTTCTGCAAAGTGTGACCCTGTATTAGTGCAGTCATGCATTATTTCGTGTTATGCTTTTGAGGGCTGTGGACGTGACTAAAGGAGGCTGAGAGATAAGGGAATCCAATGCATAAGATTTATTTGATGGGAGTTACAACGTCACATGCCATACAGTTACGATGGGACAACAATTTAGGATACAACATTTATTTCTCAGTGGCGCGACGACGGAGCCGGGCATCACGACGTGAATCAAGTTCCTCCTCAGTCATCTTAAGTCCTATTTCACGTTCTGGGAGAGACTGCATCGTCGTACGACGCGCCCTTTCTCTCCTTACGTATTCATCCTTCCTCATTTTGTAGTCCGCATCCTTTTCTATGACGATGACAGGCGTATCGGTGTATGGCCCCCGTGTTTTGTCGATCCATTCTTCAAACTCACATTTGATAAACAAAAATTTCATTACCATCTCTGATGGAGGTAAACAGGGGATATATTGAAGATGATGGAAGAACCTACTACGTTGATATGTTGAAAAATTTTATTAACAACTGAGCGACATACCTCATCCATTGGTTTCGGACAATGGAAGAACCTCCTGCCTTGATATGTTGAAAACTTGGCTCGCTCTCCACACTCACACCATGGGCGGTCTTCCCAGTCCGGCACCACAACAGAGTTCTGATTTTCGGAAGACGCCATTATTGGTGTGTTGGAGACATGCCTGTGGTGTCCTTATATAGTGAGCAAACGCATTGGATGCTCCGACAATGATATTTGTTTCGACATAAACAAATACTGTGGTGGTTTAGAAGTAATATGCATGTTATAATAATTTTCGGGACATTATTTGGATTATAGATATGGGTGAGTGATGTTAATACAACTCGTTCATGTAATACAATGGACACACGTGACTTAATCAACTGGTGACATCATCTTTTCATCATGCTTAGCATATAGGCTAGGAGCGGTCCTTTAAATAATGCAAAGATGCTACTAATTGGCTAAGTGCTGATCGTCGCGCGTCAGTATGGAGTGCATAAGTTATTGATAAATAGATGAAGAAGTCATGCTTAAGTTCCGAATATTACAATAACGATACAAATGTCCTAGTGCTGAAGTTCTCAACCCTAACCCCTGCCCTGACCGTGACCCCTGCCTCTCCCACGCTTCCGCCTGCGTGCGGAAGGTGGGACCTGTTCGTTTGCCTGTGTACCCTGAGGATGGTCGTATGCCGACGGAGTGTAATAATCTGGTGGGCCTCGCTCGCGTCTGGGGAGCTGCCGAACCTCTGCCTGCGTGTCCTGAGTGAACGGAGGAGCCCCGTAGTGCTGGGTGATCACGTCTGCATGACTGTCCGTGTCCTGAAACATGGACCCGCTAGACACCGGTGACGCACGTGACATATGTCCGCCACTGCCATCAAAATGGGTCATCCCTGCATTTTAGCATGTACAAATCATTAGCCATTTTAGTGTTAAAGGAATTCATTGGTTATTTAAAAAAAAATGACATACCAGGCATAGGTCTAAGTGTAGGACCATGCCAACCGGACCCTCCTGCTTCGTCTGGGTGTGGAGGTGGTGGTGTGGTGTAGAACTGGCCACCGTAAACGTGCTCTGCGGGGGTACCTGACGGGGCTCGCGGGGGTCTCTGAGACGACGCAGAAGAGCCACGAGCCGCAGCATCCACCTGGCGGCAAGAAGCAAGCTCTACAATACGCCGGCCCTTCGCGGCCAGACGTGAGAACGTAGCTGTGATCTCCTCAAGCGATATCCCACAACCTGGCTGCTGGCTCTCTCGGAGGCGGGATGTCATTCTATCCGCCTCTGAATATATCTCCCTCCCCAAGTCAGTCTGCAATGCAACACACTATTAAGTATACGTGATTATAGTAAATAACAATTGAAAGTCATAGAAGAATGTCACGTACCGCCATGTGCAAGGCCATTCCAACATGGCCTGGGTAAAGTGCATCGGAACTAGCTACTAGCTGTCGTGGCGGGTCCTGCACGCGGATAAGACGAGTGCGAGTCCGTGCACAGTACCATTGCAGGTACTGCTGGTAGTAGCTGGGATCATAAGGTGCCTGCTCATCGATGACATCAGTGGTTGCCTGCGCCCACTCCTCCACCCAACGTGACATCCTACTGGTCAGGTCTGCCTGGCTCTTCGCTGGGCCCTTTCTCGTGTACCTGCAAATGCATACCAAATTTATTTAGATTCGAGTAATGCATTAAAAGAAAAGCTACTTCAAATAAATGTGCGTTACTTTAATTAATTTATAAAACTCACGTGTGAACACTTGCTGGTAGAATGTCTCCTAAAGGAACCGGGATCTGCTGCCGACGACCAAACTGCCTCATCACTCGATGTACTGCGTAGTCCTCCACAAACGCATCAAACACCAGCTTCTTTCGGGTCATCCAAAACGCAGAGTCTCGGTAGCACAACTCTGAGATACCACGGAAGGAGGCTCGTGCGTGCACCAAGTCCGGCCTATAAGGCTCCCAAACAACTAACTCTGGGCGAAGGTGGTCGAACTGCTCTGTGAAAAACTCATACACAGATCGAACCTGCAAGGCTGCCCATTGGGGCTGGAAGTATGACATCACGTTAATAAGAAATAGTAAGTAGGCTTCGATAATTAAATAAAATGATAGTAAGTAGGTGCGCACCCGACGACGTGTCCAAAGAGATCCCATGGTCGGCCTATCTATAGCGTCCCCACCATACATGTCGTCCGTGTAGTCTATCGGGCTCACGAATGGCCGTCCAATCTGGAATCGCTCGAAGGACCACAGTTGCAGCAGTAGAGGCATACCTGTTAACTTTGATGTCCTTTGTTTCTTGACACAACCATCACAAAGGGCACGATAGGTGGCACAAAGAACAGCCGATCCCCAAGACACTTGGGGAACATCTCCATCTTCTGCGTCAGCAATAGCCCGTGCATATGATATGAAACGGGCATCTACAGTGTCGCCGTGGGTCGACGTGAACATCACCCAACCAAACAACCAGAGCAAGTAAGCCTCCAGGTGTCGGGAAACCTGGTAGTCGGTAGGTTCAGGAACCATGTTCTCAACCTGCATTAAAGAAAGTAATTGTTATTACGACATCATGACTAGTAACATAGTAAATTGAAACAGAAAATCACTTACCGTGAACTGTTGCAGCCACTGTCGCTTCGGGCCATGCCGCAGACCCTCTGGAATAGCAAACACTGCATCGGGCACGACTCCCTCAAACCTCACGCTAAGATCCTGTTGCCACCCAACAGGCATGACTAAGGGCCCGATGACCTCACCAGAAATGGGTAACCCTGTCAGCATTGCCACGTCCTGCAACGTGACTGCCATCTCCCCGAACGGAAAGTGAAACGTGTGGGTCTCTGGCCTCCATCGGTCCACCAAAGCGGACAGAAGCGAACGGTCAAACGGGAAGCGTCGAGACCGCTCCACGTGACCCTCCCCGACGACGGCGTCGTCCTGGTCGTCATCTGTAGCCTGAATCATTCGAGCGAGAGGAAGCAACCCAGCGCGAGACAACCTGCAAAACCACCTTGGTCATTAGTACCCAACATACATAAAACATTGAAGGTCCAAAAAAAACCAAAAACAGTGTGTAACCTGGAAAACCACCGAGGGTCAAGTCTCCAAGCCTTAGCTGGTGTGTGGGCTATCAGAACAGCAAGTGAATTAGCACCACTCGTGGTAACCTGGTACGCACGGTGTCGCTGGTCCAAAGACGGGTTCAAAAGTTGGTCAGGCGGGTCCATCCCTATAAGACATTAAGAGATTTTACAATCTCAAGTAAGTACAAGAAATCATGCAACTAAAAATTATGTAAACAACCTTACTAAGGCAACTCATATTACACACAGTTATTCAACAATTTCATACATAAATAAGTTTTACATTTTAATTAAAGGTACACATGACTCGAATTCGCATACACCATTCTAATTATGACAATTATACAGCATATCCATCATACGCATGTGGTTGTTGTGCTCCGCGACGTGTAGCACTTGAAGGTCCAGCTTCACCACCTTTAGTCTGCGGGCAATACTTTGCCTTGTGACCATATTCATCGCATTCTATGCACCTCCTAATAGGCCCTCCAACCTCAGATTCATCCATGTCATTGCGTATACGCCTAGTCTGGGGACGGCCACCTTTGCCATGAGGATGCCTAAGTAAATTCATATCAGGCAGACAAATCACGGAATCTCTATCATAATCTGTGAAGTCAAACTGTGAGGTAAATCCATAGAACTCCCCAGTCCAAGTCTCCACCATGTTTTCCTTTAAGTAATATGGTGACACATATAACGCGGTCTGCACACGAACCTGTGATATGGCTGCGAGAACATGAGAACATGGAATGTGTTGCAGCTTCGGCTTGTTGCAAGTGCATTCACACCATCCATTAAATTCCTGTCCTAAATTCACCTCCTGAGTCACAACTCTTGTCTCGCTTCCCACACCCCCTTTCAATCTCAAGGTTATCTCGAAACGATGCTCACGTACACCCATGCTACGGACCATGTGTTGTACTGACTTCTCGTTCTTTTTATCCAAGTGCTTCATCATAAATGAACAATATGGCGTATTCACGTTCAAGCTCTGAATAACAGCAGCCGCGTGCCTCTTTTGGTAGTACTGAATGAGACCATGCAATATGCCCTCAACTATTCCCACCAGAGGCAATCCACGCAACCCTCTAATCACCCAGTTGTATACCTCAGCATTGTTTGTAGTCATTATGTCATACCTACAGAAAGAGGCAGGGCCAATAAGTTCTAATATATACAATTACATACTACATCCTAAGAACAAATGTACGCACATAACCAATAGCCATTAACACAAACCTTGCACCGCCAGTGTCATACAGCTTTGCCCATTTCTCCTTTGGTTCAGCTTCGATCCAGTGTGAGAAACACTTGATGCGCCTTCCTGACCTTCTTCTAACACCAGGAGGGTCCAATCCTTCTCCAAGAGGTGGCAATGGTTCTGGTAACGGATCATCAGGTGTTCCTGGTTTCTTATTTCGCTCTTCGATGTGAGACCTTGTGCTCCTATCAAGATGCTCCCAAAGAGCGTCAAACTTCCGCTTTTGGTTCTGGCTGCACAACCTCTTGAACATGTCCATCAATGCCTTGTTCTTAAATTGCTTATAGAAATTAGCACCCATATGACGCATGCACCACCTGCTCTGCAAGTCAGGCCATGGATACGGCTCATCCGGCTCCTCTTGCAATGTCTTGATGGCAGATAAGATCCCAGCATGACGGTCATGTATGATGCAAACATTAGGTCGATCACGAACAACTCCAGCTTTTAGGTGCCTGAAAAACCAAAGCCAGCTTGCCTTGCTCTCTCCCTCAACAAACGCAAATGCCAAAGGAAGTATCTGGTTGTTCCCATCAACTCCTATTGCGGTCAATATTTGACCTTTGTACTTGCCAGTCAAGAACGTGCCATCCACGCAAAGCACAGGGCCACAATGCTGGAATGACCGAATACACTGACCCAAAGAAAAAAAGGCACGCCGGAATATCCTTGGTTGATCATCAGCGAACTCAGTTTCCTTGAATGCAATGTATGTCCCAGGATTTCTTGCCTTCAGAATTTCAAGCACACGAGATAGATTGCAGTATGAAGCCTCATAAGTGCCCCATCGTTTCTCTAAGGCCTTCTGCTTTGCCCTCCAAGCCTTTTGGTAACTAATCTCATACTTGAATCGACGTACGATGGACCGTTGGATGTACGAACATTCTGTGTCTCTCTTCTGGATAATCTCGTAGAACAATTCATTTGCTACTAGGGAAGCCGTGAGGTTACGGTGCTTTCGACCAACATTTTCCAATGTGCAACTGTGTTGGACAACTCTAGAGGCCACCCAGTGTGTCTCGTGCTTCGGCTTGTATGCATGAACATAAAAATTGCATCCATCATTTCTGCACTTCACGCTGTACTTAACTGGGCTAGAGTTCACAACAGACACCTCTCTAAGTGATGTCACTGCCCAACGCGCCACGGCGTCTTTCAGTTCAGAACGATTAGGGAATACCTGATTCAATTGAATCATACTTGACCCATACTCCCAACGAGAACCATGGTTCTCCATAACTTCCATCGTTGCTTTATCTTGCCTGTTCCATTCATCTGGGATGGGATTGTTCGACCAATTATCATCGTCATCATCCTCATCGTCATCATCGCCGTCATTGCCAGAATTAGCTAACACATATTCCTCATGCATTGCATTACGATCCACGTTCTCAAGCTCTTCAACAATTGCTTCATTATGCTCACCCTCGTCGGCCTGCCCCTCCGCCTCCTCAGCAATACCCATGTGCCTATGCTCAACAACCTCAACCTCCTGCCTAACTTCCCCCTCCGCCCTCGCAATTTCATCATTGCGACTATCATGTCCGATATCTAATGTTGCACTGCTATGCGACACTATAGAATCCTCATCATACAATTCTCTCGGACATGCTTGCACTAGCAAAATGAAAGAAGCTTGTCGTTTCCGACACCAATTTAGCCAACTCAACCACTTCTCCGTCCGACGAACTTCCTTCAGCTCCCAAAAAATTGGATTTCTACTACGACTCCACAAACATTGCACCTTAACAGAATAAACTGTCGGGTCTAATTGCATAAATCGGGTCAATCAAGTCCGCATCTCTATCATCCTTGTGCCATCAGGGTTAGGGTGTTCAACATCGACAAAAGGAAAATTTCTCAAATCAACACCATATGGGCCCTGTCTGATTTCCCCACTGCCGTAGTAAATTCTAAGACTTGTCATATTAAACGGGAATGCAACCTAACAAATCAAAGATCCGCTGTTAATTAATCATTTCAGCATACATAGCCCTCTAAATACTATACATTTTCGATGACTAATTTGAATGTCACTAAACAATTCTTAAATTTTAAATAGACATCATTTGTTCATAAATATCTAATCTCCTTTTGCATTAACAACATTTCTTGATCCAATACTACCTTAGTACACATCAAAACTACCTATTTCCTGAAAATTTGGATGACTAAATTATACACATCAATACTACCTAACTTTCTACAAATCAATACAACCTATATTTTCAAAATTTAGATGACTAATTTGAATTTCACTAATATCTATTATCTTCATAAGAGGAAACTAATTTATCTTAATCTACAAACACCATGTATTCAGGAGCACAAAGTAGTTGCATAAATAAATAAAATAACACAAACTAGTTACATTTTAAAAAAAAAGGCCTCCTTCTACCTTGCGCCGGCAGGAGGCCGGCAGCAGCCCGCAGGTCGCCGCGCCCTCCCTCCCTTCTGCTCGCGCACACGGGGCCGCCCGCCGGAGGACGACCCGCCCGCCGCCGCCTCGCCGGGCCGCGCCGGGGCGCCGGATCACGCCGCCGCCGCGCCTCCTCCCACTGCAGCCCGCCGCGCCTCCGATTAGCCGCCGCACCGCGCCCCTCCCCGCCACCAATCCCGCAGCCCCGCCTCCAATCGCCGCCGCCGCGCCTCCAATCGCCCAGTCGAGCTGCCTCCGCCGCGGATCGAACCGGATTGATGAGAGTGAGAGACAGAACAGAGCAGCCCGTGAGAGAACAGAGCTGTTGTCGTGCAACGGTCGCACGACAAAAGAGAAGTCGTGCGACCAACACACGACTACTCTGCCTCCACAGTACCGGCAGGAATCTTCGCGCGACGGTCACTCGAAAAGGAGTAGTCGTGCGCCAAAGACACGACTACTGCGTATCCGGCTTATTTTGGTACGTCCAACGCACGACTTTCGGTATTTCGTATGTTAAAGGCCCGAAAACTTAATGTTCGTGCGACCAACGAACGACTACACTATTTTCGTGTAACCAATGCACGACTGAGTAATATTTTTGAAATTTCTCAATTTCCGATTTTATTTATGTAATTCTCAGGAAAAAAAATATTATTTTAAAAAAAATTCTTTTTTTTGCCTCTGCGCAAAATCTCTCGCCGCCGCCGCCCGCTGCCATGGGTGAATACGGCAATGCGATGATGCGGAATCCGGACGCCGGCGTGCAGTACCGCGCGAAGGCGCAGGACCGCACCAACGCCAAGCTCGTAAGCCGCCGTTCCTCCCCCGAGGCCCATAAACCCTAACTCTACCTTTTTCGCCTTCTCCGTTTGACACGATTCACTCTGAGATTTGTCTCTGTACCATTGTCTTCTGGCAGATCGCGCATCCAACGGGGCTCCCGCCGAACTTGCTGAGGCTGTTCGACCCGCGGCCGCCGCTGGAGTACAAGCCGCCCGCCGAGAAGCGCGAGTTGCCAGCTTATTCTGGTGATCACCGGGTCCCCTCCGGACCATGCATTTTCCAGGGAGCGGAATTCATTTCTGTGATTGAGGGCAGGAGAGTTACTGATCGGTTGCTGTTGATTGTTTGCAGGGATTGCTCAGTTCGTGTCGCAGTTTGCTGAGCCTGGTGATACAGAGTACGCCCCTCCGGTCCCCAAGAGCGAGACTAGAGTACGTCGTCCCCCGTGCTGTTTTTTCTGAATTTTGGGTGCTGTTAAGATCCTTATCCTTTGCTAACTGGTCATAATCATATAGTATGTG
This sequence comes from Eragrostis curvula, assembly GCA_007726485.1. NCBI lineage: Eukaryota > Viridiplantae > Streptophyta > Magnoliopsida > Poales > Poaceae > Eragrostis > Eragrostis curvula. The sequence goes on from CM017439.1 coordinate 43,182,963, forward strand.
CTCATGATATCCTGTGAAGATAATTACAATTTTCTAATCGGATATGTATGATTAAGCTTATGAGGAGTTTGGATTTCATGTTAAGTGGAATTGATACAGCATGGCAGGAAAAAAAATGATGATACCTTAACCTACATAAACTGTGGTAATTTAAATAAGCACGGGCTGATTATTCTTAGTATGTCAATATTGATACTTATGTGCTCGAATAGCATTCACAAACTCAGGCTGCTCGAGGAAAATTACACTAACTAATTTACGAGATTGAGCTCGATTCAATAGTTTCCTCTCTGAAAAGGCATATGTACACTTTATTCAGATCACTAATTTCTCAATTTAAGGTAGATTTTTGCCCCCGTAAATTTCCCTTGTTAATTGTTCGCCACATATGAAGCTTAGAGTATTGAATTCATCTGTGTTACTGTATATATTTTAGTGTGTTTTTTCCCATATCTTTGGTTTGAGTACATATCGCTATATGTACAGGCTGAAAAGAAAGCCAAAGTCCGTGAGCTTAAGCTTGAACAAGGTGCAACCAAAGTTGCTGAAGGGCTTCAAAAGTGTAAGTTCTTCCTCATGGTACACTACCCTTTTCTTTCACATGATGGACAACAGTGTGATCACTTTTGTTTTTTGATGCAGATGACCCACAAAGTGACCCCAATGCCACTGGAGATCCATACAAAACACTCTTTGTTGGGAGACTTGTAAGTATATTTGGCACATCGTTAAGGGGATCTTCATTCCCATGGGGAGCAGCGTACTCAATCTGTTTTTTCGCAACTGATTGCTCGATGCTCATTGGCTCTCTTTACTGTTTCAGAGTTATGAGACATCCGAGCGTAATCTTAAAAAAGAGTTCGAAGCTTACGGGCCTATTAAGAGGGTAAGTATATGTTGTAAATCCAGTGCAGGTGAAGTTATTCGGTAAGGTTCAATTATTCTAACCGGTAGCCGTGATGGATGAACACTAAAAAAAGGATAAATTGTTTCACTGTCGTTATATTGCTTCCCTCTAGTCTTGTGATAAAAGTGCTATAAGAAGAATCTTTTAGCCTGTTGCTCCCACCACACAGAACTGCAAACGTGCCTTGCTAACGATTCTCTAACGGTGGTAGTTGTTTGCCTTTAATTTACTATTTCTGTGCTTTTGGATAAAATTGCTTGCAGTTCTTACTTTTCAAAGAAAATTAAAGAGCTGCTCTGTGTGAAACTTTCCTCTCCTTTTTTCCTTTTAGCAAAAATGTGTTAGAATCTACTTGGCCAAACAAGCTTTGTAAACGGTGAGGTGACAGTGATACAAGCGTAGATCATTTTGTTTTTTTAGAGCAGCTTATCTGCAGGTAGAGAGTTTGTTTCCACAATGGCTGAGTTATTTCATGTGTAAATCTGCTGGTGAGTATAGTTTTACCACTAATTTATATGAGCTGTTAAAACTATTATATTGCTGGTGCCAACGTCTGTTTCTCATGAAGGAAACAACATCAAAATAACACTAATATTTGGTGAGTACCTACCATTCAGTTGATATTTATCAACTTAATTTATAACTGCTGTTGCTATTTGTCTCTCTTGGTCCTGGAGGTTGAACAAATTATTAGCAATGGAGAAGAAAACCTGGTATAGCATTTGGTATACTTTTACTCCCTTTCTTTTCCTTTAGTAAGTTCCCTGGTAAGGGGATGTGCAGTGTATTTTTCCAACCTTCGCCGATCAGCCAGACTTCGATTTTGTCCCCAGTGTTGATGTGTACTCGATTTCAGTCCTCATATGGAAGCTCTACACATGCAAGGTTAGCACGGCTGTTAGGCTTTATGCCTTTCTGTCGTGCAGGATAGAATTTAGTTTTTTAGACCAAACTGACTGTTATAGTGATAACAAGTTGACATATATTTATATTCTCAAGTTCAGTGCAGCTTTACTTTTAGAAAGTCCCTAACTATTACTTTGGATCTTTGCAGGCATGTCTTGTGACTGACAAGGAAACAAAAAAATCGAGGGGATATGCATTCATAGAGTATGTTCACACTCGGGACATGAAAAGTAAGTTTGATCGAGAATACTCCATGCACGCTAGTTTCACACTTTGATGTCTTGTCATTTACAACCTGATTTCGGTTGTCACCAGATGCGTACAAGCATGCAGACGGGAGAAAAGTGGACAACAGGAGGGTACTTGTTGATGTGGAGCGTGGCAGAACTGTCCCCAATTGGCGACCCAGGAGACTAGGGGGTGGACTCGGATCAAGCAGGATCAGTGGTGAAGTTGCTGACCACAAGCCTCCTTCAAGGTATATTCATTCTTTCGTGCTGATTGCATGGAAAGTCAATGTTTTAGTTATGTTAGGTTAAGGTATAAATAAACTGATTTAGCAGGCATGATTGATTGATGTCAATGTTTGGTATAGTGTTTGTTCATTACGTTATGTTTTCTCTCTCGTTTTTTTGTGCAATATGCTTATTGATTTACGGGCAGTTTTGCATCATTTAGTTCATTGGAGTTTGGTATTGTTATCTAGGAATATGGAGTGTCTACTTTCTTGATACCTCTATGTTTCTGGTTATTAGGGAGCAAAAGCTTGCTGGTCGCCCCAGAATGGAGGATTATAGGAGGGATGGTCATCATGCAGACAGGTAATCCTTATCAGAAAACTAATAATGATGAGGTGCATGCCTTACATTGTTTTTCATATTATGCTTCTTTTTTTTTCATATTACATTTGCTGCAGGGAACGGCAGAAATCTCGTGAGAGGGTGCGGGGAAGGGATCAGGTTGAAAGAGCCCATGCCCGCTCACATGAACGGGCTCGTGATCGTGAATCAAAAGAAGAGCGGCACATCCATAGAAATCGTGATAGGACACGGGAACATGACCAGGTGACCGATAGGGGAAGAGACTGTGGGCATGACCGTGATCGGCATGGTAAAGACAAGCCAAGATATCATGGCCGTGACTATGACAGAGTGAGGGAACACGAGCGCTCGCATGACCGCGGTCGTGACCGGGGCAGGGACCGTGAGGGTGCAGGTCACAAACGGAACCGTGGCCAGTTGCATGACAGGGATGCTGAATATGGTAATGTTGAGACCAAACGGGGAAGAAATATGGCTGATTATGGTCAAGATGGACATGGGCATGAAACTGATTGCTCAAAGGAACACGACTACTATCAGGAAGACCCATATGGTAAGATGTCAGGTAACTACCGAGCTCCTCCTAAAAACTTAGAACCTGAAGCTGCTGAGAAAGGTAAGGAATCCGTGGAATGTGACTACCAGTTTTTTTTTTGAACGGAACTACAGCAAGGGAGGCCCCTACTGTGTGATTTTTATTAAATAAAAAGAGAACAAAAGAAAGTTCACTGTACAGAGAGAAAAAGCAAAACAGGACTATATTTACAACAGGGCCTGAAACCAGTCATTGAAAACTTGAAGCTCAGTGTCTTTGAGACGGTGTCCTAGGAGATTGCATTCATCTTTGAAATTTCTGTTCCAGGACTGAAAACTTGGGTTTTGGCGTTCAAAATTTTTTCCATTTCTTTGCTTCCAGATGTTCCAAGCTGTCATGATGAGTATCTCCATGAAAAAGGAACCTTGGAAATTTGTCTTAGCTTCCATGATCATGTGGAAGAAGGATAGGCCAAAGTTCGAGTGGATACCTACTTCTTCCCAGCACTTTATACTAAAGGGGCAAGCAAAGAAAAGATGCAGAGCAGTTTCTTCAACACAGCCTTGACAAAGGACACATCCATAGTTATTGCCTTCAACCTTGTGCTTCTTTCGTCTAAGGATATTTCTTGTATTCAGTCTATCCATGATTAGAAGCCATGAGAATACCTTGAGTTTCATGGAGCATTTCGATTTCCAAAGCCATTGGAAAGGTGCAGGTGGATGAAAATTTCTGTATGGGAAATTATAGTATTGCTTTGATGAGTATTTCTGGGAGCCCCATATGTAGGACCATGTATCCTTGGCATTGGGCTGGACCTGAATGTTTTGAATTATCTGTTGCAGTTCAAGTAGCTCCATTTGTGCTTCCTCGGAGAGAGGTGTGACTACCAGTTTCACCAAGCAGATAACTGAAGGTACTAATGGTGGTGTCTTATCTTATGTGCTTTCAACTCACTGTTTAATCTGTCTCTTGGAGTGTGTTTCTGATTCTAATGATGATTTCTCCAAGACAATTCTCATCATTTCAGCTGTGATAGATTTCAGGTGTCCTATGTGGAGGTAGAATCATGTCAAAATTTGCTCTGTGCTCCAGTTGTTCTTTCTGTATCTAGTTCCGATGTAAATCCTTTTGACTTTCATTGCTTGTTGCTTGCTATAAGCCTGTAACAACTCGAATCGTATGATTTGGAACCAGCGGATTAGCAGTGGAACTTTCTTTTATGAGACCTGAGACGGTGCTTTTTTATTTTTGTTGTTGTTGTTTTGCTACCGAGGCAAGTGTGCCCGAAATCATAATCATCCGAGTATGTTGCAATTTTGAGTCGACTGTGGAGATAAACCAGATGCTGTCCCAGTTCTGAAGTAGCACGTGTTCTTCACGAGGGGCCATGCTCTTCAGAACGACCAGGTCTCGTTTTACCCATCTGCTCCATGTCGCGAGTCTTCGCCCTTAGTGTTGGTCACATGCGCACCTCTTTTACTGTAGGCTACAAATTTAAGGGAATAATTGACACAATAGGTGGTACTCTGTTTGCTGATATAACTCGTGACAAGAAACTCTAAAACACGAATGAACCACGGACCACAACTGGCCCGGAGATGAACAAGCACGGGGTTATTTGCATTCGTACCATCTCGAGCGTGGAAACTCTCAACATTCGATGCAGTAGAGCTTCTGACCCTGATACCCGATCCGCACCAGACGCCGAGCTGTTGCAGGCTGCGACGAGCCAACGAGCATGGGGCTTCGTAATACGGGCGTGCAGCTCCCGCTCGCATGACGCGCCATGCTTTCCATTGACAAGTTTCTGACGCCGATCGATCCAAGCACGCAGCTCGTTCCAGAAATATTTTAGGAACAGAACACACGGAGCTATAATATAATACTCTCTCCGTTTTTAATTATATGACGCCGTTGATTATTTTTTTTGTTATTTTGATCATTCGTCTTATTCATAAATATTTATATAAATAGAAAAATATATAGGTTAATCTTAAAGTGCTTTTGATGATAGATTCAACAACATACATTTCACGTTAAGCAACTAATTATTTTTATATATATTGATGGTCAAAGTTCAACAAACGGCGTCATATAATAAAAAACGGAGGGAGTAACTTCTTATTAAAGCAGCATGTGGGCGCAAGACCGTCGCGCTTTTTCTATTGACCCTGGCTTACTCCTCCGACGTAAGCACGTCGCGGGCCCCGTGCGGTGAGGACGGTTGTCAGTCCATCACTCACGGCGCCGGGCCCGGCCACCGAATTCAACGGGGAAGAGCCCCGACAAGCTACATACGACAGCGGACGCAACGACACAGGTCTCGGCTAGTCGGCGGTCAGTCAGCCCCTTGATCTGTGTCCTGGTAAAGAGCGGCCTCGCGAGCGATCGTTCGCGCCGTGACGGTGACGCACGTACTCGGACCAGCATTCATCCGGGTACGTAGCGCAGGCGGCACTGCTGCGTCCGGTCGGTGGCGGGCACGAACGTATCGGCGCCGGCATCACCAGTGCGCTCGTTCGCCCGCGCGGCGTGAATGCCAGCCAGTCAGTGCCTGCCGCCGCCTCGGGCGTGCCAACGGATTCAATGGAGGAGGAAGGAGAGGAAGGAGAAAGGCAGGTTCCAATCCATGTGGGCTCTTTGTTAGATTTGGGCTCCCAACCCAGGGGCCGCTGCCGCTGCCGTCTGCTGCCAGGAGCCAGGCCAGCCTTTCTTGGTCCGAGCAAAAACCAGTACTACCTGCAAAAACCAGTAAATTAATGCCGCGCCCCGCATGCGTGATCGCCTGCGTTCTCTCACCCGCGGCGCGCACCGGCCGGCCGGACGGCCGCCGGCGCCTACCTGCAACGACCAATCAGCGCCATGATTTCGCAAGAACGCGCGCGCGGCGGCAAAACCTGTGTGGTCTGCGCGTATCGCCGCGCGCCACGGCATTGTAGTTGATCGTAATCATGTCGCTGATTTGCACGGAAACTGGTGATCCTGAATGGAAAGGGAGCGTTTAAGCAATCATCAGTCCCGTCCCGATCTGTCCGTACTGGGACTCGGTCACATCACCAGATGTAACATCATGCCTCAGCTGGCAACACAGGAAGAGAACTCGCAGGCACACTATGTGATAGTGAGGCCTTCAGCTTTTTTCCAGGGAAATATAACCTTTTGCAGGCCTCGAAATTGGGAGATTATTGGTCCCCATCGTACCATACGTGGAGAAGTGAGCACTTCAACTTCCCTTTCATGAACGGCTTGCGCGCGGGAATGACCGGAAGGCGACAAACAATGCACAAAGATTCACAAAAGAGTATTTCGAAATTCGAATTGAAGGCAAATCAAAAGGAAGTGCAAGTAATTCGCCAAAATAAGAGAGAGTGCAAGTATGTTATTTTCCTTTTACAACAGTATGTCTAATTTCATTGTTTAATTAGTAAGTTACTACATGTGTCTGATCCAGCCAGGTCTTGTGATGATATATTTCAAAAGGAGTATGATATTTTTTTTAGAAGTATTTCCTATGATGTTCTTTTTTCTTCGAGAGACATTTCCTATGATGTTCTGGACAAGCCAACTGTCGCCGGGGTTCCTGTAACCTTACATACACAAACCCTACCTCTATGAGCATCTTCGAAGACTAATAAGCCGGCAAATCCTTCAGATTGACGAAAGCACAACTGGCGCCTCGCTGTTGACTGCCACGTCGCCTACCGTTGAAAGCACAAAGCCGTTAAATCCTAGAAAATTTGCTCCCACCGGGAGTCGAACCCAATACCTCAGGTGCTACTGAGGCTCTTGTAACCACTAGGCTACAGGCCCTTTCACGGCCAGCCTCTAACCTAACAAAACCTCATATATCATGGGAAAAAAAGGCTCAATGCCAACAAAACTCAGTCGCAAAATGTATCAGTATATATAGTAACCTACATTCTTACCTAGTACGTAGTATACCAAACTTTCCAAACCGACTTCTGTATCAGAAGACCGATCATCCTAGCTACAAGCACAGTTCTGACATGCATGATGCTCAATTTCCACGCTCCAGGCAGATCCTAAACACTATAATTGTCAATGAAGTATTCTACCATGGTAGATGCATTGATGCTACTGATGGGCTAGGGAGCACTGTTTTAGTTTCCACACAAAAGGCACGAGCAACACGGCGGGAGGTCACACCATGGGCCATCAAAATTGATGCCCATGCCTGAGCCATGCACGGTTGCATGCATATGCCCTAGAATCTAAGGTAAGTTGGTGTGGAGTGAAGTAGAAATGGCACTGGCAAGGTGCTGGGATAGTATTATGCAGGGAGAAGGGCCTGAGAGATCGACCAGGCCTGGCCTCAAGTAATCTAACCCCACTGTAAATTGCAGCCTTGCAGGATGAAGAATTGTAGGGAGGGTGGGCACGAGAGATGAGAAAGAAAGCGGTGTAGCAGAGAGAGAAAGACCGAGGTGACGACAAATCTGCTAAGCTGAGGGTGCCCACCGACGACCAAGTGCCCCCAGCGTGGCGAATTCTCCCCTCTCCAAGTTGAAGATATTATTGCATGGTGTATGCAGCTTTACGTTGAAAATTTATGTTCCTCTCCTGCCTTCATATGTGTGTAACCTGAAATTTCTCTTCATAAAATGCTGCTAACGTTAAATAGGATATTGGTTTATTTGCTTACCTTTATAGACATATACTGACTGAACAAGCAGCTCAAATAGATTATCCGTAGTAGTGTATGGTTAAACCAACATCCTCTGCCATCATAATTGATTTCTCACCGTTAATATTCAATGCAAACCCTTTTTCAATAAGATAAGGGAAATTACCACACCTATTTAAACAGACTAGCTATTGTTCGACCAAACATGTGCACTAAGTAATGAGATGAAAGTTGGCGAGCATCCTAATTCCTAAGTCACACCAAGCGATAGCCAGTGCAAATTACTGTACATCGAACCATGCGGGGACATTCTTTGCGTAAAATTGAGCAGAATTTTCTGCACGGTGATTTCCAAGATAGGGGCGCATCCGTGAATCCGACTGAAGAACTAGCAAGTAGAGAGAGGAAACGGTACTCCAGTATTGCATGGAGAGGGGTGGGTCGGCAGAGAGAAGATGGTGGATCCCTTGCCCCCGCCTGCAGAGCTGCATGCTGCCCTTCTGTTACCACTGACTGCATGGTGAGGTCAAATCACAAAAAGTGAATGGCGCCTTTGTTTTTCATTTCTCCATGCCCTTCTCTCTCTCCTCACTCTGTACACTGCACTTGCATTAAACAATAATCTTCCTGAGGGCCCACTCCATTATTTTTGGACACATACACTTCAGTACTCTGTAAACACAGATGAACAGAGCACGCCCTTTCTTTCTCTATCTAGCTGCCGGTGCATATCGCGGCCGGGGCCAGCAGACCAATTCAAGCGGTTTATCGTGCATGCATATGCATGTCGCACCTGGCTCTCGCGAGTTAGCAGTAGCTAACTTCTGGCAAAATTGACGTTTTCTTGTATATCCATACCCCCCCCCCCCCCCCCCGGTCGCTCGGTTTTGCCTGCATAGTTTTTTTTATGCTTTGCAGGCTATATTTGTGTATCTAGCGATGGTCCAGAGACCGCCCAGCGTGTAGAATATAGGTAGTAGTATTTACAATTAATCAATTTGATGGCACGAGTATGGTCAGTACTACAGGCAAATTGTTCATCGTCAATTAATGTTCTAGGTTTCGTCATCAGAACATTGCGTAATTATTGATCGATGGTTGGTGTTCCTTGTGAGATTGAGTTTTGACGTGTGTTCTTGCCTCATAATTTCTCTAACATCTAAGTTATATGAAAAAAAAAATCCCTTCTACTTAATGAAATGCGTGCTCATCCACGTCCTCGAAAAAGTTATATGACAAATCGTATTACATATGCAGTACGAAAAGCATGAAGAAACAACGAGGATCACCGATCATCATTCCCTCCCGCTGCAAGAATTTCTCAGGTGGACGATGGAACTCGATGAGAAAAGAAAGCAGGTCGACATGCATGCATCCCTCTAAAAAACACCCTTTTTGCTCGATCTGCTTTACTATTCCGGCACAGGAGTTTTTGTTGGACGCATGGTCACGGCGCCTGCCTGCCTGGCCTGGGGCTGCCATGCACGCCTGGTGTACACGCGCCAACCAATTCTCGATCGAGTGCTCGCAGCTTGGCTTGGTTTGTTGCGGCGTGCCGCGCCATGCATGTATGTGGCAAAGGCGCGCATGCATGCATGTTGTCCCCTCGTCTAGCTATGCAGGGTACGTACGTAGTATGGGAGCGGCAGCGGCAGGGCGACACGGCGACCATACTAGCTACCCACGCTCTGCGTTTTCTCTCTCTAAAGCTACTTTCTGTGTGTATGACACCTCTCTCTCATTGACTCTCGTTGTGCCTTTGAGCTTTTGGTTGAAGTTCTCAAAGTGAGTGTGAGGAGGGGAAGGCAAGGTCCTTTTCATGGGTCCATATACAAAACCTGGTCGAGTGCACAGCGCAAAAAAAAAAATGGCATTGCGAGTATTGTTTCGGTTAGTGAAACAAAAACAATGTGCAGTGTGACGTCCTAGTGAAGCATGTTCCCAAAAATTCAAGGGCAGCCCCTTGTGGCAATAATTCATAAAAGTGGTAATTCAGTGGACAACACTGTGCACTTGCCCAAGCCCAAGGGTCATTAGAACGGTCATAAGGAGGGTTTTATCTGATACTACAGCGGATAGGTGAGTAGAGCAAAGGAAAATGAAGTTTCGAACTTACAACTCTATCCCATAAATAAAGGTTTCAGTGAGCTACAAACGCTCGATCATTTTTGTCCTCAGAGCACTGACTCTTTGTGCCTTGATGTGCACCAAAATTCCTTCGCTATGAAGCTTTGCAAGACACAGTATGAAAATTCTCATGCCTTTTTAGGTCATCCAACATCTGAATTTTTTATTGCACCTTATTCAGTTGGTACTGAAGTTTCAGTTGGTTTACATTGCAGTTCTTATCACTTTTCTCGTGTATTTTCCAGTCAATTTTAGTGTGAATAATGAACATTCAGGTCCTGGGAACAAGTCTGATCTGATCGATCAATTGTCGGAAGACCCTAAAATACGCATGTGCTCAATTGCGTCTTGTCATTCAAAGTAAAATCCCGCGTCCCAAACGGAGAATTAGCACGCTACTGGACGATGGGGATTTTTTTCCCCATCAGCAACTTGCGTGTGGTGGACTGGTGGGCATCACGCAACACGTCTGGTGAGCGGCGACCGGTGGCCGGCCTTCGTTCCGTGCGCGCAGAGCCGGCCGGGTGGGCCGAAAGCGACCATGCGGTCAGATAGTCCTTATCACCAACGAGGCAACGATCCACCGGTCGACCGCCGTGGGGTCCCCGGCCGCGCGCCTGCTCGACTCGATCGACCTGGCCGCCAGGAGCTCCATGGCCTTCGTCCGGCCACCAACCTGGTCGCCCGGTTGCCGGCGCCTTTCCGCAACTTGCTGGCTCGACTCGACGACACAGCCCCCAAACGAACCGTAGCCGCAGCCGCAGCTGACCACAGCCCGCCTGCAGCTTCGCCTTGTTCCCTGATCAGGTCCACACACGCGTATCCGTGGCCGGCCATGGAAAAACCGGCACCTCAGCTAGCTCTGCACGCACGTACGTACATGTACTCACGTCTGGACCCGGATCAGGTTGTTGCCGTCGAAGCGCGCACGTACGTAGAGTCGTAGTACGACGACACGCATCACCCTTTTTCAGACGACGGCGCGCGCGAAGAAGCGGCAGGGAGTGACCGCCTGGCGCCCCCGGCCGGTCGCCGAGCGGCGCCTCTCAGCTACAGTGATGCGTGACACGGCAGGCGATGACTCTGGCTGGCAAACTGATTTGATCGCCAAACTCGCCGTGGCCGGGAGATCGAGGATGCCAGACGCAGCTCTCCGATCCCCTGGCCTGCATCGCGGCCGCACGATCGTTGCCGACCGGCCGTTACCGCTCGGCCGCTCCTTGTCTGCCGCGACGCGTGCTGGGTGAATGGTCAGGCATCAGAGAGGGTACGATCATGTATAGCGCTACAGGCGCCTACGACGCCGTAGCCCGTAGGGGGTATCGATCTCGTGGACGATCGAAGAGGAATTTGTGATGGGGTCGCCGAGGGCGTAAAGACACGATAGCAACAACCCTGATGATGATGATGAGGCCATGGTTTCATCCAGATTTCGGTTAATGTTAATGGCGAAAGTACAAGCCATGCACCGATGATCGATCTGATTGCAACATATGCATGTGTGTCAAATGGATAGCGGGCTATGGATCAGTTGAAGAATTAATCGGTCAGTGATTGGTTTGAAGATTTCTTGTACTCCCTTCAGACCAAACGCGCCTAGGTACGTGCGCCATCCAAACTATACCTTTCACCATTACTATTGTTGCAACATATTACTATGCATAACAAAACTACTCCCTCCGATTTTTTAAATAGGCGGCGGTTAGTTTAATTTGAGCTAACAAAAGAAGTTAAATATAGGAAGGAAGGAGACAATATCATGAAACTTCTTGCATAAAAATATTCATGAGACTTCAATGCTGTAAAAAAAAATCCAACATTTCTCAAATTAATCTCAATAGATATATTTATGCTCAAATGTTTACATAATATCATAATATATCTCAGAATATACATTATTTTTATGAGATGTCGTATGTATAAGATTATTTTATCATATATAGTATTCCTGATTATTTGTGCTGAAAAAAATATTATGGGTCAAAGTCGACAAGGTCATAAATACCACCCTATCTTACACATGAAAAAGAAGGTAAGAGGACAGTATAGTATAGTATTTTCATAAATATGTTTGCTATGCTTTTTATTGTTCATGAAAGATCCATGTTCTTCCTTTTGGAGGCTAGTGGTGAGTACCGGTCGTGGAAGCATTATGCTTAGGTGGGGTATCCCAACTCGTAGGGAACTGTAAGCCTGCAGGTCGTCCTAACCTAGTGGCTGCCCTATGATGTACTAGCACGTCTTTTCCTTGCTACACACAGTTAATCCCTTTGTATCTCTTTCCTTTTACTACAAAAAATCTCTTTTTGATATTTTGGCCCCGCCTAGGCATCACTACTTTCTCATTCTTCATAAAGCCGGGACCCTAAATTTTTTTCTCCAAAATACCTAAACATTTTCTCCATCTCTTGTTCCTTTGCAGTCCTCGATTCGTCCTCTTAGTTTCGCTTGCAAGTTGCACGCCTCCTTTAGGAAATCTTGACCCTGGGCATCTTCGCTAAGCATTGATACAGGTTTGGCAATAGGTTAAGCTCCTGAAATAAAATTTTAATCATGTTTCTGCAATTCATATGTGTATGGGTTTTCCTTCTTGTATACATGGAAGATGGAGTCTTTTCTATAGTGAAAACTTTGTAATAAGTTATCATCCAAATACACCCTTGGGCCTAGATGCTTGTATGTTTTCATTGTTTGATGAAATAGAACTTCCATTTTATTTAAAAATGTTTAATGATGATACTTTGTTCATGGGGAAATAGAGCTAAAAAATTGTTGCATGTATAGCCCCCTTTGAATAAGTTACCTCTTTGATTGAGATCTATAATTACATATATATAATGTGAAATGTAGGGAGTACATACTACGAGTTCCCTGATATCATCATGACAGATTCAAAGGAAGTGGTCGCTCCCATGAGTGTGATTTTAATGATGTCGTATATACCACTAATTTGGATTGAAAAAATGTTACTTGTTTGCGAGGACCTCCTTGATTTTCATTCAATGTATTTTCATATGCATATTATAGATATAATTATATTATCTCCTCTACGTATAATGCACATACAAAAGTATTTCACTGGTCGGGCAGCTCTTGTACTATATCAGAATCAATACTCAATTTAGCAGGTTGAATAAGTGTATATAGTGTGTAAACATACATACCCATCATATCAAATATTGCGTTCATAATATGTATAAATCGCAAACGGTACACATTCACAAGGGATGATATATAGAATGCAAGATGAAGATAACTTTCTCCTTAATTAATTTGTCTTTGCCATCATCGTCTAGAATCTGGTTCACACAACTTCTCATGCATGCCATGGCAGGAGTGAGAGAACAGCCTGCTGGAGAGAAAGAAAAGGCCCCACAAGCCCGTCGCCTAGCTAGCTATACTATCTAGCCACAGCTGCGGCTTCCACTGTCCCTCACTGCTGACCAGAATTTCCCGAAATGCCCCCACCATGGCATACTCTCAACTCTGCCTATATCTCTCTTCCCCTCTCCTGAGACTCACCAACCAACCAAACCGTTCTCTCTCCTCTGGGAGTAGTATTGTTTTCTCTTCCCAGTCCCCAAATCGCAGCAGCAACAACAGATCCAATACACATACTAGGTTCCATTGCATCACACATCAGTCACCCCAAACCGTCAAATCACACTGCACCACCATCAAATCACGCAGGCAAAGAGGAGAGAGGGAGAGAGAGAGAGAGAGAGAGAGAGAGAGAGAGAGAGAGAGAGAGAGAGAGAGAGAGAGAGAGAGGGAGGAAGGAGGAAGAGGGGAGAGAGATGCTACTAAAGCAGCCCATCCATCCATCAATCGGGTAGCTAGCTCGCCAGCAATCGCGTGCCGCCTTTCCACTCACGTACACCACCACGCCCGGCCCTGTTTGTTCGTTGCCGCGTCAAATCGAGCTGCTAGTAGCCAAGAAAAGAAACCGGCCGCTGCTTGCTTCATTCGCGGCGGGCGCGCGTGCTCTGCTGTTGCTGTTGCGCCAGGTGATACTACCGGAAGAAGAAGCTGAGGCGGTGATCGATCGATCAATCGGTGGTTGTTGTGTGTCGGCAAGCATGTCGTCCTCGTCGTCGTCGTCCTCCGCGGCCTCCGCCTCTGCCGTGTTCCCGCCGACCCCGCAGCCGCAGACGCCGCCGCCGCCGCTGCTGGTGGAGAACCTCCCGCCGCTGAACCAGCTCTCGCCGGTGGCCGCGGCGGAGCCCGCCTCCGAGCAGCTCTGCTACGTGCACTGCCACTTCTGCGACACCGTCCTCGTCGTCCGTGATCTAACCCCTGCTCTTCATCTCATCTCATCATATACCTGCACTGCACTCTTTGGTGCGTTCTTTGATTCTCGGTGTAAAGACTTTTACTAGCTTGAGGTGTGTGTGTGTGCAGGTTAGCGTGCCGACGAGCAGCCTGTTCAAGACGGTGACGGTGCGGTGCGGCCACTGCAGCAGCCTGCTCACCGTCAACATGAGGGGCCTCCTCTTCCCGGGCATGGCGACGAACACCGCCGCCGCGGCCGCACCCCCCGTTGTCACCAGCTGCACCACCACTACAACAACCATCACCACGCCGGAGCCGGTCAGCTCGGTCAGCAACAACAATGGCCAGTTCCAGTTCCCGCCTTCGCTCAACCTGGCGCCCAACCCTCCACACCACCACTCCATCCTGGTACACGATTACATATATACACATACACGTCCTTGTTGCATGCGTTAAAATTGCCGGAGCTAACCGGGTTCTCACATATCGCATGGATAAGCTTTAACGCCTGTTTCTGCGTGTCATGCAGGACGAGATATCGAGCGTGAACAACCCGAGCCTGCAGCTGCTGGAGCATCACGGCCTGGGCGGCCTGATCCACGGCGCAAGGAACGCGGCCGCGCCGGCGCCACTGCAGCAGATGCCGGCGCCGGCGGGGAAAGGGGCCAAGGAGCCGTCGCCGCGCACCAACGCCGCCGTCAACAGACGTGAGTACTCCCCCCGCGCGCGCGCGCTACACTTGCATGCAACGCAATCAAATGTCACTTCAGCTCTTGTTTTATCCTTCTTTTGTCACTTCTTTTGGTTGATTATTTCTTCACATCCATCGACCGATCGGTCTCGAGGTAGCTAGCTAGGGGAAGCCGTTAAACTCTCGTCTTCCCCATGCTCTGACCTGCCGAGAGAGCAATGTGCTAAAGTACATGGCTAGTGTGGCTACACCACAACACACTGCACTGACCTTATGTGTGATGGGAGCTGTGTCTGCGTAGTGCATGTAGATGCCGCTACAACGCCCAGTCGCCCACGCCGCGCCCTCAACTGTCCAAAGGGCAAGAGTAGAGAACAGCCGGCACATCTCTTTGTTTTTCGTTCTCAAGCTAGCCCTTCTCACTGTGAGAAATAGTAGCCGGCCGGTTCGGCGTCCCCTCGTGCAGTGACGCCGGCTTCCGATCCGGCGTCACGGTCCAGCAGCCGCGGGCTCATGAGCAGTGAGCTCCTGTTAGCGTGTGTGTCGTTTCATGCGTTCCTCATCATGTGGTTATTAACAGTAGCTTTGTTTCTCTGTTAATTTGATGCAGCTCCGGAGAAGAGGCAGCGCGTGCCGTCGGCATACAACCGCTTCATCAAGTGAGTATAGTAGCAATGCTATACACGAGCAGTGTACATTTTTTTCATGTGCGCGTCACGGTGCCCAAGTGACTAGCTAGTGGTGGTTCTTCTCGGCCACGGCAATGCCGCCTCGGTGGCAGCGACCGGACTGGGCCGGGGCCGGGCAGCGGCAGAAGCGAGAGCTTTTGCAGAGGCAGAGAGAGACCTTTGTTTTTTTCATGCTCTCTCTCCTCTTTCTCACAGAGGGAAAGAGAAAGAGGCAGGCAGTGCAGGGTACTCGTACTCGTGGACAGCGAAGTTAATGAAACATGGCAAATGATTCATGGGTGATGTCAAATAATGGGAGTGTCGCGTTGCATTGATCTGATGTTTTCTTTTGTTCTTACTTACTTTTTCTGGCGCTCTCCCTTGGGGGAATGCGATCGCAGGGACGAAATCCAACGCATCAAGGCTGGCAATCCCGACATCTCGCACAGGGAGGCCTTCAGCGCGGCTGCCAAGAACGTCAGTGACCTTCCTCTTTCGCTCTTAATTTTTCTGCTCTGATCCGCCCTCTAGGGTTTTTTCTTGTGACTTTACTGTTCCTAGGGTTTCCCGATCTTTCAAACATCGCATGATACGGCTCCTTGCGCTGCGCTTTCTGAACCCTTTGTTTGGTGTGGTGGTTTTGTTGTTGCTGCAGTGGGCGCACTTTCCGCATATCCACTTTGGCCTCATGCCGGATCACCATGGCCTCAAGAAGACCAGCCTCTTACCTCAGGTGATTAAACGGTCAAACCCGGTCAATACACTGTTTATCAGTATATGAACCATTGCTAACAGTTTGTGTGCTCCCTTGTCAAGGATCAATGGTGAAACAAAATATTTCCTCATGTGTTTCTACGCATGAAAACATATTTGAGTATTCATCTCCCATGAAACGAATATTTGCTCTTAACTTGTGGCCTTTCATGTTTACTTTATATGATGTAGCTACACCGGTAATTGTTATAGTGAAATTTATGTCAACGATTCTGCCCAACAATAAACCTACTGTATTATGAAACAATTTCAATGAATAACCAGTAATGTAAACTATATAATCTATACATTCTTTTTTTTTAAAAAAATACAGCGGCGAAAAATTGTATTTCAAATGTTTTCGCATAAATTAGAACATGTAAATTAAAACTTAGGGAGTACACATATTTATGTAGAAACCATACATTAATATATACTAGACTACATCTAAGCTACGTGACTGATGAATTTTCAGTAGCTTATATAAACATATATTGTTTCCTCATTGCTATTTAGTTGATGATGAAATGATGCAACAAAGAATAAGGTGCAAAATTCTGGAAGATTCTTCCTTTTTTTAGAGGAAATGCTTCCTTTTTTTAAAAAAAATAATGTATACAAGATGTGTAAATCATTGCCTGAATTTCCTCAAAATAATTGGATCTTAAAACATCTTGGGTGAATCGTATGATATAATCTAAACCTGATCAGCATCAATTAGCCGATTTATAGTAGCCCAGAATTATATCGCTGTCATTTCACTATATAATCTGCAAATTTTTTTGTAGCTGCCTTATTTTTTATTTTTTATTTTTGCTGTTGAGTTTAGGCTGTCCTCTGGTAGATTCAATTTTTTTCTGTGTGTTAAGCACCAAATTTGTGTTAATTATCGTTTGAATCTCCCACTATAGAATTAGCTTCCAATTGTGTGGATTAGTTCTTATTTTTGTCCAAGGGCTTGAGACATTGACCACACTTTTATCTTGGTTGTCGATACATTTTGTATGAGCCGTGTAATTGAAATGATGATCCTAATTACTAAAAAAAAGTTCATTTTTTGTTAACTAAGAGTAAGCATTCATCGAAAAAAAAACTAGGAGTGAGCATTATATATCGTCCCTGAATGAAACGACTCACCATGGACCTACTAACCTACTGATGCATTTGGCTTTACTAGGATCACCAGAGAAAGGACGGCCTTCTAAAGGAAGGGCTTTACGCGGCGGCGGCCGCAGCTGCGGCGGCCAACATGGGGATTACTCCATACTAATTACTCGACCATAGCTAGCAAGAGATGCTACTGTTTCCTTCATGTCGAAAGCTAGCTAGAGTCTCCTTTAACTACTGTTTTCTAGCTATCACTTTATCAGCAAGCTATATCAATCTAGGGCTTACTGATCAACCTCATGTTACAATCACTCCCGCTGTTTGATGGAATCATGGTACTGCTTAATTATAATATGTTGATCTAGCTGATCATTGCATGTTAAGTTGCTCTAATATATTGGCGATGCTTTTCAGTTCCTTTATTTCCCCTCTCTCTGTGGAGCTGCTTCTGCTGCCGTGCTACTATGGCCCCGTTCGTTTCCTTTAGTCCTAAAATTTAGTTTAGAGAATCTTGCTATTTAAGGGTATTAATAAAGTTTAATTACAAAATCTTTTTACAGATGGGTGCTAATTTACGAGACGAATCTAACGAGTCTAATTAAGCTATGTTTGCTACAGTGATGCTACAATAACCATCGTCTAATCACAACTTAATTACCCTCATAGATTCGTCTCGCAAAGTAGCTCAAGTTTCTGCAAAAAATTTTGTAATACACTTTATTTAATACATTAAATGACAAAATTTTACAGGTCTAAATTTAGTCCTAAACAAACGAACAGGCCCATATATGTGAGTGGTACCAGCTACTTTCTTTTTCCTTTTTGTTCTTTGTTTTGGTTCTCCTTCGTTCCCTGTCGAGCAAAGGGAGGCAACCAGCCACGGGCTCGCAATGTCTGGAGTCTAGAGACCCTCTCCCTCCTGTGCAAGGACCGCTGGTCTTTGCCGCCTTTGTTTGCACGCGCTTGCTGCTGTTCTTGTTGGAATTCAAACGCCCTGCAGCTCCCTGTGCATGAGCAGCAAGCATCACGGCTTAGCTCCCGACTGTTTTTCTTGTCTCTTTCCCCTCTGCACTAGCTCCATGCACGCACCTCATGTCCTCATCACTGTGCATATATAGCAGCAGGTCACTTGTGCATATCCTGCTGCGAACCGATAGCTCAACCGGCCGGCCGTGTTTTCACGCGATTTGGGAGCGGTTTGTTCTTTGCCGGCGGACGTGAATGGAATGGATTCGGCCGCGCGCTAACGATGCATGTACACGTAGCCGACTGGGCGGCCGGCCGGCGTGCGAGGCTGTGCGTGAGACTGGGCGGCCGTTAAAGTTGGCGCCCAAAGCGGCGGCAGGAAGGCACGCCGCGGCGCGGCGGAGCTTTAACAGTGCGGTTGCGTTTTCCCGGTTGTGCGTGCCGCGCCGCTTTTGGGCGTGTGCTAGCTCCGGGGCACGAGGGGCGCTGTTTGGTTTGACGACGGAATTTTGCAAATAGCGGAAAGTGCCGGGGGAAGGGGCAGGGCGGGTGGCATCTGGATTACCATGTTTGTATCCGGCCGGCCAGTGGTCGGCCGTGCTGCATGCAACTCCTTTTTTCACTCTCCAATTTGTGCGTGGTTGTGATAGGACGATAGGTGCATCCATCTGTGTTGCAGGACCGTTCGTTTCCACCCCACTAAATTTTAGACTTTTAAAATGAAAAAGAATCTTATTATTTAGGAGCATTAAATAAAATTTAATGACAAAACTTTTTTGACAGATAAATGCTCATTTCAAGACGAATCTAATAAGCCTAATTAATTTATGTTTTGTTACAGTGATGCTACAGTAACTATCATCTAATCATGGCTTAATTACCCTCATTAGATTCGTCTCGCGAATTAGAACCGGAGTTCTGCGATTAGTTTTGTAATTAAACTTTATTTAGGGCATGTTTGGCAAAAGTGCTTCACTTCAACTTATTCTACTGTAGCATACTGTAGCAACAGTAAAAAAGCTGAAAAAGCACCCAAATACCTGCTTCTCCGGCTTCACCAAATTTGTGTTAGATGAACAGTGCTGCTACAGTAGCAAACAGTGCACGAACAGTGAAATAAGCTGTTGAAAAAGCTGAGCCAAACATACCCTTAATACTTCTAAATAACAAAATTTTCTTTGATATGACTCTTCTCAAATTTAGACCTCTGGAAACGAACACCCCCTAACCAGTGATGCTTGCTAGTGATCATGGCCAATATGCATGCCTTCAGTCCGTGTAGTTTTTTTAATTTTTTTTCTGAGAAAATTCAGTCAGTGACGTGGGTGGGACCTTGCCGCGCAACTCTGTAACGCGCCCTAGCATAGGCTTCTTTATCCAGCGTTGCCGGTTTCGGCCCGTGTGCATCCCGACCGCGATCTGCCTGGCGTGGCCTTCATCGGGGAACAGCCGTGGGCTGATGAGCTGATCGTCGGCCAGGAGCCCCTTCAGGACTTGATCAGCGGGCTACGATGTTGGCCACGCGCGGTGGGCGGGCCTTCTCGCTCAACTCATACTTGGGCCTCCGGCACTTACTCGGTCTCGGTCTTCACCAAACGCCCCCCGTTCTTTGTAGAGTTTTGCTCAGGTGCAGGGTGCAGGGCCAATCAACATTTGACACGTGACCTTGCTAATCACACCAATTAACAGAAGGCGACCCGATCTGTATGTAACCAACGCGGCCAAGGCAGCTATGCGACGTGTCCGAGTGTTCGTGCCGGCCGTAGCTCGTATCACCGTAATCGTGCACATATTCGCGTCGTCACTCGCATCTCACTGCCGTCCCGTATTCCCGCCATCAATTGTACCAAGTTGAGCTCAAAAATGATCAGTTCTAGTTCACGTTCTTGACAATGTATTCATTCCACTCGAAAATATATGCACCAGATTTATTTACGTGCCATATGAATTGTCAAGAGCAAATACGTCTCAAGCTGAATCGACTTGGCTACGAACTCATGCTCACAGCAGCAAATACGTCTCGATGCAGCACTAACAAATGTCCGATGCCTTGTCGACACAAGCACGAGAGGAGGAGGATGCGAGCGTCGACGGCACGAATACGGGACGAGGACGACCTGATCGACGGCGCGTCCGAGAATCCCTGCGAATACGTGGGCGTGCGTGGCGTGCGTAGACGTCCGTCTGTTAATTGGTTTGATTAGCTTGGCCACGTGTTGAATGTTGATTGGCCCTATACCTAATAGGTATAGGTGCAGGACGCCCTGCACCTGAGCAGAACTCGATCCGGAGCGAAAGGGCATGTAGTCTAGCGGTTACAAGAGGCTCAGTAGCATCTCAAGTCTTGGGTTTGACTCTTCATAGGAGCGAATTTTATAAGATTTAACGGCATTGTGCTTTCAGTGGTAAGCGACGCTTCCGTTGACAGCGAGGCGCTAATGGTGACTTCGTTAATATCTAAGATGTGCCGGCACAGTCTTCAAAGATACTTATATGGGTAAGGTTTGTGTATATGTGTTTATAAAAATGAATATACGTGTATTGTGAACGTCTGAGTTGTACTTTGTATTTAAAAAAAACTGCGATGTGGATGCTGGAAATGGACATGCTCTAGTGGTCTCTACTGAGTACTGACTACTGATCCAACGCAACGAGTTAATCGGGGATCTACTGTCAGTAAACCGCGCTTCACAGTTCACGGGACGGGACAGACAAGTAGGAGTACATGCTACTGCTAAGGGTAGGCGAGTAGCATTAGCTTCCGATCCGGGGTCCACACAACGCCAGCAGAAAATCTCAGCCTGCTGTTGTCTGCCCGCGCGCTGGAGGCTCTCAAAAACAAATCATCGTCCATGATCTTCGTTGAGGCTGGGGTCCTTTCTCGGATCTAAGTTCTGATCGCCTGCGAAACAGCTGTTTTACTGTAGCAGCTGCAGAAGAAATAACTGCGAACACTGTAGCTGCTATTGAAAAAATAACTATAAACATTATAACTACTGTAAAACAGCTGCTGCAAAGCAAAGCGAAACTTAGATCCCCGAAAGGACGGCCTCTACGAAGAAACTCTCCCACTACTCAGTGGTCCCTCTATTTGTAACTTCGTTGAAGCAGCGCTCGGGCTGAACGCGAAGAAGCAGCAAAAACCATCACAATGCTTCTCTCCTTTTTATCAGGCTCGGCTGTCGAAGCTCGTTTATTATTAACTTGCAAATCCTCCATCGGCATCATGATGAAGAAACCCTGCCCGGCGGCAGGCGACCAACAAAATATATGCTCGCCTTGAGCGGCAAGAACGCACGGGCGTAAAGTGAACTGAAGGAATAACCCGGCTTACCGGCACGCGCGTGCCGGTAAGCCGGTCGCGCCGCGCTGTAAGCCGCGAAGGGAGCACGACAGGAATCCGGCTTCCATTTCCTATTGCGAGGTCAAAACGCAAAAAAGGCTCGGCACACGGACAGAGAAGGCATCAAGAGTTTGCAGTGCCCCGCCGGCCTGCTGGACTAGAGTAGAAGCAACGAACATTGCAGCCCCCACCTGTTCAGACTGCCAGCTAGGAGAGCTAGGAGACGCTTCTTCTTACGCATGGACAGAGACTGGCATTGTCTTCCTGAATGCCGGAATTTTTCAGGAAACTAATCAATTTTCACCAAGAAAACAGAAAATTACCCGGCGCACTTATGGACTCAGAAGACGTCTCAGAAGAGATCAATGTTCAGCACATGTATGGAACAATTCTACCGCTAGAATGGAGCACGTGAATCGCTAACATACCAGATGACTAGAATGGAGCACGTGATCGCTAACAGCCAGTTTTGGTCAGCCGGAACCCGCGAAATTTCACTGGCCATGGCCCATGTGGGCTCAGCGATTGTGGGAGCCCCGGACAGCTGTGCAGAGTCTGGGACGGGTGCTACTCGGAATCAATGCCCAGTAGCTGCGCGAGCACGAAACCTTTTCAATGGAATAGAGATCGGCGACGAAAATTAGATGAGTGTACGATGCTATTGAATGAATAAACTTTCAAGGAGGAAAAGCGAGACGATACGGCAAAGGAGACTGATGAAATGAAATCCACGGGACCCAATTCTTTGTCATGGGTGGAAGGAAAGTGTGGATCCCCTGGCTGAATGCTCTGAATACTCGAGAAGACATATTGTCCGTGCCGCCTGTCTGACATTCAGAATGGATTTAGCAGACATTCAGCATGCCCTGGTAATGTCAGTTACAGATCCAAGCAACAATAACGAACAACAGCAAACAAGCAGCTGACAGATGAACAAGCTGGGAATTTACAAGGTACCATTTCACACAGACTGAATGCAGTTTCTGATTTAGTGCTGAAGATGCAAGACACTGAGGGGCGCGGCTCTATAAATATACATTTACAGATCAAATCAAATTACAGACCAATAAGTTACCGAAGATTAGATAGTAACTCTTCGACAATGTTAGGACACAAAGCTCTCTGAATCTGATGACCTTTGTACATCACTACAAACACCCACTTTCATACAAACAAAATCTAAAACAAAAAAGATAAATAGCTTTCTTTGTACTCATCATTGAGCAGCAACTTTGATCCTGCAAGATTATTTCCCCACACTGTTCTTGACCGCCTTTACACAAGCTCCTTTTGTTCCAAAATGTACAGTTTCTTTTTAACTATATTGTTTCATTTCACTTCAAATTGAATCTATAATGCCTTCTTCCCTCTTCCCACAATCTAGGTACACCCTACATTGGATCACCGTCCCGCCGAGCCGAAATCCTGGCACCACCGTGAACCCGACCTTCGGTCGCACTGGCTTCCCAAGCTCCCTGCTCACTGAAAAACCTTTCGACCGGACAATGTCCTCCATGTACACCGACGAGTACTCCGTTCCCCGGCCGACCTGGAATATGCCGACTGCCGGATCATACGCCCAGGCTAACCTGTGGAGTGTCCATATCGAGCTTGCCATTGCAACAAACAGCTCGTAGAGTGGACCAGCTGCACCCATCACCGGTAATGTCCCACACTCTGAATTCCCAAACAGGGAGGACTCAATGCCAGGATGAATGAGCTGCTTGTACTTCCGATCACAAAATTGGGCAAATTCGCAGTCGGGGCTTGAATTCATGAGCTCCATAGGGTCTGCATCAGAGTGCTCGATGAATTGCTGCAACGACTCATTCCGACGGATTGCCAGCTCAATTCCTTCAAGTGTGTCGGACTCGGCTGCGCTGTCAAATTTGTAGGAGTCGAAGCCATCAAACATGGCGAGGCAGACCCGCGAGAGGAGGGCGTACCGGCAGTGCCCAGACTTCGAGTAAGACACGCCGGAGTAGGCAGCCGCCGCAGCCGCGGCCAGGTCCCACCCCGCGCAACGGAGCACCTCGGCCAGCGCGCGGGCGAATCGATGGGTGACGCGGAGCGCGTCGCGGAGGACGGAGTCGAAGACGCCCGCGGACAGCAAGGCGCCGATGGCGTCCTCGCCGCCGCACCCGAGTCCCGCCGGCGGCGGGGCCAGCGCGCGGTCGAGGCGCGCCGCGAGCCGCGCGTTGCCGTCCTCGAGCGCCTCGTGCTCCCGCCTGAGGGCCGCGGCGGCGGCGTCCTTGGCGTCGAGGGCGGCCTGGAGGCGGTTCACCACGGCGTCGAAGGAGCGCAGCAGCGCCTGGTTCTCGCGCACCTGGGCCTCGAGGTGCTCCGTGAGCGAGGAGGAGCTCCCCTCGGGCCCCGGCTCGTCCCTCGCGAGCCGCTTGAGCTCGGACAGGCGGCGGAGGTGAGACACCGCGGCGGCGTCCGCGGCCGCGGCCGCCTCGGGCAGGAACGGCGCGTGCGCGGCCTGGAGGTGCAGGTACGCCGCCTGGAACGATGACACCGTCGCGAGCGCCGCCGCCACGGCCGCCTCCTCCCCGGACACCGCCGCCTCCCCGCCTGCGCTAGGGTTAGGGTTCAGCAGCAGCGGGTCGGGCTTGAGCACGACCACCCGCTGGCCGGCGAGGACCCCATCCGCGGCGGCCGGAGAGGGCGCGAAGCCGTCGGCGTCCTCGTCCTCCTCCTCGGCGAAGAACTCGATGGTCTTGGTCTTGAACGCGAGGGCGAACTTGTGGAGCATGGCTGCGCCCACCGCCGGGCGCCCGGCCCGCTCTCGCCTCCGCCGCCGGGGTGGGGTGGTGGTGCCGCCGACGCGAATTGCTGGAGAGCGGAGGGGGGGTAGGAGAGGGAGAGGTGAGTGGTGGATGAGTGGGAGCCTGGGCGGTGGGGTGGCGCGGAGGTGGAAGAGGACGCGGTGGAGGAGTGGGGGATCTAGGAATTGGGATGGATGGGGAGGGAAGCGTGAGCAAAAGCAGCAACGCTGTCTCCGTCCGGAAGAAGGGGGCGGTGGACGGAAGAGTGGGAGAATTTTTCCTGCGTGGAGGAAGGCCTGGTGGGTGTTCGGTGCAAAAGATGCTTCTACGCTCGTGAAGAGGGTCGTCGCGAGATTAATGTGGAGTGCAGATTCACTGAAACAAAAACATTTCTGAGCCGAGATTTGGAATGTTTCTGAACTTAGCAGTACCTGCAATTTTCGAAGGTTTGATCCATGCCAAATGGTAGTAACACAAATACAATGGGTTCGATACATGCATAAAATACTGGAGAATTACTGCTGTACTACCTGCAAAATTACTGCATTGCCGCCTAATTGATGATGCCATACGAGACTCCTGATCCATAAAAATCTGAAATGAAAAAGGTTATGTGAATCTTTAGTGAAAACACTTGAACTGCTGGCGCGCACTACTTCCATGTTCCAACGGGATCCGTTGACTGATCCGCCGCTTCTAATAATAATCTAAATAAAAGGTGATCAGCTGCTGCATCGGAGTGAGCTGTAGCAGCACGCACCACGCAGTGGCCAGGGCATCGCTGCAGAGCACCTAGCGTGCCTACCTAGCCCCATGTGTCACGCTCTACCAGATCGAACGCTTGGAGACTACCGCGGCAGTTCCGCTATCTTGCCTGGTTCGAAGTGGATGGTTTTGTTGCCTTGTGTTTGCAAGAGTTCAACTGTCACGGGCAGGGATTGCGAGGGAGCCTTTCGGGTTGTTGTTAGTCGAAGAAAGCGACGCACGCAGAGGGTTACAAGTCACCATTATGATACGAGCTCTTTCTGACCTTGTACCGTAGCATCCTTTTCATGTCACTAGAAACTGGGGACGGCGCGCCATTTGTTTTGTGTTTATTATTTTGTCGTGATCATGTTGTTTAATGGTATAGATTTTGTTGTGTGGTGGCTCAAATTTAGTGGGTATACAAAGAAGCGTTATGTAGTGAATTGAAAGGGGAAAAAGTTACATTATAAGAGGGTAACAAAGGCTGCGTTGGTGGTTTTTATTGTATATACATAAAGTGAGGCGACGATTACATGAGATAGTGCATGAAGCGAGTGTTTTAAGTTACAAAGATTCTTGATTTCGGCGTTTCTTGCTATAGCAGATGCTACCGCATAGTATAGTACCAATGGAGCATGATATTTGAGGTGTTGGACTGCGCGTACTTGATCGTGTTGTATACGTGAATCTTAATTTTGTGTTCACTGAGGATTCTTGGAGTGATGTGCAGGGAATTTTTTTGAACGTTGTTGAGATATGTAGTGGATCCGTCATCCTGTTCTAGCAGTTGTGAAATATAATAGTCAGTGATGGTGAGAATTTTTTCGTATGGAAAGACCGGTGAAATATGTGAAATAAGGAAACGCATGATCGTATATATTTTTTTGAAATAACGAACCTCTTCGGTGGTGCAATCAATGGAGGTTGATGCTTGACAGGCGCGCCGTTCTTTCGTTTTTTATGGAGATACGATGGTGCACGTTATTTTTTGATATATTTGACAAGCAGTTTTGTAGCATGCAAAATGTCAATTTTAGTTTCAATGTACGAGACAGTCTCCCTGTTTCAGCCAAAAATACATAGATGGCCAAAACGTAGTTACAGGTAAGAAATGCAAATCCTGAGTTTTGGCAATCTTAAGTTCTGATATGAGAGCTTTTCACATATATGTAGACACAACAAAATATTTGACCTCAACTTGTGTTGCCATGCCTAAATGGACTATGGACCTGTAAATAAAGTGCAAAAGATGGAAAATGGACTTTTCTGTGAGCTGCATCATTTTCTACCCACGATAAATGTACATTACAGAATTAAAAAACTAACAAGGATTACAGAAAGGTAAAGGATGGAGCAAAAGACCAGAAAAATTCCTCAATGAGCTTGGGCTTCTTCAGGCAGCAACCTCAAACACGTTCAATCCCCCATGTAAAAGAGTATGCTGAGATTGCCCATCCACGCTTCATTGTTGTGCTGAAATTCTATATATATGGAGAACACTCTAAAAAAATCTATATATATGCAAAACTCTAAAAAAATCTATATATATGCAAAACTCTAAAAACAATCTATATATATGCAGTACAATATATGATATATCTCACTATAAAAGTCACCAAGGCCGACAAGACTGAAACCGAAAAATAAAATAAAATGCTGAATCAAAGTTAGAACCTGATCTTAGCTAGAACATATTAAATGGTCAATATCTATCCAGACACAAGAGGTCAATCTACAAAATATCAGAATCCATGTGCTGATAAAAAAACTATTTTTTAAAGATTCAAACAACAGTTCATCAGACATTAATACATCAGTGCGAATGAAACCTGATGAACATTGGTGTGGAAGATTTTCAAAGTAGTTGTTGATACAGTAAGCACAGATGAAGGTCTAACTATTTTAACCAGTCTGGGTGTTCGTTGCATGGGGTCTAAAATTTAGAGGGAAGAATCTTGTCATTTAAGAGTATTAAATAAAGTTTAATTACAAAACTAACTGCAGAATCCCTGGTCTAAATCGTGAGACGAATCTAACGAGGGTAGGTAAGCCGTGATTAGACGCTGGTTACTGTAGCATTACTGTAGCATCACTGTAACAAAATATAGATTAATTAAGCTCGTTAGATTCGTCTCGTAAAGATGTACCTATCTGTAAAAAGGTTTTGTCATTAAATTTTATTTAGTACTCTTAAATAATAAGATTCTCTTTGATGTGACAGGTCTAGATGCTAAATGCTAAAGCAACGAACACCCCCTTAGAAGCTACCAAGCTGACCCTTTTCTGAGGGAGAAGTAGCAAACTGCAGGATACAAAAAGTATGAGGATATTGCATCTAAAATTACAAACCATGCTATTCTATACAAAAAGATAACCAGGCATTATCAGAAAACAAGAAGATGCTCAACCTATGACCTGATGTGTACACTTTTTACAGATTTGTATCATACTATATTTAACATGGTTCAATATAATGTATCCTTCATAGAAAGAAGAAAAAATTAAGACAATACAGACATGCAACTTTGGCAATGACTCTAACTTGTTGTAAAGAAGGATGATCTGGTAGAAAATTAAAAATGAAGCAACAATACAGGAAATCTCTTACCTAACCCATCATTAAACTCTTGGTAAGATGAGCGATTGTGCTGCTTCAATACTCAACATATTACCATGACTGAAACACAAATAAATAAATGATAATGCATTAGTAGGGCAATGTGTTCAGAATTTTAGATCATGTGGCAGAGGAACATATATTTTAAATTAGAACACTAAAAGTGGCTAAACCATGAAACGTGATGCTGAAACCAGATAACAGAACAAATGCAGATAACAGTAATGACTGACACTGTCCAATATCATCTTGCATCTTCAGGCTAAACAGGATGCTCGCTGCACTACTCTTCAGATGATCAGCAGGTAGATCTCAGTCGAGGTTCAGGTTAAGATTTCTCAAATATTGGGATTTGACTGAAACACACCCATTTAATCATGCAAAGCTACACTGGAGATTCTTAGGGTGAAGAGCTATGGCTACTTATCACAAACATTGACTCAAAAGTGTGACTTTATCAAAAAATATTAATTTTCAATATTCAAATAAGCAATATTGTTGCTCCTATTTCTATCCGTGAACCTGTTTGTCCCTCAGCAACACATGACATTATTTATCTTGTCACACCTGTAGCCATATCGCCAATTTACCAATCTAGCACTTATTTACATAGAAGAAACATGGGACCCATGAGTGAAAAATTCATAAAAACTGAAAGTAAACTTCAGCAATGAGCATGACTAAATCTTCCAGTTTAGGAAGTAATGAAGGCATAACTAATCACTGTGCAGATATCACCCTACTTTAACTTGAAAGACTTGTATCACGTATCTCTTTTTAAAATGTATCAATCACTCGTATTTCTTTCAGATCATCTTCTGGCTTCTCACTAAGTAGCTATGCCTACACAGAAGGACAAAGCTAACATGAAGGCTTAGGCCGGTTGTTCAACCCAGTTGTTCTAGCTTTACCTTGAGTGTAGCATCCCGCCTCAAATCAATGAGGGGTTAGCTAACCAGGATCTTAATCGGGAAATACTTGGCGAAGCAAGTATGCATAGACCACACACATAAGCATAAATAAAATAATTTTACAATAAGCTCAGTTATTACATTGGTTCCATAATTAACATAAGATTTCCATTTCGAAGTTCGATTTATTTTACAAAAAAAAAAGTTCGAAATTCGATTACAAGCACGAGCGGAAGCGAAACACACGACGGTACATATATACAATGAAACCATGTCCGGCCCGTAGACATGATCTCACTCACCCTGCTCCTGGCGGGGAGAAGAGGGAACCCACTCAATGGACCAATCCTTGGGCGGTTCTCCCTCCCACGCTACTTTTCCACAGCAACCGCAGAAGTTGCAATCAGGAATACCTACAGTAAAGTTTTAAACATCGAAACCCTGAGCAACTAATACTCAGCAAGTCTTACCCGTCAAATTGGCCATCTAAGACCGACTCCTAACATGCAGGGGGTTGACCAAGGGTTGAAATTTAATTGCAAAAACGGCGCTAATATTTGATCCTTATTTTCATGTTTTAGCCAAAATTAAAAGGGTTCTTGCATAAATGTAAATATTAGCAATCTAACTAAGCAATACATGGTTGCAAAACAATTAATTGAAGTACAAAAGCATATAACATCATCATGTGCACTTCTTACTACGATGTGACACAGTGAACAAGTGGTACTCAATAACCGCGAGGGACGGCGATTCGAATCGATTTACACCTGCAGGCGAAACCCAAGATACACGACGTACGCTACTCGAAAGAGTCACGCACGGCAACCTTTTACAAGATACCATAAAGTCGAGCCGCTTAACACCTCTCCCGAGTACACGTCTCCCCACGCGATAGCCATGCCTGGTCTAACCGTGGTTCACCCGGGCACCCTCCCTTCAAACACGGTCCCAAATTCCACCATAACCATCTTCATCACCAAAAGAGAGATGGGTTCACGTCCAACAATATAGCATCGAGCTACTAGGTTTACTAGTTCCCATTCTCCTAGCATGCATCCGGTACTGTTCAAACTTACTCAGCGGTACCACAACGAACGGTCCTTAACCGACACAAACGGGGCTATGGCGAACAAGGCGAGCCTTGTCACCTCCACCTACACATGAACTTCCCCGTTCGGTCTCAAATTCATTACCATCATCATGTGAGAACATAAAGTAAATCCAACCCCAATTACCGAGCGGTCTCCATACCACTCGATATTCTACCGACGACACTACTTTATTAAGCATAGCAAACTAACGAGTGGTAGAACTTAAACTAACCAAACCCATAGGAATATCTAGAGATACATGCAACTAGGTTTTCAATCACGTCCTAAACGTAATGCACATTTCACGACTCGCAATACATGTGAGAAAGTATAAAACTTTGTAAATATGGGAGTGCACCGGGGCTAGCCTTGGGGCTGGTGGTTAGTACACTCGAGTATGCTCAGGTCAGCGCCGGTCTCCTCGGCTACGATCTCCAAGTCCTCGAGTCCGGCGTCGGTTCCTAAATGAATGCAACAATACACAAAATCAAAGATAGTTCATGGAACTTCCTTGACAAACATAACATGGTGATGTTATGATGCAAATGCAACAGGCTGGCAGGGCCATTCATCAAGTTTTTGCAGTTTGGTCCAAAGTGATTTATAAAATGAGTTTGAATTTAGGAAAAACCTTACACGTAAAAGAGATCCTCTTCTAAAATTCGTTAAAAAGGGTTCTGGAAGATCAAAAATTACATTGGTAATTTTATTTAGCCTCTTCCTCCTAGGTACAGTAACATACCCAAAATTTGGTGCAAAAAGGTGCAGGAGTAAAATCAATAAAAAGATTTTCCTAGCAACTGCAAAATGCAATTACTCCTAAAAGAAGATGCATTTCAAGATGCCACTTGGTGGGATGTTCAGTGAACCTATTAGGAGTGTGCATGCCAAAATTTAGAATTTTTGCACTTACAGATCTTTTTATAGAATTTATTTCCTGATTCTCTGCTTTGAATTTTATAAAATTAACTGAGAAGAATTCAGATGTTCATGTTGCACCACTGGATAGGTCTCATTTCAAGGATTCCAGAACAATTGAGTTTGCATTTTTACGATTTTTCTACGAATTTCTATCGAATTTAGAAGTTTGGCCAAAATCTGGAATAATTCAAATAAAAGGAAAGGGGGAACTGTGCCCATGCCGTCGCCGCGCACGACGCCGGCGTTGGCAACGAGAGCGTTCCGGCTAAACGGCGGCGAATCCAGGTGCACACCAAGCGGGTCTCGAACCAGGGCACCAAGACGACCCTAAGACGCTAACGAGGGCATGCGTGCGGGGCCGGGGAGGTCATCGGCGACGAGGAGTGGCGGCGGCGAGCGGCGGCGCTACGCGTTCCGGTGAGAAAAGACGGCAAGGGGCAGAACTAGGGGGAGCATGAGCATCACCTTGCCACGGGGAAGCTGATGGTACCACACGTGCTCGAGGATAAAGCCCGGAAGGTGGAGTTCGTCGGAGAGGGGCGGATGTCCGGTGAACGGCGGCGGGGAAGAAGATGATTTCCGGCGGTTCCACTGCGCGCAAGGCGACGATGTCAGCACGGGGGTGTGCGCAGGTGAGGGGTTCATCACCCAAAGCATGGAATCAAGAAGAGGCTCACCGAGATGGCCGAATTTCGCGAGGAGCTCGACGACGGTCAACCGGCGGCCATGAGCGGACTTCGCGTCGATTCTCGCTGCAGCGTGGGGGAACCCGGAGTTTGTGTTGCGTGTGAGGTTGAGGGGCTCCTAGCACAACTTTTCGCTGTTGGGCTCAGGGCGGGAAGTGCAGCGGAGCGGCGGCGCGGCGATGAGGTCGAAGCGGCGGCAATGGCGGCTCGGTTTTTGGGCAACGCGAAAGGCAATTCGTCGACGGATCGACCGAGGGAAGGAGAGGAGGAGATGAGGACGAGGTTAGGCCGATCGTACGGGAAGGACGGCGAGCACAGTGGCCGGAATGGGCAGTGAGAGAGGAAGGTGTCGCCGGCGGCAACACTTGGCGGCTACAGTGCCATTTGGTCATTTTTCGAATTTCTGGAATTTTCCTCGATTTGAACTGATTTGATTCAAATTCGATCTTCCCGAGCTCCAAAAATCACGAAAAACTCAGGTTTGGAAGATTTCAGTGAGAGGAACAACTTTGCCAATTGGCACTTTTGCTAAATCGGCTTGTATTTCAAATTAAAATTCATTCAAAGCTCAAGTTTGAAAAAGGTTCATGCATTTAATTGACCCTTTAGACTTTTGCAGAAAAATCTCCAAAAATCTCCAAAATTCTCTTTTAGCCCCTGGATGCTGAGGAATTTTTCATTTGGGTCCACTTGTATAGAAAATTTTAAATTTGTAGATCAAATGCTTGTTTGAAAGAAATTTATCCAATTTGTAGTGATTTTGAATTCCTTTTCATTTAACTTTGATTTCTCTTGATCATTTTCACTAATTGAGATTAGTAACTTGATCAGGGACTAAATTTGAGTGGGATGTTACAGCCCTCCCCCCTTAAGAAAATCTCGTCCCGAGATTTGCAAAAGTGCGGAAAAGAGGGGGTAAAAGTTTGTTTGCTTTACCTCGATTGCGAAGCGAGAAAATTTGGAAACCTGGAATTCAGAAATTCCTCTTGTTCCCATGTAGCCTCTTCTTCCGAGTGATTGCTCCATTGCACTTTGTAGAAAGTAATGGTTTTGTTGCGAGTCACTCGATCCTTTTTGTCGATAATTTTGACGGGATACTCGGAATAAGTGAGATCATCCTGCAAGCCCTCCACATCATCGAGTACCACATCAATAGGAGGCTTCAAACATCGCTTGAGTTGAGACACATGGAAGATATTGTGTACTCCTGATAATTTTTCCGGTAATTCCAAACGGTATGCAACGGGTCCACATTTTTCAATAATCTTGAATGGCCCGATATAGCGGGGAGCAAGCTTTCCTTTGACTCCGAAGCGCTGAACACCCTTGGTTGGCGACACGCGAAGATATACGTGATCATCCTGTCGAAATTCCAAAGGGCGGCGCCTCTTATTGGCGTAACTTGCCTGACGGGATTTGGCGGCTTTTAGGTTTGCCTGAATAAGGCGGACTTTTTCCTCGGCCTCAGCTATCAAATCAGGTCCGAAATTCACCCTTTCTCCCGGTTCTGACCAGTTCAAGGGAGTACGGCATGAGCGACCATAAAGAGCTTCAAATGGGGACATTTTAATGCTCTCCTGATAGCTATTGTTGTATGAAAACTCTGCCAAAGGTAAATGTTCATCCCAATTACCACCTTCTGATAGAACACAGGCTCTTAACATGTCCTCAAGTATTTGATTTACCCTTTCTGTTTGTCCATCAGTTTGAGGGTGATATGCAGAGCTTCGAATTAATTTGGTCTTCAATGAGGCATGCAACTGCTCCCAAAATCGAGCAACAAATTGAGGTCCTCTGTCAGAGATAATTGTTTTTGGTACTCCGTGCCAACACAGAATACGGGAGATATATAGCTGAGCATATATCTTAGCAGAGTAAGTAGTCTTGATCGGAATGAAATGAGCGGACTTGGTCAATCGGTCCACTATGACCCAAATAGAGTCGTGTTTTCTGGCGGTGAGAGGTAAGCCAACGATGAAATCCATACTAATGTCCTCCCACTTCCACGACGGAATACTCAATGGTTGCAGCTGACCGGCCTTTTTCAAATGATCGGCTTTAATTCTCTGACAGGTGTCACACTCTGCAACATATCTGGCCACTTCACGCTTCATGCGTGTCCACCAAAATTTGGTTTTCAAGTCCTGGTACATTTTATTGCTACCAGGATGAATGGAGTACTTAGACAAGTGAGCTTCATCCAAAATTCTCTTTCGCAGCTCCATGTCTCTAGGTACGACAAGTCGATTATTAAACCATAATACTCCATCCTCATCCTGTCGGAAACAACTAGCTTTACCATTTTCCAATTCTTGGCGAATATACGCCATACCCTTGTCTTTCTTTTGTGCGGCAATAATCTCCTCCCGTAAGGTGGGGATGAGAGCGAGATTATACAGAGCACCATAGGGGATAACCCTGAGACTTGGTTCACTGGGGTCACAATATGCTGCATCTTCTGTCTCTTGAACTACAGGATTATTGTAATGTGACTTCCGACTCAAAGCATCGGCAACCACATTGGCTTTTCCGGGGTGGTAATGAATTTCCAGTTCATAATCCTTGATCAATTCCAGCCATCTTCTTTGTCTCATGTTCAGCTCTTGTTGGGTAAAGATATATTTCAAGCTCTTGTGGTCGGTGTATAGATGAATCAAATTACCCAATAAATAATGCCTCCATATTTTCAGAGCAAGAACAACTGCGGCCAATTCCAAATCATGAGTAGGATAATTTTGCTCATGTCTTCTTAGTTGTCGAGATACATACGCAATGACACGACCGTCTTGCATCAAGACACAACCCAAACCTGTGCCAGAGGCGTCACAATAAACATCAAATGGTTTAGTGACATCTGGTTGAGCTAACACCGGCGCGGTGGTCAAATGTTTCTTGAGAATTTGAAAAGCTTCTTCGCATTTGTCGTTCCACTGAAATTTCACACCCTTCTTCAATAACTCTGTCATAGGCTTGGCAATCTTTGAAAAATTGGGTATAAACCTCCGATAATATCCAGCAAGTCCCAGAAAACTCCGGATATCTTTCACTACTTTGGGAACTTTCCAATTTAGCACATCTTGTACCTTACTTGGATCCACTGAAATGCCTTCATCGGATACAATATGACCCAAGAAAGGAACTTCTCTCAACCAGAACTCACACTTGCTGAATTTTGCATACAACTTGTGATCGCGGAGCCTCTGGAGTACAATCCGGAGATGTTCAGCATGCTCTTCTTCTGACTTGGAATAAATTAGGATGTCATCAATGAATACCACCACAAACTTGTCCAATTCCGGCATAAACACCGAGTTCATCAAGTACATGAAATAGGCCGGAGCATTTGTTAGTCCAAAAGACATAACAAGATACTCATATAAACCATACCTCGTAGAAAAGGCTGTTTTTGGTATATCCTCCGCCCTTATCTTAATTTGATGATAGCCAGAGCGAAGATCAATTTTTGAAAAGACCTTGGCACCAACTAATTGATCAAACAAAATATCAATTCGCGGAAGAGGATACTTGTTCTTGATAGTAACGGCGTTCAGCGGTCGGTAATCCACACATAACCGCAGTGACTCATCTTTCTTCTTCACAAAAAGTGCCGGACAGCCCCAAGGTGATGCACTTGGGCGGATGAATCCTTTGTCCATAAGGTCATGAAGCTGTTTCTTTAACTCTGCCAATTCATTTGGTGCCATCTTGTATGGTTGTCGGGATATGGGGGCAGTTCCGGGCTGCAAATCAATTCTAAATTCCACTTCCCGGTCCGGTGGTAAACCCGATAACTCTTCTGGAAATACATCGGGATACTCACACACTATGGAAATTTCTTTGAGACTTTTCCCGGTCGTGTGATGCAATTGCGGGAGCGGAGCTTGAGGGTGGGATAGGTATAAAATAGAGGAGCCATGAAGGGGAGAATTTAAATGGACCTCTCGGGATTCAATGTGTAACACGGCGCGGTGGCTCTTCATCCAATTCATTCCCAGAATAACATCTATACCTTGCCCATTTAGGATTATGAAGTGTGTTGGAAATTTCAGGCCCGCTAAAACGAGAGGCGCTAATGGGATACCCTGTGTGGCATATATTTTTCCCCCAGGAGATGTGATGACATAAGGCGATTTTAACTTGGTGGGGGTAAGATGCAACCTCTGAACACATGCCAGGCTGATGAAGTCATGAGTGGCGCCAGAATCAAATAGCACCAGAATAGGGTGATTGTGGATGGCGAACGTACCCGCGAGTACTGGCTCTCCTTCCTGAATGTCCTCGGCCGTGGTATGGTTGACACGGCCACTCTTGGGATGATTGACATACGCCTGAGAGTTCTGCCTGCTGCCGTTGCTGTTGTTGCTGCCCTGAGACTTCCTCGGAAATTTGCAGTCCTTTGAGAAGTGACCGACACGGCCACAATTAAAGCAAGCCTGAGGGTTGGATGCAGCCCCTGGAGATGACTGCTGTGACGGGCGAGAAGCAAAAGAACGCTGCTGGCTGGAGCCCTGAGAAGTACTCTTCTGCTGATTTGAGTAAGCACGGTGCCCACCACCATGTGGCATGGCGGCTCTGTACTGCTGTCCAGTGGGGGATGTGATGGCCAAACGGTAACGAGGAGGAGCGGAACCGGATGAATTCCCACCGACACGCTTTCTTTTCTTTTCTTCCTGATGAGCATGTGTAGCATCCTCCTGCACGATCGCGGCGCTCACTAACTCATTGTAGGTGCAGTTAGAGAGAAGTGCCAGGCGATCACGCAGCTTAGTGCTCAGTCCTCTGCGGAAACAGTCCCTCTTCTTTGAATCAGTGCCCACATGATCAGAGGCATACTGCGAGAGATGGTTGAACTTCCTGGAATATTCATGCACATTACTGTTGCCCTGTTTCAGATCCAGGAATTCACGAAGCTTCCTATCCATGAGACCTTGGGGAATATGGTGCTCACGGAAAGCTGTGCGAAACTCTGCCCATGGAACTTGATAGCCAGCTGGAAGAGTTTCCATATAGTTCGCCCACCATGCGCCCGCGGACCCACGGAGTTGCTGGGCCGCGAACAGGGTCTTCTGGTACTCGGTGCAGCGAATGAGCCCAAACTTGGACTCGATGGTGCGAAGCCAGTGATCGGCCTCCAGCGGTTCACTTCCTTCGGTGAACACCGGGGGATGAGTAGCCAGAAAGTCCGCAAAAGTTGTTTCAGGAGGTGGTCCATTTCGGCCCGCTTGGCGAGCGGTGTTCCCCAGTAGCAGACGGAGAAGATCGTTCTGGGTCGAGAGCAAGTGCTCCATGCTGCCCGGTAGTGGTGGAGGCGGTGGTGCTCCATCACGTTGGGCCGAAGTATCGCCCTCCTCCGTAGGAACCTGTCCGCTACGAGGGTCTGCCATCTGCCATAAAGCATTGCACCATTAAATACAAATTTAATGATCAATAAAATGCTGTAATTAAAATTACAAGGCATGCATGGCATAATTTCAGAATTTAACCCACGTAGATAAAGAACGATAGCTATTCATTTCAGCTTAAGCATTGTCTCCCATTGCGTTGAGTGCCACCTGCGGGAATCAAGTTTGATGAAAGCCAAACTTTAATGCCCAACAGTACAATATGTTAAGGAATTGACATATAATGCCCTCAACAAGTGTACATTGCCAAGTTAAACTTATGACAGCACAAAGTAGCAGAATCTGTCTCAACCTGGCAGTGATCACGAAAACAAAAACTGGCATGTTTCTGGGCAGAAACAGAAAATTTGGTAGTTACGAAAGTTGTAGATAACTTCAAGAGCTTTCCAACAAGTACTCATTCACCTCAACCAGATCAGTACAGAGGAAGTTATGCTATTTCAAAGTTCGACCTTTGTCTGCTGAATTTCTGTTCTGGACAGACTGAACTCGATTTACTAACTACCAGATTTCGTCAGGTTCCAGGGCGAATCACAGAAAAAGTTACATACCAAACTTGTAGAGAATTCTGAGATGTTTCCATAGAGTACTTAAACACGACAATTGGATTTAAAACGAAGGAGTTACGGCTTGTTGAAGTTGACTGAGAAAATTTATTTATGGCAGATTTAGTTATTTTGACTTGAGGGTATAAATTTTGATTGAATCAATCTTTTTGTTGCAAATTTTTCTTTTCGATGAACACGACCAGCGGATTCCTTACATTTTTAGTTCATGGTCAGAGTTATACTTGGGTTTTATTCGGACACACAAGAATGCAATGCAATCAAATTTTTATGAACCTAGGTTACCCGTGCCTCACAAAAGAAAACGGCGCCATTATATCGGCATTCGTGATTCGGTGACCAAATCGTCTCTCGACCGTGTTAGTCTAGCAAAAGATGTGACCTCTAACGTTGTTAGGGTACCTGCAAAAGATTCACAAACAACGAAACGGTCATGAAGCCAAATGACTTATGCCTCAACAAAAACAACCAAAACGGCCATGAGATCAACGATCCATGCCTCACCATCAAAACAACAAAACGGCCATGCGGTCAACGACCCATGCCTCCACATACATTACCTTTTCATCTCGTCGACATTTCAGAAAAGAAAGTAAAACAATCAACCTAGTCAAACAAGACTCGCTAATTGTCACCTTAAAGCTAACATCCTTATATAGGGCCGACTATTCCGTACCTCACCGTAAGCGCAGTTTTCGAAAATAATGCTCATTAGTGTGGTACAACCCGACTTTGCTCTGGTACCAGCTGTAGCATCCCA
Organism: Eragrostis curvula; assembly: GCA_007726485.1. NCBI lineage: Eukaryota > Viridiplantae > Streptophyta > Magnoliopsida > Poales > Poaceae > Eragrostis > Eragrostis curvula. Next base: position 43,221,179 of record CM017439.1, read on the forward strand.
CCTCAAATCAATGAGGGGTTAGCTAACCAGGATCTTAATCGGGAAATATTTGGCGAAGCAAGTATGCATAGACCACACACATAAGCATAAATAAAATAATTTTACAATAAGCTCAGTTATTACATTGGTTCCATAATTAACATAAGATTTCCATTTCGAAGTTCGATTTATTTTACAAAAAAAAAAGTTCGAAATTCGATTACAAGCACGAGCGGAAGCGAAACACACGACGGTACATATATACAATGAAACCATGTCCGGCCCGTAGACATGATCTCACTCACCCTGCTCCTGGCGGGGAGAAGAGGGAACCCACTCAATGGACCAATCCTTGGGCGGTTCTCCCTCCCACACTACTTTTCCACAGCAACCGCAGAAGTTGCAATCAGGAATACCTGCAGTAAAGTTTTAAACATCGAAACCCTGAGCAACTAATACTCAGCAAGTCTTACCCGTCAAATTGGCCATCTAAGACCGACTCCTAACATGCAGGGGGTTGACCAAGGGTTGAAATTTAATTGCAAAAACGGCGCTAATATTTGATCCTTATTTTCATGTTTTAGCCAAAATTAAAAGGGTTCTTGCATAAATGTAAATATTAGCAATCTAACTAAGCAATACATGGTTGCAAAACAATTAATTGAAGTACAAAAGCATATAACATCATCATGTGCACTTCTTACTACGATGTGACACAGTGAACAAGTGGTACTCAATAACCGCGAGGGACGGCGATTCGAATCGATTTACACCTGCAGGCGAAACCCAAGATACACGACGTACGCTACTCGAAAGAGTCACGCACGGCAACCTTTTACAAGATACCATAAAGTCGAGCCGCTTAACACCTCTCCCGAGTACACGTCTCCCCACGCGATAGCCATGCCTGGTCTAACCGTGGTTCACCCGGGCACCCTCCCTTCAAACACGGTCCCAAATTCCACCATAACCATCTTCATCACCAAAAGAGAGATGGGTTCACGTCCAACAATATAGCATCGAGCTACTAGGTTTACTAGTTCCCATTCTCCTAGCATGCATCCGGTACTGTTCAAACTTACTCAGCGGTACCACAACGAACGGTCCTTAACCGACACAAACGGGGCTATGGCGAACAAGGCGAGCCTTGTCACCTCCACCTACACATGAACTTCCCCGTTCGGTCTCAAATTCATTACCATCATCATGTGAGAACATAAAGTAAATCCAACCCCAATTACCGAGCGGTCTCCATACCACTCGATATTCTACCGACGACACTACTTTATTAAGCATAGCAAACTAACGAGTGGTAGAACTTAAACTAACCAAACCCATAGGAATATCTAGAGATACATGCAACTAGGTTTTCAATCACGTCCTAAACGTAATGCACATTTCACGACTCGCAATACATGTGAGAAAGTATAAAACTTTGTAAATATGGGAGTGCACCGGGGCTAGCCTTGGGGCTGGTGGTTAGTACACTCGAGTATGCTCAGGTCAGCGCCGGTCTCCTCGGCTACGATCTCCAAGTCCTCGAGTCCGGCGTCGGTTCCTAAATGAATGCAACAATACACAAAATCAAAGATAGTTCATGGAACTTCCTTGACAAACATAACATGGTGATGTTATGATGCAAATGCAACAGGCTGGCAGGGCCATTCATCAAGTTTTTGCAGTTTGGTCCAAAGTGATTTATAAAATGAGTTTGAATTTAGGAAAAACCTTACACGTAAAAGAGATCCTCTTCTAAAATTCGTTAAAAAGGGTTCTGGAAGATCAAAAATTACATTGGTAATTTTATTTAGCCTCTTCCTCCTAGGTACAGTAACATACCCAAAATTTGGTGCAAAAAGGTGCAGGAGTAAAATCAATAAAAAGATTTTCCTAGCAACTGCAAAATGCAATTACTCCTAAAAGAAGATGCATTTCAAGATGCCACTTGGTGGGATGTTCAGTGAACCTATTAGGAGTGTGCATGCCAAAATTTAGAATTTTTGCACTTACAGATCTTTTTATAGAATTTATTTCCTGATTCTCTGCTTTGAATTTTATAAAATTAACTGAGAAGAATTCAGATGTTCATGTTGCACCACTGGATAGGTCTCATTTCAAGGATTCCAGAACAATTGAGTTTGCATTTTTACGATTTTTCTACGAATTTCTATCGAATTTAGAAGTTTGGCCAAAATCTGGAATAATTCAAATAAAAGGAAAGGGGGAACTGTGCCCATGCCGTCGCCGCGCACGACGCCGGCGTTGGCAACGAGAGCGTTCCGGCTAAACGGCGGCGAATCCAGGTGCACACCAAGCGGGTCTCGAACCAGGGCACCAAGACGACCCTAAGACGCTAACGAGGGCATGCGTGCGGGGCCGGGGAGGTCATCGGCGACGAGGAGTGGCGGCGGCGAGCGGCGGCGCTACGCGTTCCGGTGAGAAAAGACGGCAAGGGGCAGAACTAGGGGGAGCATGAGCATCACCTTGCCACGGGGAAGCTGATGGTACCACACGTGCTCGAGGATAAAGCCCGGAAGGTGGAGTTCGTCGGAGAGGGGCGGATGTCCGGTGAACGGCGGCGGGGAAGAAGATGATTTCCGGCGGTTCCACTGCGCGCAAGGCGACGATGTCAGCACGGGGGTGTGCGCAGGTGAGGGGTTCATCACCCAAAGCATGGAATCAAGAAGAGGCTCACCGAGATGGCCGAATTTCGCGAGGAGCTCGACGACGGTCAACCGGCGGCCATGAGCGGACTTCGCGTCGATTCTCGCTGCAGCGTGGGGGAACCCGGAGTTTGTGTTGCGTGTGAGGTTGAGGGGCTCCTAGCACAACTTTTCGCTGTTGGGCTCAGGGCGGGAAGTGCAGCGGAGCGGCGGCGCGGCGATGAGGTCGAAGCGGCGGCAATGGCGGCTCGGTTTTTGGGCAACGCGAAAGGCAATTCGTCGACGGATCGACCGAGGGAAGGAGAGGAGGAGATGAGGACGAGGTTAGGCCGATCGTACGGGAAGGACGGCGAGCACAGTGGCCGGAATGGGCAGTGAGAGAGGAAGGTGTCGCCGGCGGCAACACTTGGCGGCTACAGTGCCATTTGGTCATTTTTCGAATTTCTGGAATTTTCCTCGATTTGAACTGATTTGATTCAAATTCGATCTTCCCGAGCTCCAAAAATCACGAAAAACTCAGGTTTGGAAGATTTCAGTGAGAGGAACAACTTTGCCAATTGGCACTTTTGCTAAATCGGCTTGTATTTCAAATTAAAATTCATTCAAAGCTCAAGTTTGAAAAAGGTTCATGCATTTAATTGACCCTTTAGACTTTTGCAGAAAAATCTCCAAAAATCTCCAAAATTCTCTTTTAGCCCCTGGATGCTGAGGAATTTTTCATTTGGGTCCACTTGTATAGAAAATTTTAAATTTGTAGATCAAATGCTTGTTTGAAAGAAATTTATCCAATTTGTAGTGATTTTGAATTCCTTTTCATTTAACTTTGATTTCTCTTGATCATTTTCACTAATTGAGATTAGTAACTTGATCAGGGACTAAATTTGAGTGGGATGTTACATTGAGAGAGCACAATTACAGGCCAGGTGTTCAAGCTTCAACTTGAGAAAGCTAATTTGTTTAAGTTCCCTTGAGAAAACACAATTAAATCTTCAGATGCATGAATTCTTTACTGGATGCTAACCCATGCCAGCTTCAAACACTTCGCTGCACTTGTCCTAGCAGCTTTGAGTGCCCAGGATACAACATCGGAGACCGCAGTATGATGCTTGTGCAGGTACAAGAATGAACAAAAATATCAAAATATTCCACAACAAGACACCTACAAATGACTTTTGACTTTTGATGCGTCACTAAACTTGCAAGGGATGTCGGATGGTATATTAAACGTCCTTAGGAACACTTCAAGATGAAGCACTCAAATGCATGTAAAAAAAAAACGAACACGATATTTTGAACATTCAAACCTGCTTGAGGTGGGCAATAACTAAAGTTCAAAAATGGACAATACTACGGGGGAAAAAATTCAACCTGTGACAGCCCTTTTTTATGAGAGAATGTTTGAAGCCATAAACCCTTACCTAAGGACAGCATGGCAAGCTCATGGAATGATTGGATCTTGTTATGCGCCTTGGCTGCATATACCAATATGGCAGTAGTAGCCTGTGTTTCTGCAATATTAGACCTTCATAAATATGTTCAGTTGGCCTAGAATTTTTTCAAATGTGAATCTCAAAAGAAATGTTTTAACAAGAAACCTAACAAAAATAACCGACCAGTAGATAGAAGTTGCAAGTTAATCGTAAGTATACAATATGTAAACCAAAATGGACGATGACTTAGCACTTTAAAAATATAGAACATGTAGTTTATAAAAAACTTATAGATCCATCGGCTGCCAGGAAAAAATATACAGGCAAACTATGTATTCATTTTATGCTACACAAGCAGCTCCAATGCTTGCAAATCATCTGTTCCTAATATCTCATTTAAGAATAAGGCAAGAACACATATTCTACACTTTGAGCTGTCAAAAAACAGGGCATACATAATTTATTCTTACCATTACCAAATATTTTGCCTAAATCAAGCATCCAAATAAAGGGCATCCGAATCTAAGTTTAGGAAGTCAAAACTACATCTTGAGAGTATGGGGATCTAAGTGACAAGGTCGAACAAGTTTAAGGATCGGCCATGTTCTTCATATTTGTCGACAACCACATGTAAACTAATGGCTAATTTACATTCAGACTACTCCCTAGCATGTACCAAGATGATAGAAGTACAATGCCTAATATTTGCCTTACTTACACTAAGACAACATGTTTTCCTCAAAAAAGAAAATACTGAGATAACATACTAACTGGAAAAGGCTCTCACTATACTATGGGTTGCATCTGAAGCTTACTACTGACATGGAGATCCGTTTCATGTCCCTCCCAACTTACACAGTAATGCAGATAAAAAAATTTGATTGGCATCCATCCTACAGTTTTCTATGACCAAAAGACAATGGGCAAAAAAAAAAAAATGCACAGGTAAATAGACCAAAATATAAAGGCTTATTGCCTTGGCAACATTTTGATTGATCTCTCAGCTGCCGTAACAATAAATAGACCAAAATATGCGATGTTAAAATCACAGTAACAAGTCCTTGAAGCTGTTTAGCAACCAATTATAGGAAATTAATAGGTAAACATCACATGGAGGTTGTGAAAAAACAGAGCATGAAAGTATTCATTATGGAAACTGAAAACAGATTGTAGAGCAATATAGCTACAATATATACTGAAAATTCAAAGGGTATCTTTTTAGGGTAATATAAATGTGTAAAGGGAAATATGGCTATTATAATATTTTTAAGATATAGTATCTGCTGAAATAGAAGGTGGGTTACCTGCTACTAAAACTAAGTGTATGCACCATTTTTTCTAGTTGTTTTGTATATTCATGTACCAAAAAAACAATTGCATTCTTGATTATGGTCCTCCCAGAAGCAACCTTAAAGCTCCTGCTGAGAAATCATGCAATATCCTTGTGCTACCAAGGATGTACGTGGTACAGCAGAGAGAATTGTTGCTAAAAGACAGATAGCACATTAACATGACGGACTCTTCTCAAACACTAAACTGTGCTCCACCATGAAATTCGACCAAATCCACCAATTTTACTGGAAAAAATTCAGGGAGAGGAAGGAGTTTACCTTGAGGAACTGATTCCTCCAAAAGAAATTGGTTGAAACCATATGGATTTGGTCGCCTCTGGTACGAATGGAAGCACGGGCAGGAACTCAGCTTGGTTCATGAGCACACCAGCGGCATCCCATTAATTGGAGAAGAACCAAAAAAACATGAAGAGGAGCTCCCCCATCACGTCCACCGCAATATTCCCACACCCACACCGCCTCATCAGTAGGTTCAATTTATAGCAGGAGGACAACCAAACCGCCTCAAAAGAGACCAATCACATACTGCCACCACACCCACACGTGTCAACTAACAAAGCACACCTACAGCAGATAGACCATGCAAAGGACACATGAGACGTGTGCAGCAAGAATATTGAACGTGCAAAGCAAGAAAATTTAAGGCGGCAACTCCAGCAACAAGGTTAGACTCAGTGTAAAAAAAAATCAGTTGGACAACATCGAACGAACTAAATGGTTCACCAAATACAAAAAAAAATGCACAAAATTTTAAAAGTATCTGCTGGCACCATATATCTTTTTAATCACATCACAATACTTGCACCATAAAAATTCCACACAACGTAAATTTCCAAGTCACTGGATAAGCACGATAAGCTTAGAGAAATGTTCATTTGCTAAGATACTGGACGCTTAACATACAAAGAAGGGCAAGAAGTTCACACGCACATTTTCAAAACGGTTCTTAGTTATCACCAATTAGTGCCCCTCAAGAAACATAAATTTACTTTTTACTTGAACCTAGGAGCATATGATTCTTACCCAGGAGTTATTTTCTAAAATCATATACACATGTGTTGGTGCTAAATAAAACCGCAAGAATCGTTCCTATGATTTTAATAGCTGCTAAAAACAGAACAATTGAAATGAACAAGTACACGATAAGCTGCAGATTTTCAGTTTGACTTCAGAGGTTCAAACTTCAGTTCATTTTTAGCTCCAGATTAAAAAAGGTAGTTGTTTACATAATGCATTACAAAACTCAATTTCTTATCTTCAATAATATAATTGACCATGGGACATGTCACATGTGCTTCGAACTAAGCCAAATTCCTGTGCAAAATAATGGAAACCAGTTGCTTGAGTTGCTGCTAGAAGCTTGTCGATGGTGCATGCATGAATGCAACAACCTTTTCCCTACTGCACATGTACTTTCTATGTGCACCTTATTATCACACAAAAATGATCTCTTAATTTATTTTGAAGGTAGAGGAGAGGGTATTTCAACCCATAATGATTAGTAATTTTATTTACAAAAGCTAACAAATTATATATTCATGACTTCATGTACTAAATTTTGTCAGTAGATTTCCAAAACATGAGTAATTAATGCATAAAGACATCTTAAATTTTGAAGCCATTCTCCACAGAGGCAACAAACTTTTAAATAGCCAATGAAGATCTGTAGCTCAATTGAATTAACAAAGCATAAGAGAATATTAGTATTAATGAAGAAACAGGAGCTCGGAATCTGGAGCTCAATTCCATCCAATGTTCAATATCAAAGCTCGAATATTAAGAAACAAGGAAATCATCATATCCTATCTTAACACACTATCAATTTGAGGAAAAATCTTTTCTGCATAGACCAAATAGTGAGCATTACTAAAACTTCAAGAATCTACCCATGCATAGGTGCAGGAAAATAGTAGTATCAGATGCTTCATAACAAGAATGCTCACCCTCTCATACTATCCATCGCTGGTTCCACCTAAGCAAATGGGCACATTAGTGCTGAAGCCCTTGCAGATGGTAGACAACAACAATGCCTAGTGAGTATTTATTTCCAATCTTTATATACATGTGAAAAATAGTAATAAAACTCATTAAATTAGGAAAAGCTGCAACTATGATATGAATTGGCAAAATAAGGCAAATGACTGAACTGATTGTGCAAATGCCAAGAACAAATCATCGCAAGCTTATTTGGCAAGAATCAAACATAAAAGGGGTCAGAAAATTCAACAAGCTATAACAATGAAGGGAGAAGGATTAAATAGACTACCAATGGGATGTACCAAGAACTGATCTTCATATTACTCGACAGTGTACTTGCAAAAACTGTGGTATAAACTGATCTTCAAATTTATTAGGCCATCAATTTCAGTTAAATTTGGGGGAGTGAGAGACATGGTACCTGGCCTGGACCTGAAGATGTGCCAGCTTCGACAGCAACAAGGAGCAGCTACGAAATTTCAGTTGCAATGCAACCACCCAATTCTCCTCCCTTGCCAACTTGATTTCTACTGGTTTAAGTCAAAAAGAACATTCTTATTCTTGCCTGTGTTGCATCTCGTCCAGGGGTTCCCAGAACCTAATCAAGGAACAAATCAAAAAATCATCAAAGCTGAATCAAAATCCGTAAATCAAAATATGTTGATAAAACAGCAGATCGAGAGCTGCACACGAGCACCATCCGCAAGGCATAACAGGAACCAAGAAAACGGATTAAAAAAATCCCAAATAAAACAAAGGAACAGGAAGAAAAAAGGGACCATGGCACCACTTTCACCTAGTCGCCAGCCGGCCGGCCCTCGACGGGCATGAATCCATCCCAGCCTCCTTGTCCTTGCTAGCTGCAATGTCTCCGTCCGCCTCACCATCACTTTCCTCAGGACCAGAGCTCAAGATGAGGCCGATTTGGTGGAAGCGAGATGGCGCTAGGGCAGAACAAAGAGGATGAAGCAGAGGGAGGAAAGCGAGAAGAGAAGGTACAGATGCGGCAAGGGGAGCACGGGACCCGTGGTGGCCTCCTCCTGCTGCTTGCCAGTGGAGGACCGGCGTGGGGGAGCGAAGGCAGAGGCAGAGGAAGAAAAGGCAGCAGGGAGGCGGAGGAGTTTAAGCCGAATCAAGAGGTTGGATTGCCGGCGATGGGGCAGCCAGAGCAGCACAAGGTCGTCGTTGTTCCTCAGCACAAGTCCCACGGGCTCTGCGGACGCCGCAGGCGCTGCAGACGGTGGAGCTCGCCGGCGCTAGGTTAGGTTTGGCTCGTGCGGCTGTCGCTCATGAAGGACGGGCACGTCTTTGATCTGGGAGGAGAGGAAGCGTGTGCTCCTCGCTGGCGTCAATGGTGGAAACGGGAGGAAGAAGAAGAAGCGGCGTGAGGGCTCCTTTGGAAGAGGAATTTCAGAAACAGTTCAATTTCACAGGAAAAACGCAGGAAAGGAAATTTTTTTCCTCCAATCCAAAGGAGCCCTGAACCTGCCATCAAACGATGTCACCATCCGTCGAAGCACAGCCCACCGAGGTCGGCAACTCTAATCTTACGCCAACTGAGCGCCTCCTTACCTCGCACACCGCCAGCGACTCGCGTCGGGCATGGCATCAATGTAGCAGCGCGGGTGACGACCCAAAGCGAGGGAGACGAAGGGGAATGAATCGGGGAGGGAGAGCCGTGAAGAAAAAGGAAAGCGGAATTGGGAGTAGATAGGATCGAACTCGCGCCGCGACGCAAGCGGTGGGGGGTATCTGAAAAATGCTACGCGGGCGTGTTTCTGCAAAAACACCGCGAAATCGGAATTTCGCCTTCTTCGTCTTGATTCGAACAAACTTTGGGGGTTAAGAGAAAAATGAACGAACGGGTTTACTGTTCACCCAGAGGTGTCCTAGACTGCGGGTTGGTTTCTACACAGTTCGAGGGCGTTTTTGAAAAATATTGCGCGACGTGTCGCGCGCGGAGCGGCTCAGATGAGAAATGACTGTACGGACTGGATTTTTGGGGTGACGCGGCCACGGGCAAAGGGGGGGAGTTGTGGCCACAATTATATTAGTTAGGCTATCTCCAACGGATAGCCTATTATAGGAGTTACACACGATTTGAGGGGTGAAAGTTACAAAATCTGTCTCCAACGGAAGCCCCAATCGAAGGACGCATTCTCGGAGCCGGGGCGCTCGTTCCTCACAAATACATCACGGAGCCCCCGCACCCCTTCGCTTCCGACGCTGATTCCTCTCTCGAATCGTTTTCTTCTCCTTTGTTCTTCCTCTCTCGCTCTCCCTCTCTCTCTCTTCCGCGCGCAGGGCGCAGCAGCGCAGCGCGGGGGCAGGGCGGGCGCAGCGGCGGCGCGGGCTCGGCAGTGGGAGCCAGAGCAGGAGCCGGGGCGCCACGCCGAGCTGCACGGCAGGTAGAGCTGGAGGCGGCGAGGTCGCCCGGGTCGCGCCCGAGCTCAGCCAACGGCGAGGACAACCAATCGACCTCATGGCGGAGCAGCCATGGCCGCATCTCCTCCTTCTCTTCCTCTCCCCGTGGTGGCCGCGGCAGCAAAGAAGCTTGGCCGCGGCGAGCTTGGCGAGGGCTCCCCGATGCGAACGCGGCTGCGGCTCCCCGTGGTGCTCCTCTCCTGCTCCCTCTTCTTCCTCACCGGCTTCTTCGAGACCTCGCCGGCGGCGGTGGCACGAGTGCAAGAAGCCGCGGCGGGCTTGGCGAGGGCTCCCCGATGCGGACGCAGCACCGGCAGCAGCACGAGCACAGGAGCTCCAGGCACCAGCACCAGCCGAGCGGTCGCGGTCCCTTGTCGCGGGGATGGCGGGAGGAGGACCGTCGCAGTCCTTGTCGCGGCGGTGGGAGCGGCTCGTCACGGCGGCGCCCGCTTCTCCTCTCCCTCCGCTATGTGATTCGATTTGGTCCAATTCGATTGGGGCTTTCCGTTGGAGATCGGCAAATTTGGATGGTGCCCTTTCAGCTCCATGACCTCCCATTCAGGCGTTTCGGACTCCCATTTTGGTCCTCCTCGTTGGAGATAGCCTTAGATAGGCCCGGGGAGAAGTAAGCTACCGCAGCGAAAACTTTTGCTCACAAAATGTCTTAAATGCCTAGTTGTTTCTTATTCCTATGGAGCACCATATAGTAAGATGCTGATAGCGAAAGGATTTCCGCCTTCCTCAGCTTTTTGAACGACGTGTTCGTACGACGTACGGCCGCGTCTGTTCTTTTGTTGATGTGGTTTCTCCACCACGAAACACGTCGTGGTCAATCCGGAAGTAAAAGGCTTTTCCCTGCTCCTGGTGTGTAGGCATATGTTCAGTGCCTAGCTGCCATAGAGATGGATTGATAGAGACATGACTGATGGCTTGCAGGTGTGGGTCCATGGGACTGCCATCACCCGGTAGGGGTTTGGATCACCTGCAGTAGCGTTAACAATTCAGAGAAATGTAGCACGCTACAGTATGTTGTGTGCGGGAGAGCACAGTTCTCTGAATTTACTACTGTAGCTAATATTGTTTAAACAGTGACCCAGGTTACTGTTGCGAATTTCTGGACCGTAGCATTCATATTGTAGCGTTCAATCTTAGTCATTTATTGTAGATCAGACGGTAGAGGAAGGAAGTTAATTCCGGTTACAGTATGCCCTCTGAATTTTGACCGGCAATTCAGAGGATCTGAACGCTGGCCATGCTGCACACTGTCCTAACATCCACAAAAAGAATTTTTGCTAGGTGCACCCATATGTCTCAATTATATACACCATTAAATCAAAGCAAAATTATGCTAGGTGCACTCGATCGAGTAGTACTAATATTCCTACTTCTGTATATAGATGTGTTTTACCACGTACGCTGTAAATCGGCCACATCGTCGTGGCTTCTGTTTAGATGGCGGTTGCCTCAACCGCCTCTTTCGTCTCACTACATTGGTTGGCCCTGAGCGGGCTGCCTGGTGGCTGGGCCTTGGTTCGCGTTGCTGAGGTTTTTTAGTACCACCGCCTCTTTCGTCTCATAGCACTGGCCCTGAGCGGATTGTCTGGTGGATGGGCCTTGGTTCGCGCTGCTGAGAGTTTTTAAGCCTCCCCGTTGTATGAAGCGTTGCTCGCATGGTGCGTTTGCTTGAGTCGACACTGTGATGGATCTGATAACGTAAGACGCCAAACCTTCACCGCTTTGAAGAAGAAAATAAAACACAACCATCGGCACAAAGAGTTCTGCACATATGTTCACGTCACACCCATCAAAGTGGCAACCGCTTTAGTTGATCTCAACTTTCACAACCGGGCGCGACTGCCACCGTTGCTCGATGGAAGGGAGAGAGAGAGAGAGAGAGAGAGAGAGAGAGAGAGAGAGAGAGAGAGAGAGAGTAGAAAAGAAACGCAATGCTTGCAGGAAGAAGATGAGAAAAACATGGACCAACTACGTCCACGTCTCCAAGTGGAGACTTTCCAAAAAAAAAAAGGTCTTTGTCTTCTCTCTAATTTTACAATCCAACTAGGAATCCTCGGTAGTTTTTTTTTCAAAAAAAACTTTAGCTTATGTGTGTTTATATCTCAACCAATGAAATCCAAACAGGCGCAGCGGAGCGCGCAAAACTGCCTAGTATATATACTTATCTTGAAACAAGCCAATACTACGAGGTCGCGCAACATAACTCAAGGAAAACACCAAAAAACTTAAATAAAGAGTCAAGACCATACAAGATAACTCATAACAAGGTAGAGCTCATTTTTTTTCTTCCATAAATTAGATGGTAAGTGTGACATCCCGGCTCAAGGCTTAATAGGATTGATAGAATACTCATATCAACAAGTTGCAATTTCTTTTTCGGAAGCTCATCTCGAAAGAACTCCGAGGTTAAGTGTGCTTGGCCTAGAGCAATTTCAGGATGGGTGACCGACCGGGAAGTCGTTCCCGGGTGCGCACGAGTGAGGACAAAGTGCGCAGAAAAAACGTGTGTTGGTCTGTGAGGAAATTCTTGAGGTCTTAGAGAGCTGCCAGGCGTAGGCGGGCTCGGCCTCAGGGAGGCGCTACAGTAAGTTTTCGTAGCATGGAATAAGCGTATTGGGGGAGGGGGCGCATGCTCTTTGCACTGATCGGATACATCTGTCCTTTCTTTCGTATATGAGCGGTGAATGCCTCGCTCGCTCTATAATATATACATTTCATTATTTGAGGTCACTTTATATTATTAGTATGTGATCTAATAATTTAAAAGAACGTACAGGTATTACGTTCTGTTCTTTAATACTCAAAAGCTAGATTGTCTCAGTTGTCTAAGAGGTTGAGGGTGTGGGTACACACTACTAGATTTTGGAATGGAACAAGTATCGTCAAACAATCAACTCGCATGAAGAGGCGTAGGCGGGCCCGGCCTCGGGGAGGCGCTACAGTAAGTTTTGTAGCATGGAATAAGCGTATTGGGGGAGGGGGCGCATGCTCTTTGCACTGATCGGATACATCTGTCCTTTCTTTCGTATATGAGCGGTGAATGCCTCGCTCGCTCTATAATATATACATTTCATTATTTGAGGTCACTTTATATTATTAGTATGTGATCTAATAATTTAAAAAAACGTACGGGTATTACGTTCTGTTCTTTAATACTCTAAAGCTAGATTGTCTCAGTTGTCTAAGAGGTTGAGGATGTGGGTACACACTCCTAGATTTTGGAATGGAACAAGTATCGTCAAACAATCAACTCGCATGAAGAGGTACACATAGTGTAACCCTTTAAAAACAACAAACTTGCTAGTAGCGGTACTTAAGTTCAGACCGGGTCCTGATATTTTAGAGGCTTAAGGTGAGGTTAAATACACCCCCCCCCCCCCCCCCCCCCCCCTCTTCAGTTTGGTCCACTCCACTGGCCAATGGTTACACTCAACAAGAAGAGAACTAAATAGAGCGATAACTCTTCTTCATAAGTTTGTCCGGTTGAAGCTCTAGATAGAGAACGACGCATGTGTTTGACGCATCTCATCGCACACCTGCACTGCCTCATGACTGGCCCGGGCCTTTCTTCTTCCATTTTTTCTTTGAGGAATACTGGAAGGAGGGAGCATCCTCACTTTTTCATTTCATTTCAAATTAGCACATACATAGGCAGGTTGTTACATGTCGTTCGTGAGTGTTACAGAGGGGGTTCAAGGACAGAACAAAGGACAGAACATCGATGTCCAAACTTAGTTATTTTCAACTAAGATGTCCATCCACCCATCTAGTTATTTTCAACTCATATGTTAGCAACGTGTTTTTCCCCCTTCCATAGCATCAATGACTTCGATTCAAATTGTTGTAGCTGATCTTAAAATGCATTTCCAGAAAAAGATTATATGTTGCTTTATTCCCTTTTTCTTCTTGGAGCCCTTGATTCTTGAAGATTATGTTAGCGCAAGATGACAGTGGCATAGGTGTCGCATCTTTCTCATCAGCAGTGAAGATTCTTGGCCTAATTGTCCCGGCCTGCAAATGGAGAGTATATTTCCCTTTCCAAACCCCATCCAGTTGCGCCAATCGCACTGTCTCGGTGCATAACCCAGAAACCGATAGAGCACCAAAGGCATGATCCTGCAGGGGTAGTGCTTGGGTGGCATCATCACGCTCCGCACCTGTGAAAATCAATCATTGTTAGGTAGTGGTAGATCAGATATGCACAGCCACTTCCTTTCTGTGCGCGCGTATGGCTTTTAGTACTTGGTGGGTTGCTTTATGCTTGAGTTAATTTAGTAATGTTAGTGATGGCCATAATTAAAGATGTGAGTCTAGGACTGGCCGTTGCACTCAGGAGACTCCGGATAAAACCTAACCCTTTGACTTGGGGATGTCTTCTTTAAAGCAGGCCTGCAAAGGAGAGAGTGATTTCTTAATTTCGTTTCGTTCTTGGATGATAGAAAAAGTCTTAGCAGAAAAACATGGCAGGAGATGGAAGTTCGAAGTAAATTAAGGGCAAAACTAGAAGACTATCTAAATCATCATACAAAGCACCCGGAGGCGGAGACCACAAATGTCTGCCTAAATCACCATACAAAATATTTCTCGCTAGCCTGTGAGCACCCCCATTTGCTGACCTTCCTTCGTGGAACTGTCCCAAGTTCCTGTTATCCCATGATCACTTCGCTTGTACATACGGACCAAACCCAACGATCTGTAGGCCTCATAGCTTCACGGAATTCGTCTGCGTCACCCAGTGGGCCTTGCAAATGGAGTGGTGGGCGCAATTTACTCTGGCAGCCAAAAATTGCTATAACCAAATCTGTGGCATATCCACACACACAAAAAATATGTGGCATATTCAGACAAATTTGAGCTTGCGCTTTGCTTTAATAAAAGAAGAAAAAAGAACTGTATTTAAATCAGCATGGGTGCAGGTGGATGCTACTTCGACGCAAATAACCCGGAACATGGAAACAGATTAAACGACAGATTTTTTTTTTTTTTTTTTTTGAGCACGAGATTAAACGACAGATGAGGAGTGAGGACTCGCTACCTGATCGGCTAGGCCGCGCCGCCGGAATAGCCTTGGGCTAACCTTTTTTTTTTTTTTTTTTTGCGACTGATGCCGGGCTAACCTTGGTCCAACAGCATGCGGCCTGCTTGCCGGCGACCGAGAGCCCAGCTGCCCAGGTATGACCGTCAAAATCCGGTCAAATTGCTGCGCGTGCGCCGGCGCAGCACCGCCAGCGGGACAGGAGTCAGACCGCAGGAAAGACTTGGCAGGGGAAAACAACGAGAGGACACTGCTGCTTGTACTCCTACCAAGGACTTGCGTAGTAGAAATTGAGTTTAGTCTGTAACCACAAAAGGCATGTAATTACCACTTCGTTCATCGCATTGCACGATTACCACGGTTCAAGATGTTCATCAATCATCAGGGACCTGTTTATTTGGTTTCTTAACTTAACAAAAACGAACGCTGGCGACGGATGAACTGACGGCGCTATCATTTTGAAGGATGGAGCCCGTTTTCTACAGCTCCATGCCCAATTCACCTGTCAACTTACCTGCCTTCCACCATTAGAATTCTTTATCAAAACGTTATCACAGAGAGGGGAATGATCAGTGAGCAGTTTGCAACGAAACTTACCTGTGAGCTGTGAGTCTGTGTGACCATCAGAATGACAGGCAGGCTCCGGCACACAGCAGTAAAATGGTGAAATGGTTTTGCAAATCGAACCAAACAGAGTCACCACTGTGGTTACTGGCCTGTGGTACTGTCTGGTCCAGCCGCCTGCCGGTGACTGCGGGCTCAGACGAGTGGTGGCCTGGTACCGTCAAAATCGGAACCGGTTCCTCTGCCGTCGCCTTCTCTGCCATCGGTGGAACAGTAAATTGTGAGGAGAACTACAGCGGAAAACAGTTACGGCGCAGTTACTGTTCATTAAAATACTGTAGCGAAATCTCTGTTCATCGAAGCACTGTGGTGAAATCACTGTTCATAGGTTCCTGTAGCGATAGATCCTACGCGTTCGTTTCAGATCGGACGGTCGTCAGCGACTGACTGCGCAGCCGATGGCAGAGAGCCCGATGGCAGAGGATCTCGTTCCTCAAAATCGGGTCCGCCCGTTCGGTCAAATTGCTGCGTCGACGAGCATGTGCAGGTGCAGCAGCGGGCACGGAAAGCAAAGGCGCCGGCGGTATAATCTCAGACCGGAGAACGGAAAACGGTAAATACAGAAACAGCAAGAAGCACAACGCTGCTATTGGGACCCCAAATTCTTCAGAGCCACCGTGCCTGCATCTGCATGTGCCGGTTGTTTTATTTTTGGCCGTGCTAACGCAGTCACAGTATGCGGTCATGAACTGTACGCAGAAAGCATGTGATTGCCATACTGCAATATTGTCGCTCCGAACATGTTTGATGGATTTGCTAGTTGCTAGACGAACTGAACAATACTGATGCCAGATGAACACAAGAAAGTAAAGCTGAGCTCAAAAGTAATAACAATGAGATTAGCATTGATCCTGGTGAAACAAGCGCATGGACAAATGAAATGAAATCATCAGCCGAGGCAACAGTGGCCAGAGATAAACAAATAACTAGAGACTTCCTAAAAACGACCCACAGTGAGAGCAAAAACGAACTACCATAGCCAAATGGGCACACGAACGAAAAAAGCAGCTCGTATCGACGAAAAAACAACTTAGCCTACACATCATCATCATCCTACATAGCGGAGTCACACCTCGCTACGACGCGAACAAGACAGCTCCGAGCAGAAGCATCGCCGCGGCGACGAGCCGGCATGCCATGGACGACGAGCGCCCCGCCGCCGCGGCGGACAACAACCCCATCTTGTGGTGCGGAGTTTGCTCCCTGAAAGAAATTGGGAGGCAGCGAAAATGGGTCAATGGCCATTACTAAGGGTGTGTTCGGCGTTTTAGAGTCTAAAATTTAGAGGGGTTTAAACACAAAGAATCTTGTCTTAAATAAAGTTTAATTACAAAACTAACTGCAGAACCCCCCCTCTAAATCGCGAGACGAATTTAACGAGGGTAGTTAAGCCGTGATTAGACGATATTTACTGTAGCATCACTGTAGCAAAACATAGATTAATTAGGCTCATTAGATTCGTCTCGTAAAGATGTACCCATCTGTAAAAAGATTTTGTCATTAGACTTTATTTAATACTCCTAAATAATAAGATTCTCTTTAAAGTTAAATTTTAGAGAGGTCTAAACGGTGAAACGAACACACCCTAACCATGAAATATGCGAAAAAGTACACGAGGAGCTGACGAAGAAACTTCGAACCGTACTTCTGGTACTTGTGGAGCTGGCCGCAGTAGAGCGCGTTGTCGGGGATGGCCATCTCGGTCTTGCTGTCTTCAGGGTTGACGACCCTGACGTAGACCTCCTGCCCCAGGTACCATGAGTCCAGATTCTCCGACCGCACGTTCCAGATGCCGACGTTGTCCAGGGACACCAGCACCGCCGCCCACGCGCCCGGGTAGACCTGAACAGCACGAAACAGAGCTCATGTTCTCGAGTCGGGTATGAAAAGAAAAACAGTGCAGCCACCGATCACCATTTTCCTCAAGGACAGAGCTTTTCGTTACCTGTATTGTGCTCCGCGCGACACCGTCGCCCTTATTGTACGTGCCCCTACTGTCCTCCGTCCATTCCCCGTAGTCCATCCTGCGTCGTCGAACAAGGCACATCACAAAACTTAGTAATCTGTAGTCCAAGATCGTCAAGAACATATAGGCAACACGCATGTTCGTTACCCGACGACGAAGAAGGCGTAACCGTCCATATGGTAGCTCTGCATCCTGGTGTCGTTGTTCTGGAAGATGAGCTCCATGAACCCGCGGTATGTACCGTTGATGACGGACCGCGCGAGCCGCGGCGGCGCGCCCTGCGGCGGCGGCCGCTCGGGAAAGTCGAGCGTGTACACGCCCTTCACCCCGTACGCGTCGGCAAGCCGCAGCGGCGTCTCCGGCGGCGCGAACGAGATCCCGTTCAACGTCGCGCGGCGCCGCCCGGCGACGGACACCGGCGCCGTGCTCCGCAGCAGGTACGCCTGCGTCACGTTGATGGACGAGTACCGGAACGAGCCCTGCGGGTTGGGCCGCGCCGCGCCCGCGCTCAGGTTCCACCTCACGGACCGGGCCTGGTTCATGGAGAAGGTCCGGTCGTTCTGGTCCTGGGGCGGGTCGGGGAGCGGGCCGGACGCGGGGCCCCCGGAGTTGGAGTAGCGGAGGACGGCAACGCCGGTGACGCGGCGCCACTGGGACTCGTTCACCATGCGGGCGCTGGCCACGACGTAGTAGTCGGAGCTGGCGTTCTGGTCCGTGGTGACCAGGAAGGAGTAGGACTGGCCGACGTGGACGTCCAGGTTCGTGTAGTTCTGCTGCGTTGTGTAGGAGCCCTCCGTCTCCACCAGCACCATGTTGTGGCCCTGGATCCGGAAGTTCAGGCTCGTCGACGTGCCCACGTTGTGCACACGGATGCGGTACGTCCGGCCTGCGCCATCCATCGATGTAGTGCAACGTTATTCGAAGTGCGAAATGGTGCAGTGGTGGTGGACATGCAAGCATAAGGGGCATTGCTGCTCTTCAGAAAGGTTGCTACTCAAGGATACAGACACGTCGAAGCATTTTTTTTTCCGAACAAATCACGTCGAAGCATTTTAAAGTGGAAAAACTAGTCGCAGGTATCCTGACACCTGATTGTACTCTGCCGACGCATTCAGGAACAATGAGGGCACTCTGCAACCTAACGACCTGTTTCTGGACCGAAACCGCTATTGTGCACTTATGATTGAACAGCAACCAAATAGCAGCAAACTGTGCACTAGGATATGATTAAAAACGAATACAAAGGTGAGGTTTTACTTGATGAAGGTAAATAAGAAAGACAGAATACACCAGCACTAGATGACCGGTGTCAGCAGAAAATTCTGCGGTAGTTAAAGTGAAGATCCAGTCCTTTTTTAGCTAGAAAAAGTTAGTACTGTGAAACAGGGTGTCAAGATTCTTCTTATCCACAGATAAAAACAATGTTCTGCATAAAAGCAATGCGACCTGCTAATCCACTTGCAACCTGTTAACTTTACGGATTGATTCAGAACTAGTACTAAGTGCAGAACTAACACGAGAGGGCCTCATCACTTACCCGGATGCACATTGAAGGTCTCGTACTCGATGCCGGCCGGCACAAGGCTGTCATTGTACCGGTACGGCCCCTTGCCGTTTATCAGCACGCCGTCCGGCATCCCGAGGTCCTTCCCGCTGTCCAGCATCTTCCTCAGATCCTAACATTCCAGACCAAACAGAACTCGCCACAGTCAATCGATGGCGTCGCGAATGCTTCGTGAGGTAGTAGTAATAGCTTGTTTATAGCATCGCAAACTGAAATTACCGTGTGGTTCTTGTTGTGCCAGTCACCGATGAGGATGGTGATGTCGCCGTCGGGGCGGCCGAATGGCACGGCGATGACGTCGCGGTTGTTGACGATGACGCCGCCGTAGCCGCCGGCGGCGCGCTGCAGGCCGGTGGAGGGGAAGTAGAAGAAGCTGCCGATCTGGTCCTTGACCTGGAACTCGTACGTCCAGTTCCAGCCGGACGAAATGGGGCAGTTGGTGCCCAGCACCCCGTCCTGCCAGCAATTCTTCCGGTGCTGGATCCCGTTCCTGCATAGCAAATTCCAAATCAAAACAGGCACGACATTGGTGGCTTGGTGCAAAGCCGAACTCTGCAAGCAGCGAGGAGCAGCGCGTGCTCCGTGGCGGTTGGATGGTACCGTGGCGGTTGGATGGTACGTACCAGGTGATGAGGAGGGGCTCGTCGAGGTCGTTGAGCACGTTGACAACGACATTCCAATTGGTAGTGACGTTCACGACTGGGCCAGGGAACTTGCCGTTGATTCCTATCACCTGCGCCAGCAAGTTTTCAATATTCCCGGCTCGTCGGGACGCGTAAGCCTGAAAATAAGGACGAGCAGAGAAGAATGGCCAGCTTGCCTGCTGCTTGACGCCGAGCGGCGCCGCGGTGACGTAGGAGACGTCCCAGTCGAAGAAGGCGTAGGGGTCGGTGGCCAGCGCCGGCCGCAGCATCAGCAGCGCCGCGGCCAACAGCGCGAGGAGCCGCCGCACCATCGCGCTCTCTCGCCTTGGAAAACGAGAGCGCGAGTGGAGTAGTGGAACAGCGGGAAGTGGCGGGGGAAAGCGAGAGATGCGAGCGGATTCACTTGCAGCGCCGGCGCCGCGCTGTGGCGAGTGAGCAAGATGGACAGGACGGGGTCACGGGGGCAAGAGAGTGTAGCGCGGGGTGGTGGGGGCAGCCCGGCGCGTGCAGAGAGCAAATCCGTGGGGGGCGCAGGGTGGCAGGATTGGTTTTGATTGGGATCGGGACCTGCTCGGCGTGGCGTGGCGTCGCGTCGGACGGTTCATTGCCGCGTCGTGGGGTGCCGGATGCGTGCCGACTGCGGATGCACACCGTTTATGGGTTTGGTGCTCGCGTCTGCGCTCCTCGGGTGTTTTCTTCAGCGGATCAGTGCGGCGTCCATTCTGCAATGATGAGAGAGTGAGTCTGAACGGTGCAGGGGGGTCGTTGGGTTACCTTAGAGATGGATAAGACGGTCAGTGTCCTACGATAGGTAAGAAGGCCGAAACGGGTAGTATACGCCCCCTTTTGGCAAATTGAGCGGTCAGAGGTGTTTGCATCTAGAGCGTTACGACGAAACGCAGCCTGCAGTCTGACAGTAGCATAATGTGGGCAACTCGATATGTACATGTGCATCAGTACGTCACACAAGTGAGGAGAAAACAAACGATATGCGTATAATAAGATGTGTACCCACATCGATCTTAAACTTCGAAAGCCTGAACTCGCAACCACTCGTCAAGAATTAAAGAACCTTCGCTGGAGTACGGTCAAGCGAGGCAGCGAGCCCACGTCGCGCGGCTACGCTCGCACATGCATGCGCCGCCGCCGTCGCCCGAGGCGCCAACGAGCGGCACGGGCAGCCGATCGAGAGCCGGGAGCCCGCGCGCCGGTCGGTCCCCGCGCCGCGCGCGCGGGTGGGTTCCGCCGCGGTCCATTGCATGGTGCGGGAGCCGCGGCCATTGGCTCCGGTCGGTGCATGCGCGGCGCGACGGTGAGAGCGCTCTTTAGCGGTGCACGTGCACATGGGCCCGTCCTCAGCCGTGCCCGACAGCGGAGGGGCCTCCCGGAATTATTACCCCCGGCCGAGCCGCGCGGTGGACGACGCACACCGGACGGTGGATTCTGTTTTTACCGTCGCGTCTGCCACAGCCTGCACGTACGCCGCAGTCGTCGCGAAGGAAGGGAGAGGTGTACCTAGTACAGTAGAAGTCTGCTTCTTTCTCCGGCTCGCCGGCTCGGACTTCCGGAGATGCGACGGTGAAGCGAGTTGGCGCCGTGCCCACGTGATGGATTGGAGCATCACTCGTCTGCTATCGCGTTCGCGGACTCGTGGACGTGGGCACTGGACAGCGGGATGCGTGACCGGCCGGCCGTGATTGGTGTCCATAGTGTGCTGAAATCCCTGTGATTTCCACTCGCATGCAACGTAGATTGTGTTTCAAATTCAGGTGTTAAAATACTAAAATTCAGGTGTCCACAGACTGTAATTGTTAGAAGGCAAGGCACTAATTGGCGGCTAGTTTCTTCGTAGCTAGAGCCAAGAGTGGATCGCACCGGTCTGTAGTCCTATTTGCCGTGACCATGACGCTGTTGTAACTTGCAAATGTTTTCCTTCCTATCAATGGATTTCTAATTGTGTTAATGTTAATGAATACTCCTGCATAATGACGATCTATGATCACAAGCATGAGAAAATCCGTACGATTCAAAGAAACTCAACAGTAATGAAGGTTTCTTGAAGAGGCGAAGCCTTGGAGACCATACTCCGCCCCAAGGACTAAATGCGCACCAAGGTGTCCATCTTCATATAGCCTATTGTTCTATGTTCTTCATACGCCGCCTCAAGGGTTAAATGTGCACCAAGGTGTCCATCTTCATATAGCCTATTGTTCTCTGTTCTCATGTTCGACGGGGAGAAAAGAACACATGCATTGAAGCGATGGAAGCAGAATTAGCAGCCTCCACTCGCTGCTGAGCATCATTTTTTTTTCATTTAATTGCTTAATAATTAGCTTTACATGAGTATTAAAAAAATAAGATGTCCCTTAGCATTTTATTTCAAATTTTTCACAAGCGTTGTGTGAGCCTCACCCTTCTTTTATGGAAACGCCCCCGCCCCCTCGCCCGTTGACCATCCAATCCATCCTTAACTCTTCATTCAAGGCGTGACCCTCATAAGGATATTTTCCCCTTTCTCTTTACAAGGAGCGAACTAGCCGACGAGATCTATCAGCAATCATTGTCATTGTCGCAGGCTCGCCACATCAGGTCAAGCGCATAAAACTTTCATGCCCATTGCGCGCCTGCTATCTTTCGCTCAACCCATATCCATAAGAGGAACAAACATCGATGAGAAGCAGATGGCGTCACCGCCACCTCGATGTGCAACAAACAAGAGCTCGGTGAAGAAGGTGTGCTTTCTATTTCCCTCATTTCGCGATGATTGTTTCCCTTTAAACTCTGGATCAAGAATTTCCAACCACTCTCTTTTTTCCTATGATTCTGGTGAAAGTTTACATTTAAAGGTTCAAAAAATAGTTTCCCTCACCTAAAAAATTAAATAGTTTCCCTATAAATATAGATTAGATACGTATGTACTTTGATTGACATTTTAGGATAATTTTTCCCCTTGAGTGCTGAAGAAAAGTTGGTTGGCAAAGTTTTGACAGGTTTTCTAGAAATAAAAATTAAGATGAAAACGTTTTTTTTTGGGAATAAAAATTAAGATGAAAACGGTTCGTGTGGGCTACATGACTTTTGTGGCCCAGATTGAATGTCCTGTCAACTACGCTTCTTTCTGTTTGTTTTGCTAGCGGCTTTTATGGCATCTGTGGCCCAGATTGGCCTGCCCTGCTCGTGATGGTTAATGGGGTGTTCGTTTCCACCCCTCTAAATTTTAGACTTCTAAAATAAAAAAGAATCTTGTTATTTAGGAGCATTAAATAAAATTTAATGACAAAAACTTTTTGACAGATGAATGCTCATTTCAAAATGAATCTAATAAGCCTAATTAATCTATGTTTTGTTACAGTGATGCTACAGTAACCATCATCTAATCATGGTTTAATTATCCTCGTTAGATTCGCCTCGCGAATTAGACCCGAAGTTCTGCAGTTAGTTTTGTAATTAAACTTTATTTAATACTTCTAAATAACAAAATTCTCTTTGATGTTTTTTTTTTTTTTTAGATTACACAGTACAACTCAGACACTCACAACGCACGCACACTCACCCTTATAAACGCACATACGCAAACCCTACCCCTATGAGCATCTTCGAAGACTGAGCCGGCAAATTCTCCAGATTCCCGAAGTCACCACTGGCGTCTCGCTGTCGACGGCCACGTCGCCTATCGCTGAAAGCACAAATGTCGTTAAATCCTAGAAAATTCTCTTTGATGTGACCTCTCTAAAATTTAGACCCCTGGAAACGAACACCCTAACCATACGGCCCATGTACGCGTATTTGCAACCGACCCATTGGCGCCTTTATGGTTTACGCTAGTTCGATAGGAAGACGGTCGTCATAATCCAGAGAGTTTTTCTCGAACACATAATCCAGCGAATTCAAGCCTTGCCGCAGAAGCAGAAGGTAGCAACACAAGCAAGCCAAATCCATGTCCCAAAACGAGGAAAAGGAAATTCCCCATAAACCCTTGTGTCCAAAAAACCCAGTCCCTTCCACCCCCGCCGCGGCCGCCGAGCCAAGCCGCCGCCGCACGACGGGATGGCGTCGACGCCGGAGCCGGAGAACGGGAGGGAGCTCTACGCGCTCCTCCACCTCTCGCCGGACGCTTCCGACGAGGAAATCCGCAGGGCCTACCGCCAGTTCGCGCAAATCTACCACCCGGACAAGTACCAGGACCTCCAGGTACAGCTGCCCCTCTGCGATTCGATCGGTTTGGCCCATCTAGCTTAGGGTTATGAATCATGCACAGTTAGAAGCTGGATTGATTCTGGAGAGTGGCGAGAGCTTTGTGGTCCAGCAATTGGCATCAGGGTGTGATCGCGTAGAGTTCATTGAGCTGTTACTCTTCGTGAAACTTGTCCGAGTAGCGTTTCACTTTGTTCGGCATACACTGGCACTGCTTTGCTTCATTTGTAGCGTAACCGGTTTCTCCAGTTATTGGTTGCATTCAGAAACAGAGAAGGGTGAAGTTTTGGTAATTTGTGTACGAACTGTCCTTTATGTAACAATTTGCTTGCCTCGAGGATTTTGATAGGGACTCGGTAAGGTGACAGGGAGAGAGTAGGCAATATGTAGAGCTTCGCATTAATGCTTGCTGCCAAGTTGTGCACAAAAATTGCAAGGGTGAATGGAAATTGTATTTGCTCCAACGTTGAGCTGTGTTACTTTGGCGCGGACATGATTTTTATGAGTTAAGTGATCTGATTCTTAGCTGTATCATTAGGAAAAATTTTACATGTTTCTTTTTTCCAATCAATTCTATGAAGATTGTTAGGATAAACCAACTAGTATCTTTGAGACTGCCATCTATCTGTTGCTGGTAGTAGGGCAGCTGCTATCAAATGTGTCTAGTGCGCCACTGGATCTCCACACCTACATTTGAAGAGATAAAAATTCATTTGGAGTCAGTTATATTCTTGCACTTTTGAAATCTCTGTTCTGTTGAATCAGTCATCTCCTACAATTTACAATGATGAATTCGTCTGAACTGACCAGGATCCTTCATTTTGTTCCTTGATTGTCTAGATGAAAGATGTAGCAACTGAAAACTTCCAACGAATACGTGATGCATATGAGATACTGTCAGACGAGAACAAAAGGCAGATCTATGACATCTATGGTATGGAAGGTTTAACGTCTGGTCTGGAACTTGGCCCCAAGCTAAGTAAACCAGAGGAAATCAAAGAACAGCTGGAACGGCTGCGACGACGTAAGGAGGAAGAGAAACTTTTCGTCCATGCTCGATCCACTGGCTCAATCTTAGCTAATTTTTCGATACCTCAATATTTGGATGGCGATGGCATCATGGGAGGGTATGCAGTATTATCTGTTTTCATATATGCTTGTTCTCTTTTAGTCCATTCACCTCACTGGAAAGTACTTCGAAATGTTGGACCAATATCTTTCTTAGTCTGTGGCTACAGCATGTACTGCAATTTATTACTCTTGTACTTTGTACTTTTTTCTTAAAGGAAAAGTACTTTGTAGTCGTAGGCCTCACATGTTAATTTTACTTTTGGTTGTGAAATATTTACATGGCAACATTTGTGTTGCTTTTCCATTTTTGTTTTGTAAACAGGGTACTTTCCTACAGTCAACAATTACTATTTGTACCTTGTAATTAGAAAGTTACAGAAGGAGATCCCATTTTTATCTCATGCCAACTGAGTGCTTAGATTGCTAGGACAGAGTTACTGCAAAGTTTATAATCTGTTTCGAATTATATATGACCATGCTTGGGAGCTGGCTATGGCTATTATCCGCTTCCTTTCACGTTTTCGTTTTTGCCTCACTTTCTTTATGAATAATAATGGGCAGCATCTTGATTTATTTATTTGATTTTGGAAATTGCTAGAATGGGGATGTCTAGTGCAGTTGAGTTGCCAGTTTCCAAGCAAGATACTGTCACAGTTAGTGGGAATTTGGTTGTTAATGGTTCACGGGGAACTGGAGCAGCAAGCACTGTGCTGCGGCACGAGTTGTCTTCAGTTTCCTCTATTGAGTTTATGGCAACAGCTGGACTACGTTCTGTTCTTGGCGTGCAGACAGTTCGGTGAGAATTTTCCATCTGTTATCTTCCTCTATTGTTAATTGCTTGCATGTTGCAAATAATTAATTCATCAACATTATGTGTTCCAGTCACATTTCACCGCATTCTACAGCAACTTCTGGACTTGCTGTTTCTTTGAGAGATGGATCCATCAACCTATCAAATGCCTGGACTCGCCAACTAACTGAAAGTTGCGTTGGGAATGTATGCCCCCTTACACTCTCTTCATGTGCTCTATACAGTGTTATCTATGTAACAAACATGTGCAAGTAACTTGGCACTCAAATACTTGTATGAGTAACCGAGCTCTTTAATACAATGATAACTATATAAATGATAATGATTTATGACTTTAATGACAAATGTTCAAGCTTGTAGGATGAGACCCAACTTTCAACTTTAGCCCTTATCTGACCTTATTTTTAATCCGTGTCTATGATGAGACCCAACTTTCAACTTTACATTTATCGCATAATTTTAGATATCATAATATTACTATCTGATACATGCCAGAATGAGCTGTCAATTGTGGCCTCCTTTGGTTGCATGCTAGAAATTATCCAATTATCAAAGTTGATTGAAGCACAACCCCTTAGTTCTCACTGATTTCTGCTCCAGTGAGTGAGGTGACTTAGGGCCTGTTCCCTTCCGGATTGTATAATCCAGCTTATGATCTGTATGCTGAAACAAACAGGTCTCAGATTATAATCCCTTACAATTCACAGACCAGATTATCATAATCCAATAAGCTGCTCTCCCTTAGCTTATAATAACAATTCACAGGCCAGATTATCACAATCCAATAAGCTGCTCTCTCTCAGCTTATAGATTATAAGCTGGATTGTATAATCTGGGTAGGAAACAAATAGGGCCATAGCAGAGTCATTAGTGACCTGCTATCTTTTTGTAGCATGCATGTGATCTTACAGCTACATTGATAAGTGTGAGTTTATACTTGATAATTCATATATCTATTTATTGTGCAGGTAAGCTAATGGTATTTTGTTTGCTTGTCTGTTACTTTCTCTTTCCACCAACCTTCAGATACAGCTAGTCCTTGGTGATGAATCTAGTATTGCTGTTGGATGGCAAAAGAAGGATGAAAAGTGTTCTGCAGCAGGGGAAGTAAAGGTAGTTTCATTTAGAAGCAAATTCAAACGTCCATGAACTATTTTTATTTTCTTTAACACACATGAATTAACCTAAGTTCAGGATTATCTATACACATAGAAGGATATGCATTTTGTACTCATCTTCAACACTGTATTGGCTATATTTTCTGTAGGGCTTTGAGTATCTAAACAATAAACTTGTTGGTACACTGAATTGCCTATATTTTCTGTAGGGTTTTGCCTATATTTTGTGTTCTTTGGTTGTAACGGCCATCAAAAGCAATCTGTTTTAGTTTTGTCCCCTCTTACAACAAGCAAGCATCTGAGGCTTGGCCTTTTGAGGATGTAACATTTTTTAACAACCTTTTTTCTCTCTCTCCAGTTTGGAACTAATTCTTTTGGTGCATCTGCGCATTATACCCACCGTTTCTCCCTCAAGTCCCATGGTCGCATTGCTGGTAGAATTGGAAGGTACCTATGGTTTTGATGTCACTTATTTCTTTCTGTATAACATGCATTTTATATGAGTTTGTAATTTCTAATAATTTTTTTTCTTGAACTCTTGCAGCACCGCCCTAGATTTTGAAATTGGCGGAGGGAGGCGGATATCAGAATTTAGTACTGTACGGATGATGTATAATATAGGAATCCAGGTGAATTGCTAGTTTCTAAGGCCCCATTGGTTTCATGTGTTGTCAGTTTGCTAATTGAATTTTTATTTGGTTTCTACAAGACTACAAGTATTTTTTGCTTATCTTTACCATATCCGAGGCCAAAGGACTTCTGACCGGTTGGTTAGGAGCTCCAGCGGCACCTCCTCAGGTCTCGAGTTCGATTCCCGGTGGGAGCGAATTTCGGGCTGAGGTTAAAAAAAATTCCCTCGCCTCTCCCAATTCCCAAAGCATGGTTGGAAACCCGGCCCAGCTGGGCTACGGTGCTTTGCCCCGGCCCAGTCTCACCTGGGGAGCGGGTCCTGTGTAAGGGTGGGAGAGGGGTTCGGGGATTTTCTCGGCCGGTGTGAGAAGGCTGTCTTCTTCTTAACACAATACCACGGGTGGAGGTCAATCCCCCCGGCCGAGTTTTTTTTTTTTTTTTTACCATATCCGAGAAAACATCCCTTGGTATTTGATGCGGCAAAGGTTGTAGTGGTGCCAATGCATCAGTGCTATTTCGAAGATTGATTGACATTTAGACAGGCAGTGTTGTATAAGATATGTGACCTTAGCAATAATGATGTGATACACTGTTAATATCTAAGGCCTCAATCTTAACTTCTTTGCTTCTCATATTATATTTTGTAGACAACTTATGTTGTTTAGTGAGTTCCACCTTAACTGATACTTTCTTCTAGCTTTGACAGCTTGTCACATCTTTTTATCCATTTTATGCTCTGATTGTTTTTCCCATATATTGTACAGGGAGTCTCTTGGAGATTTGAGTTAAATCGTGCTGGTCAAAAATTAGTCATCCCGGTAAGTTGAGCTTTTTCCCTTGGATTCTCTCCTGTTTTGAAAATACTTTTGTTTATCTGATAATAACTATGGCATAAACCCTACAGTGGTTTATTTGCTTGCAGTTATTGATTCTTGTGACATAGCATGATGTTTTACTAGCATGTTTTCCATTTGTCATTTTGTTTTCAGGTTTTACTGACTAAGGCTTAATTCTGCAGGTCTTGCTTTCAACTGATTTGAATGCATTATTTGCTACCACTGCATTTGCTATTCCTTCGACACTATATTTTCTACTCCAGGTTCAACATAATTCCTAATGTACTTCTGTTATTTCCTTGACTGAGATATGCGATAGTTCTACATATATATTCCTATCCCACTTTCACCTTTTCTGTATCTATAATTAAAATGTGGGTGTTGCTTCTTATTGTTTAACAGACATACGTTGTAAAACCTTTCTACCTTAAGCGGGAAAAGCAGAAGGAACTAGAAAAGATGGAAGGCTTATCCACACAGGTAAACTGAGATTATTGTGTATATTTTCATTCTTGCTTGTCTTTGCTGGTTCTAGGGGGTGCTGGACAGCAGCTAGCAACTAGAGGGGAGCTTAAAACAGGGAAGGCTTATGCTTAGGACTCTTAGGCATACTAAGACACTTCTATTACATTGCACACTACGTGCTGTTTAGCGTACATAGGTGGGCTATCCTGGTCTAAGGTTGCACCTACTGTAGGTTGGTGCTACAGTACTGCTACAGCAGTTCTACTATATTCCAGAACATACCACTAAGTTTACTAGACTCTACTATATTTTAGAAACATTCCCGAAACACAAAGATTACTACTAACAGTCTTTAATTGTTGACATAGAGGAACTGGTTATACTTTCCTGTCTAGCCTTCATGTACAATTCTTTTCGGACAGTCGCCAACTTTGGCTTTTCGTTTTTCTGAAAGACCATTCACCTCATTGTTTCTCTTTTGTACTGGACGAAGATTTTCTTATTCCCTAACTGCATTTGCTTTCTCCCTGTTTAAGATTCATTTAAAAATGGTTCTCAAGTAACTGAAGATATATATTTTTTTATATAGCTAACTGAGGCCAGAAAAGCAGCTAAAAAAGCACAGAAGTTGCTGGAACCCGTCTCCAATCGTAAGAAGAATAGACAGTTGGAGAATGATGGATTGGTAATTACTAGGGCTTTATATGGCAATTCCAAAAAAGTCAGAGAGAGCAGTGATTTTAATGAGATAAACGATGATGTGGCTTCACAAGTATTTGATGTGACCATCCCACTGAACTTCCTCATTACCGAGGCAGGTCAGCTGAAGGTATGTTCAAGTTACCTTGTTGTTGATTTTTTTTTTTAATCTACGATCCAAGGGTAGCTCTTAGCAAGCATTGTCATGGTGGGTCTGGGATGCAACCGTAAATAGTTTAGCACTGTTTGTCATATAATCAAATATTTCAACCATGTCCCTAAATTTACAAATCTGATCCACAAAGCCTCCATTTTTACCAGATTCTATTTCACTTTTCTGCATGCTATGACAGTAAGTATTGTTTTGACCCTTCGGTTGTCAATGCTTGCTGATGAGAGTTGTAAGGAAAGTTTTGACTAGGGCTTTTCAAAGCATTCGGCTTCCTACTTTAGCACTTCCGATATGAAAATTTCTGGTTTTGGCTTTCTTTTATTTACTAGCCTGATGCTCGCGCGTTGCCACGGCACTACAAGTTAATGTGTGTGCAGCATTTATGTAATGAATATGATCGCTTATAATTCCGAATTGGACTTAAGACATGAAATGAATCTGAGTAGTAAAAGTGTATTCTCTCCATATATATGAGTACAGTGGCAGTGATGGGTAAATAAAGTGAGAGTAGTGGTGATGGCAGATTGACCATCACCACCAACTCCTGTTTTAAGATGGTAGACTTGTCTGCTTTGTCTTCCGTATCTATGTGCATATATGAAAGGAAGCCCAAATTTAGCCTCCACATTATATGTTATACTGATAATCTTTAAGGCACTTGCACTTGGTATCAAGCAATCGATTTTTCTTTTTATCAATATAAAAAGTTAGTTTAAAAGCAGGTTGATTTCAGTTCGTATAATACATCAGATATTATGATAACTGTACTAATATAAGATATTATAACTGAATCAGTTACATGGCCTACATTTTCATCATATCTTGCTGTGCAGATGCTTGTTCTTGTAATCCTTTAGGGTTCTCCCCTAAAACATCAACCAGCTATCTGGTGATCAACTCACTGTTCTTTCTCTGCCATCTGCAGCTTCATGAGGGGATAAAGAAGTCTGGTATAATGGGTTTCTACGATCCTTGTCCTGGAGATCCAAAGCTATTAGTTGTTGAATATACATTCCATGGTCGGAAATACAAGGTAGAGTATACTGCAATATTGCCATAACATTGTTTTCAATTTTCGATGTACAAGTTTTGTTGACCACCCGTTTTGTTTATTGACAGGCAATGGCGGAGGACCGCGAGGCGCTGTTGATACCACAAGATATCCATCAAATTTAACCTGTTACCGATGTAAAGCAGCATCAGAATGATTTTTTGTGGCCATAGTTCTCTTATATTTTTCCTTTTGTGCCGATGAGTTTCTATTTTTGGGTATCATATCCCTTCGTGCGGCCCAATTGTTGTATACAAGAGTGGATTTGTACCACACAGCACAGTTTATGAAATTATGAGGGTAATCCCAACAGATAATAAGGCACAGCCGATCAAGAAGTTTTACTGGTTTCCCTGGACTTATATATGACAAACCGAGGGCCCTGAGGATGATTTGATTGGTGATGATGTATCTAGTCTACCTAGTCAATTGTCACCTGCTGTCTAACCGTCAACGACATGTGCGTATGCTTCTCCTTGTCCGCGAAGGTGCGACAAAGTGATCTTTTGTTTTGTCATATACGCATTCGACAGAGACATGCAAGTTTCATTCAAGCTAACGCTTTCGTGCTCCTGCCCATAGATACACGCACCACTTTACCCACATCTCTGTGTGTTAATTTGGAGCCCAAGAAAAAAAAAAGCTCTTTGCTCCATACTCCGTATTTGTCTGTGAAACGATGCCGCCCGAGCTAGAAAATTTTGGTTACAAGCAACTCTGGCGAGCCAGCACTGAGCAGAGGGAACGTGCTCAACAGGCAGGCATCGGTGTCGCGGTGGAAGCGAGTGCGGAAGGCTGTTTCTTTTCACTCGTGGACCGACTTTCTCTGCATAGCATAGCAGGTGGTCGGCGTTGGATTCTTCGACCGGCGTCTCCATCTCCCTTTTTAACCAGTTTATTATCCGTTGGATCACCAACCACATGATCCGAGGAGCAGAGAGAATCGTCTGGTGCCGCAGCAATGCCATGTCGACGCGGATCACCAACCGCCTCATCCGAACATGCAGTTGCTGGTTCCGCACATCTGTTCTGCCGGGGCCGTGCCCCTGCTTGGCTACTGCCTCGCATGCGAATCCAGTGACCTGTGCTCAGCTGCTCCCTTCCTGTCCCAAGGTCGGCGGAAGAACCCTGCTGGACGTGCGTGCTCACGTAACAGACACAGTCCAGATGTTGCCGGACAACCGGCCGAAGTCGCGACGCAGCCTGCGCGGGCGTAGCATCCATTTCCATGAGCACCAACTTCTCTTTCAGAATTTTGACGTACTCTCCATAACGTTCAGCGTTGGGGTAGCTCGGCATGCCGAGTGGCGAGTGGCAGATGATCCAAAAGCCTTGGAATTGCGCATTGCGACAGCGCGCGCGGCCTCGCGTCGCGGGCACCCCAGCCGCCCGACTAGCTTCCTCGGCTCCTCGCCACGTCGCGTTTGAGCAGACCGCCGCGCACGACCATCTCCGTCCGCGCAAGGCATACTCGTGAGGCCGCCAAGTTGTCACGCGTAGAAAGGAAGCGGTTTCGATCGCGGGAGGCGCTGGACTCCAGCGTAGTACACCTGCAGAAGCTTAACGCAAAGAAATAGTACCACACCGGAGCAAAATAGGAGACGAGAGCGGTTTAACCACACGGCCGTGCCGCCATGTCTCGCCGGGCCACGTAGCGGTGGCGCCACGTCATCCCAAGCGGGGGCCAAAGGGGTGAGTTCGACGGGGTGCCGAGAACCGTTTGTCGACAGGGCTGACAATCCGACGGTCTCCCTGCGGTGAAGTCTGGTGTGACGGTCACGATCGTAAATCCAGACGGTGCCGCACAGCGGGATTGCCTCGGCCCGGTCCGTGCTCGCTCTCCGTCGAACCCACCGCCTTTTGTTCGTCGTTGTTCCTCGGCGTATTGTGACCGATCGTGTTTGTTCGTGTCGCGCGACTGTAAGATTGGAGTTCTGGCGCTGCGACGTGGCGGTGCGGCTCGGTCGTACAAGTTGCGCCGGCGTGGTGGTGATCGGCAGATGTTCGGCCTCGGTGGCTGCTGGAAACGGGAGCTAAGAGTGGATGGGATGCCTGTCAGCTGTCTTCTGACCTGTGAGCCAGCCAATGGCGCTTTGTTTCACTGGTGGTGTGGCTTGGAACTTGTGGCTGTAATCGTACGTCTGCATATCTCTGTTTGAGGTGCCTGCGCCGAAAACAAAACCGGACTACCTTGGTTTCTCTCTGGTGCAGCCCGTGATTCCATTGAAGAGTCAGTACGTATGAATGAATCTGTGGATTTTGGGCACTTAAAAATCGAAGCTAACGATCAAATGCACATACGCGAACACCCACAGGCCAAGCTGGATCACTTCTTCTAAAAGAGAGAGAGAGTGAGAGGGAAAAAACAGGATCTTCGCACGGGAACTTCCTTCCGTAGTTCCGTTGCACAAGTCGGCAAGAAATAGAGAGCGCGACGAAAGAGAGTGCCTGGTAACGCCAAGGTCAGCGGGTACCAGCAGAGGGTGCGGTAGCACGGAGATTGATGAGGACCATATGGCCTGCGCCTTGAAGTAGGAAGACATGACGGTGGGAATGGAGGATTTTCAGTCCAAGATGGTCAGGAAAGAAATTTAGCAGGGAAAAAAAACCCCAGAAACTTTGCTGCATCTTGATGCACCTTTGCCGAGGCCATCTTTTCACTCGTCGACTATAACTTTCGTTATGTGGTGGCACCGCAGGTAGTCAGCGTTATTACATCCTCCGACCGGCGTCTCCCTCTCCATTTCTGACAAGTTTATCATCCGATGGATCACCAACCACGTGAGCCGAGGAGCAGACTGAATCGGCCGGTGCCGCGGACATGCAGTGGCGGAGCTGAGATTCCTCAGTTGGGCATTCATTTTTAGATTAGTCATTCATTTTTTCATATTTTGAGGCTGGGTATTCATTTTTTGACTTAAATCTATGTACTTTTTAAGATTTTTAAGCTATATTTAGTTTATTTCTAGAATTTTTGGGCATTCATATGAATGCCCAAGATCCTACCCAGCTCCGCCAGCGCGGACATGAGCCCTGCCGATGCGGATCACCAACCGCCTGCACCGAACATATGGGAATCCAGTGCTGGATCAACACATATGTTCTGCTGGTTGGGGGTCGTGTCCCTGCTTGGGAATCCAGTGGTCTCTGCTCGTCTGCTCCCTTCCTATCCTAAGGCCGGTGACAGCTCTGACGGCCGTGCGTGCTCACGTAGCAGACCACATGCTGCCGGACAACCGGCCGCCGAGGTTGCGATGCAGCCTGCACGTGCGCAGCATCCATGTCCATCGGCACTAGCTTCCCCTTGAGTATTTTTTGTCGAAGCACGTAACATTCTGCGTTCGGGCGATGCCGCTAGCTCGGCACGCCGAGAGGCAGACGATCCAAGAGCCTTGGAATCACCGCGCCGTGCGGCAGCGTGGCCTCGCATCGCGGCTCGCGGGCACCCGCCCGCTTCCTAGCCTCGCGTCTGGCTTCAGGCTCAGGCCCCGCGCAAGCCGCCGCTCGCGACCATCTATCTCCGTTCGCGTACGGCGTACGCGTGACGCCGCGACGTCGTCACGCGGAGAAAGGAAGACACGATTCCGATCAAGCGAGCCGTTTTAGTACCACACCTGCAGAAACTTAACGCAAGTTTTAGTACCACACCGGAGCAAAACAGGAGACGAGGGCGGCTTAACCACACGGCCATGCCGCCATGTCTCGCCGGGCCACGTAGCGGTGGCGCCACGTCATCCCAAGCGGGGGCCAAAGGGGTGAGTTCAATGGAGTGCCGAGCACGCTCGTCGACAGGGCTGACAATCTGATGGTCTCCCTGCAGTGAGTCCGGTGTGACGGCCTCGATCGTAAATCCGGACGACGCTGAACAGCGGGGTTGCCTCGGCCCGGACTGCGCTCGCTCTCCATCGAACCCACCGCCTTTTGTTCACTGGCCTATACTTTTACGTCTCGTTTGTTCCCCTGCGGTAACCACATAGCCGGAGAGCGGCCGAGGACGTGATGTCCCTGATTTTTGTGGCCTTCGATCCCCGTCTCGCCGGGTGGTTTATCTGGTGACGGAGTGCCTTGGGCCGGATGACTGAAGACTTGGGGTTTAAGCAACCAGCTCAATGATGCAGGCAACAAAACGTGGTGGCAGCACGAGTGTAGTCGCTTGTTTTATGCTACCAAGCGTATATTTAGCGGTAAAGTGGCATGAAAAGGCAAGCCTTTAACCATCACCTTTTGTTTTGCCATTCTGACATCGCATTGGATCCGGTACCCTGCATATCCTGTGGAGGTTCAACTGATCTCAGGCCTGATTACAAGCCAAATATCCAATGCTTTGGAGCATACTCCACTGACAGGCAAACAGTTTCTTGATACTCGGTTTAGCTGGGACTGATAGCCCGGCTGGGACCCCTAAATTCTAATTTTGTTTTGGACTATTCAACTGCAAAGGCATGCCTTATTCGAATCTGTACTGCTACCTCCATAAGCAGACACAGAGCTTTGTAGTAGTCGTAAATTCAAAGCATTAGCTTTGTAGTAGTCGCAAATTGTAAGCAGCTTGACAAGGGCAGCTGACACGCAGGCGCTTGGACGTTCTCACATTAGGTGCGCGCAACTGTATGTTCGATCTTGAACCAGTAGCCGATCCACTCGGACGTTGATCGACGCCGGCAGGTCCAATGCATGCAGAATCCCCAGGTCCCAGCTGATCTGCCACATGGCCGGAGACGGTGCTGCACTGCACTGCCCCCCGCTTCGTGGTGTAGTAGCATCTGCAGCAACTTGGACAAACAAATTCGCCATTCCAGTACATGCAAACTTCTCCCGGTCCTCCCGGATGAACCTTCCCCGCACGGATCGTTTCAACCTGCAAATTTGGATTCAGTTCTGTCCGTATTTGGTTGTCGTTGTCAGAGATTAGCAGCAGCAGCACTGGTGCCCTTCGGCGTCCACACGTATTCAGTGGCAGCAAAAGGATGTGCCTTCCAGCCTTCACAGACACCTTTTCTCCTGCGGTCTTGACATCGCGTCTTCAGATCCGGATCCATGCTTCCCAGAAGTGGAGAACCGATGGCGTTCTTGAGGGATCACCTGATCTCCACGCGCGCTCTTTTAGCAAACCCAAGTATCCGATGCCTGCGTGCGTACTCGACTCACGAGGCAGGTTTGCGTTCGTAGCAGGGAGTCCTCGATTTCAACTTGAACGTAAATTTGGTGTACAATTACAGAGGGCTTGAGCTCGTATTCGTAGGAGACTCTGGGTACGAGCTCTTTGATGAGCTATAGAACAGGACTGATCGAAGCACGGACAAGTTTGCAGCTCTCGAGCAGGTCGCTGCTTCACCAAACGCGGAAAAACGCGTGTTCTGATGACTGGGCGTCGTTGCTCGTGTTGCGAGCTCGAACGGTAGGATCCAGCTTTGCCACAGCTCGGCGTCCTCGTTCCAGCAAACACGCAGCCGCTCTGACACTGACATGGGTCGAACGGAGGGCAGGGAAAAACGGTGCAGCACTGCAGCAGCCGCTAATTACAGTACTGGTTCCTTTGAGTAGCGGTTCAGCCAGTATTTGCGGCAAACGAAACAGATACTAGCCGAGAGAGTGTGCAAAACCTTGTCCCAGCTGAACCTCACCCGCATTCATCTCTATATATGCAAGTTTGGACCAGTGATTTGTCATCAGGCTGGAGATTAGAGCGTTCCCAAAGGTTGCTTCTTAGCTGCCTTTTAGAATTTTTTTATTGGATAAAAGGAAGAGAGAAGGCTGCTAGCGTTCTCAAGAGGCAGTCTTTAAAAAAAATGAGAGACTTAAACATGGACCTCACTCCTCATCAATCCTTTCTAAGAGCTAGTTGCTATCTCTTAGCTAACTCTACCATTGAGTACGCTATTAGCAGCACTTTTTTTTCCGAAAAGATTAGCAGCACTTTGTTGGCTGAAGGCACTGATTGGCACATCTTTAAGCAATGGTCCTACAGTATGACTGATGAAACAGAGCACAAACCATCGTCAGCCCAGGATCTGCAGCACTACCGCACCAAGCCCAATACTCCAACACAACCACTCGAAGTAAAGGCACAGCCGCACAGGCCAGGACAGCGCGTAAAGAAATGGCACGGGCATGCATGCGCGTCGCTGCCCGGTGGCGAGGACAGCAACCCGCACCCTCCCCGAGACAATCTCCCCCGATCCCGACCTCCTCCTGTTCGTCCAACCGGCATCACAGGAGACAGCAGAATCCCGTCAACACCCAACTCACCACCATCTCCCGTTCAGATTCTCTCGTGCCAGCCCGGCACGAGACCTCGGTCCCCTCTAGCTCCCTCCTTCCTAGCTGCCACCTCACTCCGTCAGCTCACCACCGCTATATATACACCCACCACGCTCCTCGCATCCTTCACTCACACAAGTCTGGAAGACCAAGCAGAGCAGAGCAGAGAGAGAAAGAACTCTGCTATCTCATTCAGCCACGATGCCGAGCTTCAGATTGTCATCGCTGCCATGGCTGCTGCTCCTTTCATTGGTTCTTGGAGTCGTCTTTCACGGCGACGGCGCGGTCGCCGCCAGGCCGCTACTGGGCATCGCGGAGCCGCCGTCGCCGGGCGCCGCGGCGGGGCCTGAGGCCGCTGCGCAGCCAGGGGGAGGCGGGAGGCACGACCGGTCGGAGGCCGGCGCGGAGGTGATCCTCGCCGGGTTCGCGGCGGCCGTGATGGTGGTCATCTTCTGCTACATCCGGGTCACCAGGAAGAACAACGGCGACAGCAGCAGCAGCAGCAGCGTAGGGACGGACGGGAAGAAGGAAAGCTTGGGAGGGTTCTAATTACTATGGATGCATGGTAGGACCGTAGGAGTAGTCCAATATAGAAGAGCTTGGAGTTAGGCGTGTAAAGGGAAGTGAGATGAGAGGGGTGATGTTAGTTTAGCTGGTTCAGGTTCGTCAGTTCACTGATCCGTGATGTGTGTACTAGTACTGTACATGTATGCTGTTGTTGAGGTGTAGGAAAAAGATGGAAAGAAGCATCAAGTTTGGTGAACTTTCAGATACTATTTCCCTCACATCATATCAATTAGATGTTGCTGGCCATTATTTATGTCCGGACGAAATCTGCAACCAAATTAACTTGCCTGGGGCTGAGAAATCTGCATTTCCTTTCTGAATGATGTACCACGGATTCCCAACAAAAAAACGCTGTACCACGGAGCATGACGTAATACGAGATCAAGATGTTCAGTTCCCCCATCAACCGTCATCGGCTAATGAGCAGTTTTATGATTCAAAATAATAGCCATTAGTTTTCCAAAATTAATGGCCATTAGTTTGATCCAACGGTTTAGATTTAATATCGAAAATCTACTACTAATGACCATTAGCAAGGGTAATATCGGAAAAATAAAATATGATAGGATTGTAATAGTAAAAAAATTATAAAGAAAATCTAATTTGATCGATTCATGTTGCCCATCAATCTAGTTCATTATTATAGTTCCTAAGGTTAGCCAGTTAAGGTTAAATTAGTTAATTCATTATTATTTAACAAAAATAAATTATTAAGTTAATAGTAAAATTACTAATATGCCCTCAAACTAATAGCCATTAGTTTTGATGAACTAATGACCATTATTTTGGACTGTAAAACTCCTCCGAAAACTAATGACCATTATTTTGGACTGTAAAACTCCTCCGGCTAATAGCTTAGCTCCTCAGCCTCCTCCAAATAAATTATGAGCAGCTGTATATGTGCGAACCATTTTAATGGTTTTAGGTCATTTCAGTTGCATGTAACTCTCCCTGTCACAAACACTCGTGGCCGTGGGTCGCGGCCTATTCCTTCATACCGCAAACTGATACCGATCTGTGATGCATATCGGTACCAACGCTGCAGAGATACTCTCGCATCGTTCAGATCTTTTGTTTGAAATCAACACACCTTTCCCGTCTCTTTTCTGCACTGAAATTTTCGGACCCTTTGATTAACACTCAAACCTTGTCACTTGCCTGTCAACAAGGCGCATGAGGCATGACCCACACAAACTGAAACTGGCGAATCTTCCAAACCCAACCATTCCCGATCATTACTCTTGCAATCACAGAGCCGGATTATTGGTGGACCAGCACTTTGTACTCGCTCTTAAACAAAGGTTACTGTAGCGCAGGACCCCGTGCACATGACAGTTCATCCGGATTCTTAACGCCCGCTACTGCTGTGGGGCAAGCCCAACAACTGCAATCAGCAGAAGAGCCGAGCAGAGCACGCTCTTCTGCAGTGCATTATGCACGCACGCACGCATCCTACTGCGTTCCCGGGGACACGGAGCCGCTCCCTTCAATGCTCGCGTCCGGCGTCGTTCGTTCAGTGCATCCGTCGAGCGCTCGCACACGCGGTTTCGGCTTCGGCCCGTTCTGCCCGTTCAGTGCATCTCCATTGCTTCTCAAAGGAGCAGCTTTAAATGCCAAGGGCCGGCGACGCGTCTCGTCGTAACCAAACGTAATCGTGGTCGCAATGCATGGCATTATGCCATTATCATTGGAGGTAGGATCGGCGGTCAATCGAGTGATATGGCTCTTACACGTGCAATGCAATCATGGTACGTATCTAGCAAAAGAAATTTCGTGTCCGGAAAAGAAATGGTGAGCGAAATGATAAAGTAATAGTATGAGCGCTACGAATCGATCATTGCGAATTCATTTTAGGCGTTGAGTTCCTTGCACCGACAATTTATCCATAGACAGACCGGCTGAAATCCCCATCAACGGAAATGAGGAGAATTCAAATACTATGTCCAGGGTCCAGCTCAAAGACATATCAGCCCATCCCATCTCCAGTACTCCATCTTCACGTCCAAAAGCTTAAACTATTGAGCATTTCCGCCTTTTCCCGAAATTGGATACCTGAGAATGATTATCAACACACTACAGAAGCGATAGATACCGCTGTATTTCATAAATTCGATGCAGATGTACCTACGGGAACAATTTGATTGGCCTGTCCCATCTTCCACGTGAAGAAAATAATTTGGTCCGATTCGCCTGGTCGGATTGGATGATTGGGCTAAGTCTTTAAGGAAAACGGGCCAGCACTGGGCCCTTTTCCTCCCTCCAAATCCAGATTCGGTTTTTAAATCGACCCATTATATACATGGGCCAGGTCCAATCACTGACAGAGACAGTGGCGGCACCTAACTGTGATGGGAATGCAATGCAACATGGGAAATAATGTGAAGGATTAGACGGTCTGCAATCGTCCAAGTCACTGAAGAAAACGTGCTGTCTTGACCTATAATTTGACAAAACCATCTGCACCTAGATCCGGATACGTCATGTATGAACGCGGTCTTGTCTTTTCTCACTATCGCTTGAGA
This sequence comes from Eragrostis curvula, assembly GCA_007726485.1. NCBI lineage: Eukaryota > Viridiplantae > Streptophyta > Magnoliopsida > Poales > Poaceae > Eragrostis > Eragrostis curvula. Next base: position 43,261,249 of record CM017439.1, read on the forward strand.
GGACGACGTACGAACACCTCGGTTTTATTACGACTGTGATGCCAATAACTTGGATGATAACGACTTTGCAACAACGAAAGAATTTTACCTAAGCATAGTTTGTCTGTCAAAGAGTGTAGTTTAGCCTTCAAAAGGGATAATCGTATAACCTGTCATACGTAGAGTAGTTCAGTAGTAGTAGATCATCATAGAAAACAGAGAAGGCAATGTATTGCACAATTAATACGGAAAAAGATTATTTGGTATGTTTTGCTTACTACTATACTAATCACACGTGTTTGATGCATGGCTGTGTCGTTTCTTTCTTTTCTTGATTGAGACATACGCCATAGTCCGTATGACAGGGAATTGCATTGTTGTTATTGCAGCGTATTTAGTTTGTGTAGGCAGTGCACGATGACACCATGACATGGCTTTATATCGTCACTAGATAGTACAAGGGCTATTGGGACAGCTCGTGAAGCGATAGTTGGTTTAAGACATGAAACATAAGTTACATGCAAATTTATAAATTGCAGGAATTTACCTCATAATAAATTAAAAAATGTTTCATCAATACGTTTCACAAGTTTTGTAGCATCCTGGCTTTAAGTGGAGTCGGATAAGTTGGTGCGATCCTGTTTCCAGTAGTGTCTCACTGAAAAAGCGTACTACATAAAAATGGTTTGGAGGTCAAATTTTTGAAAATTAATCTATTGGACCAAATGCATAAGAATACGAGGAGATTCAAGCAGTAGTATTCATCAACAAAAGTCGAATTAGAAAGAGCTCATGCTTAGGGGTGGCAGTTTATATTGACGTCACTTTCTAGTAATCTTCAAACAGAAACCAATCAGGTCATACATTCGGTAGGTGACAAAGACGGACTGCTTAATGCTCAAATTCTGAAAACCCCACTAACATCTTTCATATCAGTACCACATGGTTGAACAGCGCAATCGTAACCTTTTAACATCTGCGATAACTTTGAACGTAGACATGTTTTTACAAAGAATATAAAGCAGCCCAGTTTATCAATAAAGGGAATAAAACCATTCATACGATAAAATTATATTACATCAAAAGAAAAATGACCATGTAGATTTGTCAAAAGAATGCATCACCTTGATTACACTATCTAGTTATTGATGGCTAGAGTGTGGACGGCGGATCGATTGCAACAGCGGGAATGGCCTAACCAATATTTCTGCCCCTTCTGCATCCGTAACCTGGAAACAGCCTTGCACCTGTTTGCCGAATGCCCAATTGTTCAGCAAATATGGACTGCGGTCGCAAGCTGGTCAGACGTACAAAGTTTGCGACCACAAAACTGGACTGACATGTCGACTATAGGTGCATGGTATGATGCACTCACACTGCAGGGATCCACCCCCGAAGTCAAAGGTTTGCGCTCACTGATCATTCTCATCATGTGGCAAATATGGCGGGAAAGAAACGATCGGGTGTTCGAACGGAACGAGAAAGCAATCGACAGAATGTGCGTCTGTGGGGTTTGGCGGGTGCCAAACACCTCACGGCCTTAGTGGCCTCAGTAATTACTAATTAGCGAGTAGTTCCTCATGTATTTTTGGCCTGACTGGACCATGCTCTAGTCGGGCGTCAGTTGTAGCATCTCTGGTGTAAAAACTCTGCTTCTTCTTATGAATATACAAGTTGGCCAATGTGTCGGATCTTTCGAAAAAAAAAAGTTATTGATGGCTTCTTCATGGTTATTAGGACGGCATAGCTAACCATATCTGTGGCAGACAGTTTGACTCTCTATACTAGTTTGTTTACTTCAGTGGTGCAGTCACCATGCATGTTCGGCAAAATCTTCCGCACATACGCCGAACAAACAAGCATGCCATACTCTGTCACAAATCGCATATATATATGGCAAAGTATGTAAGCAACAGTTCAAAAACAAACAGCTTGTTCGGCATGCTGAATCACAGCTGTTATACTGTAGCGACTGCTGAAGAAATAACTGTAAACACTGTAGCGGCAGCTGAAGAAATAACTGTGAACACTGTAGCTGCTGCAATGCAGCCAGGCGAACAAGCTGAAAGTGTGTCAGCAATCAAATAGCTTAAAAAATGTGGTTTCCCCCAAAATTAAAAGGATTCAGAAATTGCAAAAGCTTGGTTTGATCAAGCTGCTGAGTACTTGGGTAGTTGGGTGGAACAGAGCTAGCAGAGTTCTTATTATGCTCTCAGTATTCCTGGTTGATTTGCCCCAGTTGTTTCTAATAATTAAATTATAGTAATGACCTGGCTGCCGCAATGGATCCATTATGTTCCTTTTTTATGTCTGTGAAAACCTGATTTTGTCTCTGTACTGACATTTTTGGTTTTCCGAAACCAAACATGTCTTGATTTCACATGGCAATTACTCCATAGACAAATCAGATACATCCCTATCACACAATGTCTTTTTTTCAAAAGATAATAGTAATAATGAAGCCAAAACAAGCACAAAAGTTATTTTTTTGCTGACAAAAAACAAAAGCGAAGCACGGCCCCAGCGCCTGGCCTCCAAAGCCCACTTTTCCCATCACTTCTTCCCCTTCCTGCGGCAGGAGCGGCGGCAGCAGCCATGGCCGCCTCTGGCGACCTCCTCGACGTCGACCCGCCGGAGATACAGTTCCCCTGTAAGCATCCCGCCCCTCGCTTCAATCCTTCTAAACCTCGTGCCATCCTCTCGTCTCAGAATTTCCGCCATTTTTTGGTGAATTTTTTTTCGGCTGATGCTATCTCAATTTCGTGGCATGCGCAGTTGTGCTCAACAAGCAGATCTCCTGCCCCCTGCGGCTCACCAATAGGACCAGCAGTACCGTCGCCTTTAAGGTGGTTCACCAATTGATTGAGCCATAAAACCCTAGGGAATTTCGTTGTGTTTTGGGTTAACCTTCTTGAGGAATTCAGTCTCTTATGCAGTTATACTTCTCTTGTTCTCTTGTGAATGTGTGTGGGTAGTAGGTGAAGACGACGAGCCCCAGGAAGTACTGCGTGCGGCCCAACAATGGTGTGGTGCCGCCGCGCTCTGACTGCACAGTTTTAGGTAACGTTGTGTTGCTGTTCAAGGAACGGCTCAGTTTAGAAGAACTTTCTTTTGTTAATTAGTTTGATGGATAAGTTTCAAGATTCTATGAGCTACTGCAGTGACGATGCAAGCGCAGACAGTGGCGCCTCCAGATTTGCAGTGCAAGGACAAGTTCTTGGTGCAGAGTGTGGTCGTCAGTACCGGTTTGTCAGCCAAGGACATAACCTCACAAATGGTAGTACTGTTGTGTAATGTTTTGTTTGATCTAGATATCGGCGTACTGAATTTGTAGTGTGCCTGCCTAGTTCATGAAAGAGGGAGGTAATGCTGTTGAGGAGGTGAAGTTGAAGGTTGCTTATGTGATGCCACCTGAACCACCATCAGAGATCGCGGAGGTGCACGAAGGTTCAGAGAGAATCTTAGTTCCTATGCAGCGAATTGTGAATGATGTGAGGAGTACTTCAGAGTTGTCGAGTGGCTCTGTATCGTTGAGATCAGCTGAGCTGGGGACAGTAAGTATGCTGAATGGTTTTTTAAAACTGGACTTTTAATTGCCAACAATTTCTAAGGAAATGAATTAATAATTTGGTTAATATATTTTAGGAGGTGGGATCACCTGTTGGGCGAATTGTGAAGAGTGATGAATTCTTCAAGGCCGCAGGACCTGACATGGTTCGTCATACATGCGTATTCTTTGTCCTACTGTTTGTGTGTTGTGCTATGTTTCTTAAAAACTTGCTTGTATGTTTCTCATTTGAAATGGTAGGAAACAAAAACATATGCGAGACCTGCTGAACAATCCCATCAGGTAAATTCATGTTCTGTGGGCACTGTGGAATACCGATATCTTTTCCAATTTCCATACAACTGGGTACACTGGTTATAAATATACTGCTCATTTGAAGAAACGGAATGCAAAAAAGGAGAAGTCCATTATGATCCTTACTGCTTTTATTCATTTATTCTTCATCTTTGAATTATTAAGCCCAGAAACAATGTGGTATGGAAATATGGAGTAGCAGGTTATAAGTGATATTCAGTTGATTTCTGTTGTAACTATCCACGTGCAAGTTTTTCAGTTTGCATAGGTAGCTATTTACCAACATTTCTGTAGTTACTCTAGTTAATGTGCTGAAGTATTATTGGGGCTGCTTCTTGCGAGTTTAATGCCATTCCCTTTCGTTTTTTTGTTGCTGATATCTTCATTGATACAAGCCATACAACTAACATTGTACATGGTTTATTTGTAATTTTACTAGGGATTGCCAGGAATCTGTTACTTGTTTGATGCAGATGTTAAATATTTGGCATAATCCATGTGTTTTTTTCTTTCTGAGCTGAATATACACTTGCTTGTTTTTCTCTATCCAGCTGTTAGCTTTAATTGCAAAGCTGACTGAGGAAAAAAATTCTGCACTTGAACAAAATAGAAAGCTTCGAGATGAGTTGGTGAGTAATGTGCTTTTTCCAATGGGCATTAGGGTGGCCTACTTAACAAAAAGTCTCTGTGACCTTAACAACAGGTCTCTACTTGTATTTAAATGTTGTCATTAAACACGAATATTGTCATATTGATACAACCATTAATAGCTGTAGTTTGTTCAACCATTGTACTTAGTGATATCTGTTCCTGGTACAGATTTTAGATGATTAACCATTGCACTTATTGATATGCATTGAACACTTCTTGGGGGTGTCCCATTTCCTATGTGCACTGCCCCTTTCAAGAATGTGAACAAAAGATGGAAGTTAGTTCTATCTTGAAGATCCTTGAATGTAACTACCTTACCCCACAATGAAAATTGAACTTGCAAATGCAGTAATGTACAATCTTAACTAACACATGTAAGAATGATTTTCAGTAACCGAAATAAACTATGCTAAGGAAATTTCTAATGATTTCCAAATTTTCACATCAGTCTGTACCCGAACAATTACCAAGCTGGCTTTAATATTTTGGTTAAGATCCTTTATGGAAGAATTGTTTTTCAGAGTTCTGATATCTTTAACTGCCATTACTAGAAGATGTTTACAGTCTGTCACTCTGAAATGCAGGAACTTGTAAGGCATGAAGTCAGTAAACAGCAAGGTGACTTCTCACTGATACTTGTGTTGGTGGTTGGGCTCCTTAGCATCATTCTGGGTTATCTTGTAAAGAAATGAGAGTTTCGTAGTCTAATCAGGTAATGTCTACAGTAAATAAAAAGGTGACATCGTGTGATTCTTCGATTCGTCAGCCAGCTGTCAATGCTACAGAGCTGTGCAAGTGTCCAATTGACAAAAGTGTCGGTTGTGTAATGGCTCCTAGTTGATCTATGATGTATTTTAAAATTTTAACTGACCACTGGGAAGTGATCGTTCGTGCAGTGCATGATTACTTCGCCCATCCCTTCATTTTTTCTCTTATAATTTGTGGATTGCTGGTGTCAACTTTGAGTATGATTGTGTCGCTGCTGATGTACTTTTGAATTAAAATCAAGACAGGAAGAAGCAGCTTTGCTGCAAAATTTATCAGTTAACTGACGCAATGTTTCCTTTTTTTGATGAAACTGACGCAATGTTATGTAGTATTACTGCAAAATCAAGACATGATCGATGCTGACCTCTGCAGTAGTCACTGAAAATTATGAACTAAATAAGGACGAGGGCGGTAGGATATAACACAGTTTGCAGTATATAATAATATTGTGACACGCTACATTAGTCCGCAGTCCCCTTTGGTAGGAGGTCAGGAACTCTAGAAAACCAAGTCAGGGCATCGGGAAAATATTGATAACTTTACGAGGAATTCAAGCATTAGTTGAGGTGCTATCGTGCTAACATTCATAGTACACTGGCCAGCACGTGTTTAAACGATAACTCCAGACATAATATAGGCTTCTAAAAAATTACAAACACAATCTTATTGTCGTCGTTCAGGATGTTCTGAAGCTGATCACGAGCTATCCTTGGCACCTGAAACAGCATAAACTCTTGCTGCAACTTGCATCGGACTTTCTCAGCAGTTGTTCCGTGATTCATTTTCTCTGCAAGAGATAGATCAGTAGCACGAACAAGCCAGATAATGGATAGAACTAGAGTAGAGGAGCAAACACTGCTCTTATGAACGGCTATCCAACGCATGAATTAGCCAAGTAATCACCGTTGCACTGTTTGATGGCCAGTTGGATGCAAGTGGTACAGTTTGGTCGTACCTATAGCAGTTCTGTAAATTAATCAACTTTTATTTAGTACTCCTCTTTATTTAGATAAAAAAATGAATGCACATTAAATATTGCTATATATAGTGTGAAATATCGAGCCTTAGCGTAATAATCGCTTAGTAAAAGAAAATCCAAATCTCTCCCTCGAAAGCCCGTGCGACGCCTTCACCGTCACTTTTTCCTCCCCACTCCGGCAGCGGCAGGAGCCATGGCCGCCTCCTGCGACCTCCTCGACGTCGTCCCACCCGTGCTACAGTTCCAATGTAAGTGCCCCGGCCCAGCCCCTTCCCTCCCACATCCTGTCATTAGTTTTCCAAATCTCGTCTTGGATTCTTCCTGCGTTTCCCCACTCTTGTTGTTGTCACCTGATTATTTCGATCCCCTCAAAAAAAAAAAAAAACCCTGATTATTTCGAAATTTCTCGGCATGCGCAGTTGTACGCGGCAAGCAGGCCTCCTGCAGACTTTGTCTCTTCAACAAAACCCGTCATACCGTCGCGTTCAAGGTGGTGCAAAGCAAACCCTAAATAATTCAATTGTGAAATTGGGTCACGACTAATTATTTTTCTCTCTGCTTTATTACGTTACTCTTGTTGGTTTCTTGCCCTTATGATTTGTGCGGTAGGTTAAAACGACGAACCCAAAGAATTACAGCGTGCGGCCCAACATGGGCGTCATACCCCCGCGATCATCCTGCATGGTTGAAGGTAATGTGTTACTGGACCAGCCGGAGTTTGAAATGATCAAGTATTTACTGTTGTTAGCTTTGATGGAGAAACCTGAATAATTCTTGCAATGCGTTCTTTGGCCTGCAGTCACAAGAGGAGCACCGAGGGTATCATATCAGGAGTTTCAGTGCAAGGACAAATTCTTGGTGCAGAGCGTGGTCGTCAGTGACCACTTGTCAGCCAAGGACATAACCTCTCAAACTGTATAACCGGGGTTTACTCTTTCGTTTGATTTGGCTTATATTTCGTTTGATTTATGGCTGTGGTTTGATACTGAATACGATTTGGTGCCTGTTTTCTATGCCTAGTTCACGATGGAGAAGGGTAATGCTGTTGAGGAGGTGAAGTTGATGGTTTACGTGATGCCACCTGAGCAGACATCAGAGATTGCAGAGAGGCGTGATGGTTCAGCGTTGTTAGTATCGCCTATGCAGCAGATTGTGGATAATGGGAGGAGCACTTCATATACTTCGGATCTGTCGAGTGGCTCGGTGTCAATGAGATCAGCTGAAATGGGGACTGTGAGTGTGCTGAATGTTTTTTTATACTGGATTTTTCATCTCTTCGAGTTTCTAAGAAACAATTTGATAGTTTGTTTAATGTGTTTTCAGGTAGTCGGAACACCTGTCGGGCAAATCGTACAACTCCCATTGGTACCGTTGCTCTGTTTTAGCTGCTTGTTCTGAGTGTTTTAGTAGTGATATTTTCACGAACATAGTTATTGTTTGTGTAAATTTAATATATCCGGCATTTCTCATGTAACTTGCTTGTTTATCTCTTTCCAGCTCTCATCTCTAGATGCAAAACTGGCTGAGGGAAAGAACTTTGTACTTGAGCAAAACAGAGAACTTCGGCAGGAGCTGGTGAGTATTAGGTTGAAACGATGTACTTGAGCAAAACAGAGAACTTCTTTCAATAGGTTACGACCTTAAATAGTAGGTTGATGTACTTAACACTAATAGATCATCCTTTACTAAAGATGCCACCATATCAATATGTGTTCCTTTGATACAAATATGTAGCCATTCTTCTTGTAGTGTCTTTTTTACTTTTCTTTGTAAGGAATTTGTTAAAGCATAAATTTTACTGGCTATATTATAACTGAACTCGGACAAGGAACCATTCTAGATGATTAACCATTGGACTTGTTGATATGCACTAAAAACTTTTGTGGGTCTCACAGATCGAGCAAAAACAAACTTTCCAAGATTGCGCACTGAAAAATGTGGCAAGTTCTATTCAACAAAATCCACAAATGTGACTTTAATACACGGATGAACAATCTCTTCTAACGCAATAATCTTAGCTGATTTACTGCAACCGAATTAAAATAGGAGATTCTGATTTCCAAAATTTCAGATCACATTTAGTATGAACAGTTAAACAAGTACTTCACCTTGATGGGGTGTAAATTTAATTTAATGTCCTTTGTGGAACAAATGTTCTACTGAACCCTGATATGCCCAACTGCCATGATCTTGTTGAACTCACCAGAAGATGTTTATCGCTTTGGCATGCAGGAGGTTCTAAGGCGCGAAGTCAGTAGATGGACTCTTCTACTGGTTGTTGGTTTGCTCTGCATCATTCTAGGTTATCTTATAAAGAAATGAGGACTTCAGTCGAATTGGGGAATTCAGACACTAAATATATGACATTGGAGTTTTATTATTTAGTTATCTAAGATTCATTAGCCAGCTGGCAATGCTGCATGGCTTTTGTTCATGTGCCCAACTGTTAGAGTGGATTGAATAAGGGCATCCAGTTTGGCCATCCGTCCATGATGTATTTTAACTAATCACTGGAAAGAGATTGCTCGTGTGATGCATGATTGTTGTATCCTTTCTCTTCAGTTTTATCTGGATTTTCTTGTTTGCTTCGAATATGAATGTCTCAGAAAAATGAGATTTTGATATCGTAGCGGCACCAAAGATTTATCAGTTAAATGATGCAAGGTCCTGTTAATTCAGTCACTCTTTGATGCTGGTACATGGCTGAATCATCAGGAACTATGCGCAAAACAACGATCATGGCAGTAGGATACAGCAAAACTCACATTTGTTTTTGGTACCGCACGTACAGTACCCCAGGTTGAGGTTATTTGACACTATGAAGAGTGAAGTCATTTGACACTGGTGAGAGTTCAGAATTTTGCAAACATGTCTGTACGTCAGGAACATGTGGATAACCTTACAAGCCAGAAGTAACTAGTACCTGAGCAGCTAACTAGCTACATTCTTAGCCATTGGCCATCGTGTGTTTACAATGAAAATTTAGCACATATCAATTTACCACAATGCATAAACAATCGTATAGGTATTGGTTGAGATGCTGCTTATAGCTATCCTTGGCATCTCAAGAGCCTTGATGCCTCATGTACCCTCAGCAATCTCCTTGGATAAGCTAGTCAGAGTATCTCCGGATCTCGACTCCTACGAAGAAGATATCCATTTCATTCAACGGAGATCAACAAGTCGTTTTTAACAGCATTTGGGATACAAAGAAAAAAGAGTCCCCAACTTTCTCTACTGTTAGAGGACTGCCTTCTTCTAGCTGCTCAAGGAAAGCCAGCTTTTCTTGGATTTCTTTTTTCCTTCTTTTAATCTGTCCAGCAAGTTTATAGCCCCAGCCTTTAAAGTATTTCTTAACTTTTTTTTTTTATCTTAAACCTTTATCCAGAGCATTGTTGTCTCTTGTGGGTTCGTTCCAGATTCTGGATACATGAGTTAAAAAGTCAGGTTGTTTTAACCAGCTCAGTTCAAAGTGAAAGGTGAACTTCTTTGTTGTGTGCTGGCTAATTGATGCTACAACCAGAAGAGAATAATCTGAAACATCTCTTGGTTTTTTATGGATCACCACCATAGGAAACATATGTTCTCATTCAATTGTCATCAGAGCCCTATCGAGTTTTTCAAGAGTAGGATTCATTTGCTTATTTGTCCAGGTAAACTTGCCACAAATCATGGATAATTCTCTCAACTCATAAGTGTGAATAGCATTGAACATATCAGAGAATCTGTTCTGACGGAACACTTTGTTCTTCTCAGAAGCATATCTCAGAATATTAAAGTCCCCACCAGCAACATAGGGTACCTCATTATTTGAGCAAAAGGAGGCTAATTCACTCAAAAGCTCTTCTTTGTCATCATCCTGGGCAGCTCCATCATACACATTTAGCAAGTTCCATTTCTTCTCCAGTAGTTTGTCATATAAATTGAGCTGTAAAATAAAACTACCCTCTATTCTACCACCCACATCACCTGTCTGACTTAATGCCAGTTAACAGCCCACCAGATCTCCCTTTGGATGGATTCCAATCCCAAAGGAATTTCTGATTAGGGTCAATTGTCCTCAAATATTTCTCCAGGAAACTTTGTTGAATTGTTTCTTGAAAACACACAAAGTCAAAATTCTCCTCCTGGAGTAGATTTCTAACTACAGGGTTAATTTGAGAAAGAACATAGATGCACAAAATAATTCAGCTGCCAATTCAAGTAGCGACAAGTTTTTAAAAAGATTCAATGGCCAAGGGAAGACATTGGAGCATATCAATGTAAGCACAGGATGTGATAAGTCCAAATCACTATGGAACCCAGTACCCCCATCCAGGTGCAACTTTCACCTGTGGACAATCAGTCATCAATAACATGCCTAGTTTCGGCAAAATTATGAATCGATTTAGAATTTGGGCCCATATCCTATTCTAAGATATCACTGGTTACTGTCACAAAATCTAGTGGATTCCATAAAAAGGAAAAAGGGCACAATACTACAAACAAAGAGAGGAAGAAATATAAAGCTTTGTTTATGGAACACTCCTTTATCCACAGAAATATCATCTGACATGATTACAAGCCGTAAAGAGCAGCATCAAAACGCTAACTGAATATCAACTACTTTTGCACAGGGCCTCAAGGCAGGATCAAAGCCAATTAGCAATGCAAAGTTGTTGCATGCCAAAATCTCTTTGCATATACACATTGCTTGAATACAATACAATAACTGAGATCAACTTGAGTGTCAATATCAACCAGCCAGCCATTTTGTCTTTAAAATTTTGAAATGCATTGAACAAAACTAGTTTCTTACATTCAGCACACATCCTTCACAAGTCCTGCACAATACCATGAGAATTCTGGCATCACCGTGCCCACCTGCATCAATGAACCACAAACAAAGCAACGATCATGTAACCTGGGACAAAGGGCAAGCTGCAAACACCAGAAGAAATGTTACACCATGACGATGCTACCTTGATGAGCGCCCCCGATCGGCCTGCCTCTCCTTCCTCCCTGCAGCGACGAGCAGCGCGCGCTCGCGCTCCTTCTCCTTGGCCTCCCTCTTCCTCCTCTCTTCTCTGAGCTCCTCAATGCTTTTCTTCCCGGATCCACTCCTCTTCCCCCCGTTCGCTTCCCCTGCATCTCTGCCCCTGCCTTCCTTCGCCGCAGCCGCGGAGGCAGGGCTCGACATGTACCACGGCGCGGCCACGCCCTTCCCGGCGAGGCCGTAACCCAGCCTGTACTTCTCCTCGTCGGGCCCCACCGCCCTGACCTCCTCCTCCTTCTTCCGCCTCTTAGGGTTAGGCTTAGAGTTCGCCTCGGGCTCCCGCTCCCGGGCCGCGCCCCTGCCGCCTTCGAGCGAGGCGAGCGCCGCGAAGTCAGAGCCCCCGGAGAAGAGGTTGATGTGGTCACCGTCGGAGATGGCCGCGGACGGGAGGGCGTCCTCCTCCGGATCCGCGGCGCCGGCGGGGGCAGGAGGGGCCGCGGAGGGCGCGGCCGGCTCCGCCTGGACGAGGCCGCGGTTGCGGCGGAGCGCGGCGAGGCGGAGGTCGGACTCGCGCCGGCGCTCGGCCTCGCGCTGGAGCTGCTCCTCGCGAGCCGCCGCGGCCTCGTCGTTGCGCACCTTCTCGCGGTTGTCGAAGTTGTAGACGTTCCACCGCTTCTGCGGCAGGATGTTCAGCCCTCCGTGACCGCCCATGGCTGCTTAGGGGGGCGGGTGTGATGGTTGCCTGGATACTCTTCGCCGGCGGGCGCCGCCGCTGGTTGCAGGTTCGTCGACCGAGAGAGACTGGGGATTTGTCCAAGACGAGAGAATTTTAGCGCGTGCCCCCTTCTAATCTCTCTCTATTTTCCCTTCGCGCCTCGAGTCGGTTACAGGCATGTGGGTCCCACTAGCAGACTCTGCCTCTCTGGTTTCACACAGGAGCTCGTACTCTGTTTGGCCGGGGGGGCCGGGGCAAACTTTTGCCGCCGGCACCGCTTTACCGGCCACCGCGACGCACGGCCGTTTCCTCCGCTTTTCGGTTCCCGCCGATCCGCGGGACGAAAGCATTCGAGTGATGTGATGCTGCCCGATATTGGTAGCCATGCCCAGCCTGCCAACCACGGCGCTCGCTTGCCGCCAGGTGACCGCACAGCACACGTAGCTTCACAGCGAGCAAAAACACATATATGGGCCTCTTTGGCACAGATTCTCCATCGACTTCTGCTTCTGCTTCTCTCTTTGATTTGCCAAACGGTGTTCCGAGAAACAGATTCGGAGAAACAAAATTTGGAGAATCCATTTTCTTTCAATGTGGGAGCAGAAGCCGCAAATTCGAGCTTTTCACGGATTCTACGCCTGACGCGCTGGCCCACAAAACCTCCCCGGCTCACCATCTCTCTCCGACTCATCGTGTCATAGCCGGGCCCACAATCATTTGAAACGTCTTCGTTGTTTAAAAAATGCATAGACTACAAATCGAACGTCTAAATTTCAAACCAATTACACCGTTGTGATCGTTGCGATGAGATCTTCGAAACTAGACCACACTTAACTATATTTTGCAAACTTTTTTTTAAAAAAGAAAAAATTCAAATATATCAAACTTGACTATATTTAATTTAATTTTTTACAATTATTTCATTACAAAGTAAAAACCCAACGGTAGGGATAGATAAGTCATTTCACATGCATAATTTATTTCAGGAGAATCTGTTTTGCCAAATGGCTTGACTGGATAAGCTGTTTTGACAGAGAATTCCGAAGAAGCTGAAGAATCCATTTTACATCAGAATCCAGTGCAGAATCTGTTTTTTACAGAATCCGAAGCCCTGCCAAACAAGCCTTGTATCAAGCAAACAACACACCCACAAAATGAATGTCAAAAAAAGCTCAATTCACAAGTCACAACCGTACATCCCACATCATCAAGGGTCCACGACCGTGTAAATCCTCTAGAACGGACACAAGCGCAAATACATCATATAGCACGGATGAAGCATTAAGGTTGGTCCACAAACAATTACATCTCAAAAACCAGTAGAATGATACATAGTCTTACTTTACGCTGAAACTCAAAACTTCAGACCTAGTTCACCATATGGTCTTACCTTTTCACCCTTTTCTTTCTCTCTTCTTTCTCTTTTTACCCTGTTTTGTTTCTGTCTTTTTTTATTGGTTTTCATTTTTTGTTGGTTTTGCCTCTCTTGTTGGCTCATGCAAGTTTCATCTCTAGCCTACCTTAACTTGCTTGGGATAAAAAAGCTTTGTTGCTGTTGTAAGATTTTCTTTGGAATGCACCTGATAAAAGCTCTGCTACTGGCAGCTATGTCGCATGTCGCGCGACGATGATGAAGTTGCTAGTGCCTGGTGTCGTCTGTTTTCGCCCATGTAGACCTTTCATATTCACTGGTGTTAAAAAGTTTGTAATATACACTGGGCAGGATAGGCCGACCATTATTCTTAAAAAAAAAGGCACCAATGAAATGAAACAAGAACAAAAGATGGCACATATGCTGAGATATGACAGCAACCCAGAGACTCTTCTGATACTCTTCTTACAAAAGCAAGGGTACACATCATAGAAACCTGATGGTCTTTTTTTAAAAAATCTCTATTGAAGTTTGCTGGGATGACAAAATGAGGTTCGCCCCTGTTGAGCAGAAGTGGGCACTTCACGTCCGTCGATCCATACTAAAAAGATTTTCTCAATCTTCACTCTTTCTGTTTCCACATACTTGCAAGACCGCGCAAGCTCAGAGCATCTGTTAATGCTTAAGAACTGCATCGATCTAGGAAACCCTGCATGTGGAAGGTACCGAATTGAACCACAGTCTGCAATCTCCAGCCGGCAGCCGGATTAGTGAAATAAGACCATTGATCTCTGGGAGATGATTAAGCATCCCGCAATCAATAATCTCCATGTCTTCCAACGCTTGCAGGCGTTGAATGCCCATTGGCAGTTTGCGAAGCCGAGGGCAGTGCCTTACCGAGAAGTGACTCGGATTATATGGTGGCCAATCGTCAGGCATGGACTCCAGCTTCTCGAAGTGGCTGATCTCAAGGCGTTGTAAGGAGCGGAACTGTCCTAACCCTAAGGGGAAGTGCACTGTTGGCAACTTGCAAAGGGTGATGGATATGGAAGAAGAAAGGGAACGCCATGATTCCCAAATCCACTCACCGCTTGCCTTTACATCCACACACTTCAGAGATGGAAAGTTCGGAAGGCCAAGAAAAGCCGGTGACCCTTCCACTGCTATCTTTGTCAGCGAGGGGAGTCTGTGAGTCACTTGTTCCATCACGCAGCAATTCTCAATAACAAGCTCAACGAGACTAGGGAAAACACATCTCTTGTCCCCTTCCCATTGTTTTAGCCTGCCCATATTCTCCAAATGCAACTTCTTCAGAGACTGGAAACTACATTTGTGTAATCCATCGTCCTCAAAACTGCTACCATAAAATCCACAGCAATTCATGGAGATCAACCGATCCCAACCTTTAAGGTGAAGATTTTCCAAATGAGGTAACAGCCCAAGGGTAGGAAGAACACTACACCTCTCAAAATCATAGAGGCTCACGGTGACTAGATTCTTGTAGTCTGCAGAACCAAGCTAGAGAGGACATGATATGCCGGTGTAACCTGTAAGGGTAAGCTTCTTAATGGTGATGGGTGCCTTTAGGTGCTCTAATATTTGCTCAGATTGTCCATTATTCTCGCTGCTAGAAGAAAAATCCAGCTTTCGTACGATCTTCTTGGAAGCCAACTCAATAATGGTGGGTGTCTTTAGGTGCTCTGATGTTTGCTCCACTTTTCCGTTGTTGTCTTTACTCCATGAAAGCTCCAGCTCCTGGAGGAACTGCTTGGAAGCCAATCGTGCATGTTCAGCTTCTTGAACATCTTTGATAAGATGTAAGTTTGAAATGAGAAGTTCACCATGGAGATTGTTCAAATCAGCCAGCTCCCCTATACTGGCTCTATGAGGGTGAATAGGGCTCCTCTTGCTTACGATGAATCTTGACAGGATTTGAAGATCAGTCAACAGCCCTATATCCTTAGGCATACACCGCAAGCTGATGACTTTGTGATCAGGATCACGGGTCATTACCAGATCAATATGCCTTAGCTTGCAAAGATTCTTTAATTCATGTGGTAACTCTTCCAGATCATAACAATTTCTGAGGCCCAGCGTTTGAAGATGGTAGAGATCACATATTGACTTGGGTAAGCATTTGATCTTGGTGCCTTGAAGCTGGAGACACCGAAGGTGTTTTAATTTCCCGATCGATTTAGGTAGATCGGTAAGACCAAAATTACTTAAATCTAAAGTGCATAGCCTTGTAAATCTCTCTCCAATGTCATAAGGGATCCTTAGTACAGAATCCGTAGAGCCACCCAAAACTATAAACGTGTGCAAGAATTTGCCACAGGGAATCAGCTTAAACAAGTCTTGACCGGCAAACTTGTTGAAAACAACTGTTAAATGCTGGACTTTCTCCGGAAGGTTGTAAGGTTCTCCCATCATATAACATTTACAGTCTGCACCTGAGACATGCGAAGCAAGACCGTACATCGTTTCAGACAGGCTGTAACTATGTTGTTGTCCAGTGTGGTCGATATTTGCTCTCTGGAAAAAGGATTTGCTAACTAAAGAACTGAAGTAAGAGCTTCCCACATCCCCATTGTTTTTCCGGTGTCAGGATTAGGTACAATGAATCCCTGAGCCATCCAATGTTGGATAAGCCATTTCTTCTCAAACTGGAACTTTTGTGGAATTAGGGAGCTGTACGCGAAACACGGCTTGAGGTGGTAGTCTAGCTGTGCATAGCTCAGTCGGAGGGCTTTGTTGAAATGAGTGGTACTGGAATCCCATTTCTCCTTCAGCAAAATATCTGCCCACTTGCTTCTGTCATTCTCATGAAGCAGGTTAATGTTGTATCCTAAACTGGCTGCAATGAAAGGTACACCCTTGCACTTCTGTAAAACTTCTTCCTTCAATCTGAGAAAAAATAAACTTTAATATTTAAAACATAACCTCGCAAATAATATAGAAAATGCTTGAGGCCAAAAGAGCAATTATTAGTCCATTCTGATTTGTTTGTTTTATCATTTTAACTCATGAAAAGTTATTTTTATTTATCATTAACGAATTTCAGGAGATAGTTTCATGCTATGCATCATTTGGTTCTCTTATGTTAATGGTCATCATAGGTAGATGAGAAGAGGAACTAAATTAACGAGTACTACGTTATGATTTTTTTTAGTACCAGAGCTCGAACCTAAAACAACAACAACAAAAAAAGATGGAGTAATTAAATAAAGCAAATTAAACAATAATATTGGTATAAGATCACATGCAATACCATACTTTAAATACATTTTTTTCTTTCATACTCTATTATTAAAGCTTATGAATCTTAAAGCCAAAACATACGTAAAGATTCATAAAGTTTCACTACACTAAATGGGTTTGATCTGAGTGGTGTAATTTTAGAGGTGACATCCACAACACGGAGGATATTATGAGTAAAGTTCCAGAGTCAAAGAAAGAAGTCATCATGCAAAACTTTTGAAACAGCTTAGTATTGTTTTCACTTGAACGAATTGCAGCAAATCAGCTGTAATTTCAGAAAAGGGATTAGGTGCTTGTCTTCTTGCGTCTAAATATTTTCTGGCTCAAAACTAACAATTTATAATTAGGATTCAAAAATTACCTTCTGTCTTGAATATCTCCATAATTATGTGGATAACTCTCTGTGCCTAGGGCACATTGGCAGAACAATGACCAGCAGTCCTCTTCTTGTAGGCGTTGCAACTTATATGGAGCTACTAATGTACCATCAATTCGAACAATTCGAGCAACTGTTTCACTCCTTGTTGTCACTATGATTTTGCTTCCTCGTCCCCCGCTGACAAATGAACGTGTAAGCTTCTCCCAGTCCTCCAGTCTCATTCCAGTAGTCATCTAGGACAAGGAGATATCTTCTTCCTCGCAGCCGTTTTTCCATGTGCATCTGGAGGGTATTCAGGTTGTCACAATGAAATGGAAAGCCTTCTATAGATTCTATGATAGATGAAGTGATCCTTTCTATATTGAACTTATGTGACACATGAACCCATAGCTTCAGCTCAAAGTGCACTGACACACGCTCATCATTGAGGACTAACTGAGCCAGAGTCGTCTTCCCAATATAAGCATCCCCCACTATGGGCAAGACTGCAACATTGGGCTTCAGATAAGGTTGAAGAAGCATATCTACAATATTATCGCAATCATTTTGTCTACCACAAACCACAGTTGGAGGAAGCAAGGTGCTTGGATTAAGATCACTACCGTCATAGTGTTGGCCAGTTTCTACTTGGAAGGCCAAGTACATTTCTTTTATATCTTTGATACAGTCAATTCTCCTAGTAAAATCCATAATCATCTTTTCCATATCATGCCTAAACTTTCTGCGTAAAAGACTGAGAGCAGAGCATTTATCACGAGTATCAGCAAAAGGGATCACCTGGCAGCGTTGAACTTCATAGAAGTACTCATCCAATGCCTCAATTCCGTAGTAGCTGGCATCTTTCAGGCTGGCAAACAACAATTCCTGTTACTCAGAAAGCTGTGTTTTCTTCTCAGCTCCTCTAAGAATAGCCTGAATCATGTCCACATTCAAAATTAGGCGTTCCCTTTCTTTCTCAATACGACGTTCCAACTGCAGCTCCTTCTTCACAAAATCTGAAATTGCCTGAAAAAGGACTTGAAGAAATGCATAGAGTACAACATCACCCATTGGGAGATTAGAGTGCCTTGCCTGCAGTAATGCACACAAGGTATGGAAGAATGCTCACCAGCACAAGAGAATATGGCCTCACATGCAGAGGGACCTCTTAAAGACAAATTGAGACCCAAGAAAGCCAGTAGGAGACTTGGAACTTGTCAAGGTCTACTGCAATTAACTGTTTAACAACTAACAAAAATAAAAAAAATGGAACACTGACAGGGTCCAGTTTTCGAATGGAAAAGATGATGTACAGTGAAGAAAGCAACATGGAGATAAGACGCGGTCCAGCTTTTAATAGAAAGGGGCATGTACAAGGGGGGATGTGCAGATATGTCTGTTTCATGGGATTTTATAGAAGGAAGATATTAGCTAACAACGGGTGAGTCATCTTTGTCTTGAGGAGCCTATAAATGTCAATGTTTAACAGCTCAGAACTTTTGTTCATTTAACTAATTGGTAAAGAACAGTTTCTTAGTTTCTATTTTTAGATTGTGTGTACTATGTTCTATACGAGCAGGAAAGAGTAAAAACACTTTTTATTAATTGTTTGGTATTTCATGAGATCTTAGTTTTCTTCCGTGCTGCCATTCTAAATGTTTGTCTCTTGTGAATCACATAAATGATAAATTAAGCCTGTGCTGTACTAATTACTGTAACAAGCTATAACCAGTATGGCAGCACACAGGAGAACTATCCAGTATGTACAAGGTAACCATAGGACATGGGAACTATCCACAAAACAAAGTACCCATCTTAAAAATTGCTTTCAGTGCAGAAGATACTAATAGGACCCAAAAAAAAAAACTGTTTAACTGTTCAAGGACCACAGTTAACAAAAATGGATGGTTTAAGGACGCATATTAAAAAAATAGAGCTCAGTAATTAACTGTTCCGTTTAAAATTCTAATTGTCTGAATCATGGATGCATCATCACAACCGTTGGAGCAACTTGACCGCACCAAGGAACAGATTCTGCATTGACTTAGGATGATTCTGAATCTGTTCAAATATACCATTACAAACTTTTAATATTCCTCCTAGTATTGCATTTGGGTCCTTCTGAATCATCTTGCCAACTTATGCCACCAAAAGCCAACCTAATGAGTGGAGTTGGAAGGAACTTTAAAATAAATGACAAGTACTGGAATGTTGTGCGCATGGACAGAAAACAAAATCAAAGAGGGGAAAAATATCAAAGCAAAGGACAGGAGCACTGGCAAGAAAATGAAACACAAAATTGGGTGAAACTTATAGCTGCCATATTGTTATTTCAAAAAAGACAGAGTCAGGTAAATAATTACCACACAAACATACTCTGAACACGCATCATCATTATAAACAATCAACATACGAACTCATCAGAAGGCATCATATATATGCAAGTATTGGGACAAACTAGACTTGGTAAGCAATATAGTAGCATTATTTTAATTGGATTAATATTTTTCATGCCATTGCAAATGTTATGAATTGGAAATTGTCAAAGTCAATGATGCATCTTGCTAGTTGGAAACTTGGCATGCTAGGAGAGAAATCATGACAAGACATCACATCACTATATAAAATATCTTTTGCTAAAGAATAATTTACAAAGTTTTTAATCAGCAAGTATTTTTATTATTTGGATGTCCTGGAGTATTTTATATACCAATGTGCATTATAAAACAACAATATGACACTTAGCTGTTGTTCTAGAACTATCAACTGCAGCAAGTTGATCGTTGCATGACCATGACTTGATTGCAACACGAAACACTTCTAAGTATGTCACCTTCTTAGACATGTAAATTGCTCATATTTCCCTAACCGTTCATTTTTTAGTGAAATGTAAACGGCCTCAACAGGACGAAGTAATCGGCGGAAGGCCTACCCGTGCGGGAGGCGCTGGTTGCGAGATTTCGCCTCTTTCGTGCTCCAAGCAGGCTGCTGCCCTGGTCGTCCGCGAGCCACGACGTCTGTGGAGGCGGCCAGAGGCATGACGGAGAAAGCCCGCCGGTATCCAGACGGCCGTATCAGCCATGGCCCGGTCGTGTATGTTTGGCTAGAATTACAATTAGCTGTACCAATAGAACAAATAGAATTTTTTAGGGAAATGTAACAAATAGAATTAATTGTACCAGTGTAACAAATAGAATTACAATTTTTGAAGTCCATTCACCAACCTGTGACTACTTCATCCCTTTGTAACTACAAAATTTACTCCTGCACCTCAGTCTAGCCAAGATCATCAAGACATCAACTTGACATCTGAATAGAACTTGTCAGACAGTTGGGTATTTTGGGGATCAGAATAATGTACCACTAGCTAGTATCTCAGTATATAAACCAGCACATATACTACTACTAGATACCACGTCGCTTGTTAGTTGCCAAGAAACTTAAATTAAACCAGCTCTTCTACGAGCATATATGACATGGTCTAGAAATTGGCAGTCAACTTGATTTTTTCTCTATAGAAAATGTAATCGAACGAGCATCTTCATATAATATACAAGAATTAAACAAACTCACTAGAAGCCATCATATGTGCATACTGTAACAAGAAACTGCTTCTTTTACAGAAAAAAAATCCCTTTTAAAAACATGGACTCCAACGATTTATAGTGTTTTTGCCCTTCGACTCTGTCGTCATACTGATGGCATGGATGATATGGCTACAACGGAATGCAAGAGTGTTCAGAAACACCACGGCGCAGGCGAGTGAGGTGGCAAAAGAGGTGCTCGAGGAAGCAGAGATATGGTGTAGAGCAGGTTTCATAGATAGGTCGAAATTGTTTCCATGATAGGTTTGTCAATCACTTTCGGGAGGATGCTAGGGTCCAGGTTTAGTAGTGCAAAGGAACCGGACTAGTTGTAACTTTGCGACAAGGTCACTGTAAACTCTCTCTTCGTCTTAATGAAAAACGTGCCAAGCACGATCTTGAAAAAAGTGTTTTTGCCCAATATTTGACTTGTCAAAGTCTGCGAAAGCATCATGCTCAATGGCATGCTAGGAACTTAGGATCCCATGAGAACCAAAATCAGAAGCCAGCGTCTATGGTTGTTAATTAGCATGTAATTTCATCATTTGGAATGGTACTTCTGTTAGCACTAATCGTGACTTGCACATGTTGTTAGATTAGTTCAGGATGTAGCGCGTGTGTGCGTGTGTTGGGTCAGCCAAATTTGTGATGCGTGTGTCTCGCGTCGCGTCAGTGCAGGTGATCAGCTGCACGGTGCTGGGTTGGATTCACTTTGCGGCGACAGAAGTGGAGGTCGTTGGGCATGGCTCGCGGACAGCTCGGAGGACGGCAGTTCGGAGGACGGCAGTTCGTGCGTTCGAGTATGCGGCTCACGTACAAGGCAAGGCCGGGTCGTGAGGAGTTCACGCGTACGTGCGCGTGAAAGCCGCGGAGTAGTTTCCTGACGTTGCGTGTCACTTGCGTCTATAAAACACCATGTAATCCATTGTTTCGGTTTGAGCCGAGTTGAAATACAGAGAAAGGCGTTCGTCGCCGGCGGGGCGTTCGGCGCCCCGTGGCGGGCGTTCGTCGCCCACCAAATCGTGAGTCTTATGTTCTTGTGATTGTCCGTCAATCCTCGGTTCCAACAACTTCTTGGAGTTTCTTTATGTACCAATTGTACTATCCCACTTCCCAGTCACATGACAACAACATAACCACCCTATAGTTGCATTATTTTATTTGGCTGTTTTAGTGCTCCAGAAGACCAGAACTGTCAACTGCAACCAGTTGTTACTGCAGTGCTATAAAACAAACTAGGAGAATACTCCGCGCGTTGCTGCGGAACTTTCTTGTGAATTGGGGAAAAAAAAAACTATGGTTCCTAATGTGTTGAAAAGAAGGTTCGATGTGCAAAGAAGGAAGAGGGTCAACATAATCATTCAGACTCTCAGGGCATAATGTGTGAAGAAGATTTTAAAGTAAACAAAAATGTTGGCATAAAACTATTCACCGCAAAGATTTGAAGAAAACTAACATTTTATTTACCAATACCCCAAAGAAAAAGATCATCTTTATTGATGATTTACTTACATCAGATTTAAGAAGAAATGTAACGCACTCAAACACGGAACGATCAGTGAATATTTGGAACAAACAACGCAGAATCTGATTGATAGGACTACTCGAAAGAAAATATTCATTCCAATCACCAAATATGTTATTTCTGCAAAAATACAGAAAACTTCTTTCTATCTCAACAATGTGTGGCGGCCCAATACACATGATAGCTTGCCAATAAAAATAAGAGATAAAGACAGACATCACTAAGTAGACATTCTAATATGTTTGCCTGATAAAGAAGAATGGAGAGAGATCATAAAGCATCGAGTTTACTCATGATGCTATATACAGATGGGTATCGTCGGTTAAAAAAAAAGATTTGAAATAGGGTTATATGGGTGCAGCGCATGTACACATGAATATATTAAGATTTGAAGATGGCATGCAAGCAATCCCAAACCTGTTAATGACCTATTACGAAATAAAAAATGAGGAAAAAAATCAACTAAATAAAGCAGTCTAATAGGTAACGAATAGGTCAGGTCAGTTGAATCTTCTGCCAGGTGCCAGCAGCCAAATATAGATACGAAAGGTGCTACGGCAACTGAACTATAATCCACCGGATATTGCTGCATGCCTGTGAAGGAGCGACGTCTGACGATTGAGCCGCATGAATGAAGAATCCAATCATCCTTGGTGCTTTGCAGTTTTGTAGGCAGGCACACGAACGCTGTAGAAAAATCGGGGTTGAGAGGGATGTGATCATCTGGCAGCCTGGTGATTGTGGCTAATATATAGCAGCTGGTGCGGTAGTTTTATGAGGAATAATAAAAAGGATAACGGATGGAGGTTATGAAACGCTTCCATGTAATTAAAAATTGATATTGATGCCTGAAGGAACGGTCCGTAATGGGCTCATCTATTGCCTGCTGTTTCAGGAGGGCAAGCGGTGGGTGTTGGTTCGTCCGCTGATGTACACTGCCGGAGCGGAGCGAGCAAGTAAATTGGCGGCCTAGATTAGCGTGAGACATGATGATCTAGCGGCTCTTGTTTTCAAAGTGACGTGGCTTGCTGAGGATTGAGAGAAATATGAGTAACTGACTTTTAGTAGTTGTACTTATAAAGAAATAGTAGATAAGTATGGGAGATAAACCTTCGTTGCCCACATTTATCTAACATTGCTCACGATCACAGTGCTCGTCCTATATCATCAATATTAATTTGAGTCTCACAAACTTGCGTTGAGCCGAGCGTCCAAAATATGCATCGGAGATGTGAACTGCGGTCCAAAATACAGATATAGGCCCAGCTCAGCGCAGACAAAAACACCGGCCGAATTCATCGCCAGGCTAGGGAAGTTCGGCCCAAGCCAAGAAAAGCATTGGGTTTAAGGCTGACGTCACCGACCATCTTTCGCCGCGAGCCTTGCCTGCTATTCCATCCATGGAGCGGCTCAAGTCGGCGGTGCCCGCCGAGCTCCGCAGGCTGTCGGCGAGGGCACCGCCGCGGACCTCCCCGCTACCACCTCCCGCTTGCTCGCATTCTTCGACGGGCTTCCCCTCTTCCACCAGGTAACGACCGCGCCGCCCCCTTGGTACCTTGCTTCTCCTCTTTCCCACGAGGCGTGGTGAGCCTGGCTGCTAGGTCGCTGCTGTTTTGTACGCAGCGCTTATTATACTTGTGTGTCGCCGATGTTAGGTCATGCGGGAGCTCACCGACCCGGAGCTCGCGCTGTGTCGGAAGGACAAGGGGAAGGCGGTCGAGTTGAAGGGTCAGGGCAACGCGTGCTTCTCCAGGAGGGAGTTTGGGCAGGCGCTTGGGTTCTACTCGCAGGTTTGGTTGCTATTCTTCATCATTTTCCTTTGGATCATGTACTCGTGCCCCTTCTGGATTTTATCATCCTTGGACATGAAATTTCAAATGGTGTGAAAATTGAGCGGTTCCTGACAAAATAAGCAAGGTTCAGCTGGGTTTTGAAAACGAAATAATTTGTTTGCACTATCCCAAGAAAGCATATAATCACGACAGTTAAAGGAAGTTTCAGAAAAGGAATTATGAACTGGAACTGAATATTGAGATAAAATGAGTGTAAAAATTCAATATTGGACCCCAAGTGTAATACCCAAAAGTAGATGTCTCTGTGGATGTCTTTTAGGCGTCATCGTACCCAAATGTAGATGTCTCTGTGGCTACGGTGAATTCAGCTACTGTAATGTCAAAGTAAATCAGTTACTTTTTAATATCGTAGTGTAGCACTTCTGAAGAGAAAACAACTCATGAATTGTGGACGTGCAGTTCATGATCAATAAGTTTTTTGGGTTTCTTGTTTATTGAAGGGTGACAGACTTACAGTCACACACTTCTAATAATAAATTTTATGTGGTTGATCGATGATTGTTCTATCTTGATGATAAAAGTTTTTTGCATTTTATCTTGCAGGCATTATGTAATGTCCCAATTAGTTCAGATGGAATGGATGTGAACTTGGTTGCTGCACTATATGTCAACCGTGCCTCTACCATGCATGTTAGTCTTTGATTTACCTATTTGCAGAATGCGGGCGGTGGCACACAGATGCAGTGGTTATAACTTTTGTATCTGGTGGTCAATATTTAAGTTTATTTTAGGTTAAAATAGGGCATAAAAAATTGTCTATTTCCACATGCTAAAGTCCAATCTGACATTCTTATTCTCACACCCTTTTTAGGGAAGCTCAAGCTAAATTTGTTTTGATTTTAGCGCTATATGAACTGAACTGAGCCTAGCATAGTTGGTTAAGGGATTAGGTGTACATCTTGATTACCCAAGTGGGAGTCCCTCTTCGGTGATATGGTTGCCTATTTCTTTTTAATTAAAAGAACCTAGTTACTTCTAGGTTGGTTGAGCTTTTGTTTTTAATCTCTACCCAGCAAATAATTAACTTTGTCCTGGTGACTGAGTAGTCTATGCATACAAATGTATTTTCAGAAATTGGGCCTCTTGGAAGAGTGTTTACGAGATTGTGACAGGGCCATTGCTGTTTCGCCCCATTATGTGAAGGTAATAGGGAAGTTCTAAATTTTTCTTCTGCTTTCTTCTTTTTGGAATAGTGAAGAAAAGGCATTGCTTCTGAGTTTCAGGCGTGGTACCGGAGGGGAATGGTTAATGCATCCTTGAAGAATTATTCGTCTTCCATACATGATTTAGAGGTTGCGTTGAGCATGGAGACTACTTCTTCTGGAAAAGCGAACATAGAACAAGAGCTGAAGTTAATACTACACAAGCATGGAAATGTGACCGAAACTGGAACATCAAACGGTGATCCACAGAATGCTGAATTGCCACATACAGGTTGGAACTTTTGGTGGACATATAATTTCCCTTTCGTGGATGCTGAAGTAACAGATAATATTTGGCCAACTTGCAGGGCAACTACACAAGGTTGTTTTGGAGTGTGTCTCAACACCTGACAAAGGTAGAGGAATGGCTTCCCCAAATGATATTCCCCCAGCTTCATTGATTCATGTCGAGGAGCCACTTGCCGCGGTATGATTAAAACCCACGTTCACACTAAATTATATTTCTCTGATCTCAGGTTGTATATGTAATTGCTGAACCATATCAATGTTGCATTTGAATTGAATTTCTGAATATGTTTGTCTGGTACTAATACGTTTCTGGTGCCAGAATTTTACCTCAGATTTTTATTTATTTATTTTTATTTGGCAAAGAAATGAAAAAAATATTGCTTGTTACATCAGATGCCCCAAAATCTTGAACTGAATTTTGTATGTCCCTTACTTGCAACAGTTGTATGCAGATTATCATGAAATCTTGCCGCGAGACTCACTGCCACTTTTGCTTTAGTGAGGCTCCTGCAGACGTTGTATTCTGTCCTTTGTGTACAATTCCAATTTACTGTTCAGAAAGGTGTCTGGAGCAAGCTGTAGGACAAATTTCTGGGAACCAAGATAGTTGTCTAGGATTGAACCAAGCAATAGGTCTTGCAAAATTGAGCGTAACTTCTAGAAGTTGCAAGCAGCCTTCAATCTCTGGACAGATTGCTGAACACAGGCATGAATGTGGAGGTGTGCATTGGGCAGCTGTTTTACCATCTGATATAATTTTAGCTGGACGAGTTATGTCACGGTACATAGAGAAAAGGACGATGGCTGGGAAGGGATCTGCTATGTCTGGACCGGATTTGGTAAGTGCCTTATTCTCCTGGAGTTTCCCTTCTGTAGTGCTGTTATTACTTGATTGTTGTAACACAAAGTAATGTCACGTGTAGCTAATAAGCTAAATTGTTTGTTGCAGGATCTTGTTCACCACTATGATCAAAATTCTCCAGCTAGCAAGTTGGAGTCCCACATATATGCAATTGTCCTGTTACATTGCCTTCAAAACTATTATAGATCAATTCTTTCTTGTGCAAATGATTCGTTATCACAGGTACAAATGGCATTTATTATCATAGGTCTGAGGCATATGGACCTGTTTATTGAGCAACGTTTAAACTTCATGGCATTTTCAGTTCAAATTTTGTGTACCCTTTTAGTCGCGATACTAAGTTGTATGTTGATTGTCATATTCTGTATTTCGCCTGGGTGAATGTTAGGGAGCTTCTTTGGGATTTCTAGTTTCATATTCTTGGGCTATTTTAATCTTAGCCCATTATTGGTTGAATTTCAGCTATTTGGTCAGTTTTAGCACGTTTTACTTCCGTTGAAACTCAAATTAGTTCAGTACCATCCTTGATATCTGTGTTTGCATGTGATTCTAAAAGCATGTCTTTAGCCCACAAACCCAAATTGATCACTCTTGGCGAAGCAAGCAATACAAGCATGACCAACAAATATCCAAACTAGACCTGGAACAAATAGATAATGGCTATGTCTCTAGTTACCTCTTTGAAGCCACGACTGCAATTATGCCTACCTTCTTGAACCTGCTGATTATCTTCAAAATGCTGGTCCGACATGTTCACCAAACTTAGCTACATGAGGTCCAACAGTATTTTGTTTTCCAATCATAAAAAACTTGAGATACAGAGAAATGATGGGGCGTTGTATTTTTAAATGATAAGGAAACTAAATTGTAAATTTTCTCCTGCAGCTAGTTCTTTTGATATGCCAAATTAAAGTCAATTCAATTGCTGTTGTTCGCATGAAATCCATGGATAGAAGCCATGAACTGATAGCCAATGGTGAGTTTCCTGAAGCTGATGGTGCAGCTTTGTGCAGTGTGGAGCAGGTTTGTCTTTTGCCCTCTGTTCTTTTTCTTGGACCAATACATCATCTTACTAAGGTTGCAAACGTTGTTTGATTCTCTGCAGCCTGCATTATTCAGGATAAGATAACCTGATTATTTATGTTACCTCTTGCTTAAAATTAAAGTTTTTAAGCACACATGTTTCCTGATAGCTGACAACTCGTCTAGATGTTCGGGTTTTTTTATATTATTTTTGGCGGGTAGATGTTCGGATACGGCGTCAATGGGGAGTGCGTAGGGGGAGAGTAGAGGGAAGGCTAGACTATGAGTTGGAATGGATGGGATGTGGATCACGGCGATGGCTGTTGTCGCCGGTGATGGAAGGAATGTCCTCCGCCACAGCGACCGAAGAACAGCTCCGCCAAATGAGAGGTTTATTGCTCTGCGAGAATTACAAACCAATGACTGGCTGGTTTTATAACTCAGCCTCCAACTAACAAACCAGGCAACCAATTGCCTAACAAATTGATAACAAACTGAACTAATCCTCCCGTTTCTAGCACATGCTACCAGCTGAAGCTTAGCCACTTTGTGCTGATGCCGTGTCTTCCTTGTTCTGTTGCTTGTATCGGTGATAAGTGTGGCCAAAGAAACCATCCACATCGGGAGTATTGAAAAGAAGGATATTATGTGAAGTATTGCAAATCTTGTGCCTATTATTTTTCACTCTGTAACATCTTTTTTTTAGGAATATACAGTAGGGGAAGCCCCTACTGTGGTAGATATTTATTAAAATATAAAAAGGACTAGAAGTGTACAAAGAACCAACCACAGCAGTGGCAAAGAAACAAAAGCAGGACTATCTGTACATGTTTACAGTGCTTGAGAAAGTGTAGCTTTGTTGGTATTCATTCTATTTGCTTGGAGAGTTGCTTCCTCTGTAAAATTTTTACTCTGTAACATTGTTTTCTGTTTGGTTTGATTCACTATTAGGTCAGAGTTGCTCAAGCTATTTACATATCTGGTAGCCATTTCAATCACTCATGCCGGCCCAATGTACATGCGTATTTTCTTTCACGTGCTCTAGTTCTACGATCTACCGATTTTATAAAATCTGGGAGCCCAATAGAGCTGTCCTACGGTCCACAGGTTTGGGTCCTCACCCCTCTCTTTCTGACTGAGATTTGTTGTGTGTTTATGCTTATTACTCATGGTGCTTCCCATTTCTAGGTTGGTGAGATGGATCTTCCTGAGAGACAAAGGTTACTTCGGGATAATTACTACTTTAGTTGCCAGTGTTCAAGTTGTTCAGAGCTAAATTTATCAGACCTTGTCGTGAAATCACTTCGTTGTCCACAATGTAACTGCCTTGGTGCTCTATCAGAATCAAGTTGTTACAGTACCAAAGGGAATTTCGTGCATGTTACCCTAAGTGATTCCCATGTCTGCAAATTATCATTGCCTGTAAGTCGATTTTCCCATAGACATGTTTTCTCTCAGTATCTTCTCGTTCCTTGTATTGGTGGCATCATCCTGAGTTTCTTTTCATTCAGGACGTGTCCAAAGTTGATGAGGATATGGTGGAGGTTGGGAAATCATTTTTCCAAGATAGTTGTGTCAATTTGAACATAGATCCTGGATGTTGCATGAGTTGTAGGTCCCATCTTGATGTGTCTTCTGCAGTTGCTACATCGTATAGACTAACGTCAAAGATAGATGGGTATGTTTTTCACAATTGCACATTTTCATATGAAACTGCCAAGTTTGGTAGCATTTGTCATCAGTGTGCTTTCATCCATATCAGAGGTTGTCATAACAATTGCACTCACAGGTTGAAAGATCTTACAGTTCTTGACAATACTTTCATGACTGAAGCATTACAATCCCTAAAACACCTCAAGAAGTTGAGGCACCCATACAGCAAGGTTCTTGCCCAGGTTTGATTGCTCAATTATTTGCCTTGCTCAAATGTGATATCTCAGTTCACCATGCACCTACTGTACACATAAGTTGTATTTTTAGCATTTAGCAACCTATGGAAATATGTAGGCCAAGGACATGATTGCAGAAGCCTTTGCAAAGGTAGGAGACCAAGAGCAAGCAAGAAAGCACTGTGAAGCTTCAATTCAGGTAACCAATTTCTCGCCAAGATATTACAATGTTCACCAGGGCCTGAGGGGAACAAGTATGCAAAAGGACAGGTGTATCATATGCATTATTCTGAAGTGTTCCCTTCGATGCTGCAGATCCTCGAGAAGCTGTATCATTCAAAACACATCATCATCGCCCACGAGCTAATCAAGCTTGTGTCCATTCTGCTGTCCCTGGGAGACAGAGAAAGTGCACTGACTGCATTCTCGCGAGCAGAAGCAATATTCTTGCTTTACTACGGATCTGATATGAAAAAGATCTTACCCTACCTTGATGCCCTGAAAGGAGTTGTCAGCAACGGGTCTAACCGAGCATCCGGATGAGATCAGAATCAGAGGATGCTCGCATCTCTGCCTAGAAACTGCACCTTTTTGTAATCCAATAATGGAGTAATAACTCTTATCAAATAGTGGACAATATTACTTGTGGCAGTTTTGTTATTTCTGGATTGACAGCTAGAAAAAAGAGCAGTACTAAGCACGTTCCATGTTACAATCTTGCCGCTGTCGATCTTTCAATTTACTTCTGGGTCTTCTGAACTTCTGAAATCTCCGGGATTTTCTGATTATTTGCCCTAATGTGGAGTTTCCAAATTTTACTGGGACTGTCTACTACTTGCGCACCGCTCGAGGTCCCCTGGAGTAGGGTGAACTGGAGATGTGGTGCCATTGCGTGTGATTGCTTCCTGTTACTCTCGCCGTTGGTGGTGGGCTGTTCGGCGCTTTGCCTCAACGGCACACAGATGAGCCACACTGTAGGGAACCTCCACACAAAGGGCATGGTACCAAGAACCATCCCGGGTATGGAGATGAGTGGGAAAAATACGTACTCCCTCGTTTCGCGAAATGAAGTTTTCAGACAGCAGGATTAGTTCAAAAATGAACTGATCTCCCTGTCCTAAAGACATCAATTTGCAATGGAGGAGTACCATGGAAATGCAAACGAGATGCCTGAGTGTCCGTTTAAATGAAAATAAAAGGTCATTCAGAACCATAAGAATTATCTAGACATTACACCAACCTATTAAGGGCCGTATGTTACAGACTGCAGCGCCGGGTCGGAGTTGAGAAACTGAAACAAACTATACATCCACATCCAAGTGAACGGTAAAACTAAGTCAATTCTTCAGAAAGTCCGTGTCTCAACTTTGTCAGTTATTTGCATCTAGATTACTTTCAGCTTCGTCGATGACCTTGAGCTCTTCCAGCAAAGCAGCAAGTTTTTTCGCATCCTCGTCCTGCTTGCTCAACGGAGCCTTCTCGCGGTAGCCGGACGTGTTCGTTTTCTGTGACAACGCATCGTGCTGCCTGCATTCATGTTTAGGGAACAGTCCATGTTACAACTTGAAGAAACTTGCGGATTTGCCAAGTTCGTTACGAGATGGTTTAACTTCGATAAGGCCAAGATTTTATGGCTGCAATTACCTTTGAATCTCCTCCCTCTTCTTCCATAATTTCTCACGCTCGGCCTCGGCGTTTAGAGCTCCACGAAGCTGGAGGTACACGGATAGGTCCTTGTTCAAAATGTGTGTGGCACAACCGGGTGGAATAGGATCATGCTCCGCTAAGATCTGGTGGATTAACATCATGATCAGAGCTTTGCCTTTTTAATGCCTTTGACTTCAACAGAGTAGCCAAAGGTATACGGGAAGATATAATGCACTATTAATAAATGGAAATGGACTGAAATATGTAAGTTTGTAGGAAGAGTAAGGTGAGCATAAATCATTTTTCCAGCTGTCTTGTCAACACTGAAGGGGACAACATAGTTGCAAGAGAAAATAAAAAGTTTAAAATTGAAAGCATAAAAAACTTGGATTGTCGATTGCACCTTAAGATGGGAGACAGACGCAAGTGTTGTAATTTGAGCCTGGTAGCAGTGAACAGTGGCAGCAGTCGCTGGGCATCGGCAGAGCACAAAAGCAGGACGCCTGGTCAGGTGAAAAATAGAAAATACAGTATTAGTTTCAAATAGGCCAATCCTCATGAATCAGAGGAATCAAATCACACGATACCAACACAATTTGTTGGGCATGAACTCACCTTTCATGTAAATATGTTGTTGGCCGGAGAGACCTCAACTTATTCACAATATCTACTACAATCTCCATTTCATTTTCAATCCGATCATTTGTCCATTCCTGTCAACCAAAAACGGTTTCTCTCAAGTAAAATAATGCAAAACTTCGTTCAAGACATAGAATGGCTTAATAGAAATGCAGGGTCTTTCAGACTGAGGCAGACAATTTCATAACCTTTTCTTTTGTTTTTATTTCATATGTATTCATTCACCAGTGCTTCTTTTTCATTTAACTTAAATTTCAAATTAATCTACTAGGATCTACCATATGTACTCTCTTAGAAAAATAAATACAAAGTACGTGCAAATTTGAATCCAACGCATCAAATTCTTGGACAGTCATAACTTTCCCTGAAAAGTAGTTAGTTTTACCTGTACAACTGCGGGATATTCCGATATCATGATAGAATGTTTCGTACAGGCTCCTTTAGGTCGAGGAAGACGTTGCCAAAGCTCCTCTGTTATGAAAGGCATGAATGGATGGAGCAGGCGCAAACCAGTGTCTAAACATACCCATAGGGTATCTCTAGAAGCACCTCTTGCAGATTCAAACTCTTCAGATTCATTGAAGTAAGGCTTTATTGCTTCAATAAATACATCGCAAAGTTGGTATTGCCACCAGGAGTATATAGACGATGTGGCCTCAGAGAATCTATATGCTTCTAATGACAATACAATCTTGCCAACAGCCTTATTAAGCATTGAGAGAATCCATTTGCAGATAGGTGGCAAAGAAGTCACGGCAATAGCTGCTGGTGGCATGTACTGATCTCCAAGTTTGCTCATTGCAAAACGAACTGCATTCCACAGCTTATTGCACCACAGTCGATACCCATGCACTCTTTTGATGTCCAGGTTTATCTTGTCTGACTGAACAATTAAACGATATTATTACTACAAGAAACTGGAAAGAACCATGGAAATAACAAAAGAAAAGGAAATATGCGGTGAGTATAACCTGTGAAGTGTAGGAAATCAGGGCAAAACGAAGTGCATCGGTACCGCATTCTGGAATGCCATTCGGGAAATCCTTCATCTGACCTTCTTTTGCTGTTTCTAACTCTTTTGGATCCAGATTGCCATATTCCAACTTTTTTTGAAGATCATCCAGGGAGATACTGTTTATTACATCTACAGGATCAATGACATTTCCCAGAGCCTTGGCCATCTTACGTCCATGTGCATCACGAATAATTGGGTGCAAGTAAACCTGATTTATAGATAAGATAATCGTTAATCGATGTTTCATATTATAAATGGCAACACATCATGCCTACTATTTGCAAATGGAGTTTTAATAACACTAGAAAATTGGTATTGTTCATGTTCAGCATGGTGAACAGCACTACATGCAAATGGATGACGTGACTAATAGGCGCAGTAAATATATCAATAAGCCGATGAATAAATGGTAGAGAATGATGATAGTCAAGGACTAGTTCTAGTTGATAACCAAAAGTACAAACCGATGGGATTCAAGAAAAAAGGTCAAGCACCAGCCAAGGGATTGATGTAACATCGATTATGCATTTTAACTTGTTTAGCAATCACATACCGGCAAGTTAATTGTTAAAAGAATGTTGTTTCGGATGACATTTCTACACTGTGGGAGAACTAACAGCTCAGCAATATTAACAAAAAGTGATAGAACTGTAAGTATATCATCTCATAAAAAATCTGCTATTACCTTTTGAAATGGCACATCCCCATGAAGAAGCATTCCCATCATCACCATCCTTGCTACCCAGAAGAATAGGATATCAGATCCAGTTTCAAGAACAGAGGTAGGGTAGAAAGTACTAAGATCACTCGTATGGTCTGGCCAACCAAGTACGCTTAATGGGAAAAGGCCAGATGAAAACCATGTATCCAAGACATCAGGATCTTGATCTAACTGATATTTCTTCTCTGGATATCTCTGCTTTGCCTCCAAGATTGCATCAGTTTCATTTCTTGCAATTATCCAGTGGTCACTGTAAGAACCCATGTCTCTCTCTTCATCATCTTCTAATGTCACATACCAAGCAGGTATACGGTGTCCCCACCAAAGCTGTCTTGAGATACACCAGTCACGTATATTTTCAAGCCATCTGTAACATTCAGAAAAGTCAAATGGCATAAGTCATAGATCTTTTTTTGAGGGGATATAAGTCATAGATCTTTTGTCTACTAATATTGTGCCCGAAGAAGGTGTACACGGTACACAAACCGACCATAAAAAGGATGCATGTCTGAAGAAAATAGGATGTACCTATACCAGTCTTGCTCATATTGTGACGGAATTATCTCAATCTTTTTGGATTTTACAGCTTCAAGAGCTTGCTTTGCCATAGTATCACAACTAACAAACCACTGGGGCTTCAACATTGGCTCCACTACATCTTTAGATCTTGAACAAAGACTCAATTTCATCACATTTTTCTTTATGTCTCTGATCAAATCCTTGATTGATAAGTGTAAAGATTACGATTCAGCAATTACTATATAAATATATATCACAAAAAATATGAAAATATGGATGGCAACAGCAAAATAAACAAACAAGCAGCAAGGTAAAACTTTCTACTAAAAATGGCAGATTGATTAATAATCTTCACAAAACTGTCCTGTGTAAGATGATGAAAACAGAAGATTATGGCAATGCCAGTCCAAGAGCACAGCTGAGGCATGCTAAACACTATAATGGAATTACAGAATATAAACCGTGGTTCTGTGAAGAACCAGAACTTGTCAACGCCATTTTTTCCATTCCAGCTAAATGGTTAGTCAATTGAAAAAATAAAAATAGGAATGGGGACAACAAAGTAATGATGTAGCCACTATAGACAACTGGGCTTACTCTATAACAATTGCTATTGTATTCTTCAGGTTCAAGGAAATCAAATTGTAATATGCTATTAAAACAAAAAAGATTTACAGTATTTCACTATAATAGTTTTTTCTTACATTAGTTCAACTGAGTAGTGAATCATTCATCTTGAATTTTTTTTGGCTACAAATCGAAGTACAACTAAATGGAGTGGAATAACCGTAAAAAAAAAAGTAATACCTTTTCTTTTAATGCATCAATAATAGCAGTTCGAGCCGTGAATCGTGGCATGCCTTCGAATTGCGGGCCACCCATTTCATTTATGTTGCCATCATCTGTGAAAATATTGATGAACTCAAGGTTATGCCGTTTCCCAACCTGGAAGTCTTCAGGATCATGAGCTGGCGTAATCTGCAGAGATAAGAAATGGAACACAAAATAGATATAAGAGTGCATGCTTATACCTGTTTTCTACTAGCCCAAATAAGGAAGTCAAAAACAACACATTCACAACACCACTTTGGGTGACCACACTGACCTTGACAGCGCCAGTACCAAAATTGGGGTCCACTAACAGAGAGTCACAAATTATTTTGAGTCTTCGGCCATTAAAGGGGTGGATGGCATACTTTCCATGCAAATGCATATATCTTTCATCCTGTGGATGGACGGCAATCGCAGTATCACCAAGCATCGTTTCAATGCGTGTTGTTGCCACAATAATTTCACCCAAACCTTCTTCTAAAGGATAGGCGAAAGATATCAAAACACCAAACTGGATAGGGGTTCTATAACCGGGAACCTCTAATAAAGTCTCTTCTGTAATATCCATATGGTCCACCTGAAAAGCGGTGATTTGAACATGAAACATATCATGTTGACAACATAATATTTGACGCTACTTAGTGTGCAAAGAATGAAAGAACGAATTGTAGGAGTCTTTTGTACCTCAATATCAGAAATCGCCGTTTTAAGTGTGCAATCCCAGTTCACAAGACGATGAGCCCTGCAACAGGTGATCCACCGCAAAGATGTCATGAAGCAAGAACAGAAAACTTTGAACCCAGCAAGTGATTAATAAACAAAACGGATGAAATTTCAGAAAGTGACGACGCTCAACAATATCATAGAAAACTAACCTATATATTAAACCTTCTTTGGAAAGCCTGAGAAAAGCCTCAGTCACAGCTTTTGATCTCTGCTCATCCATTGTAAAACACTGAACATAGATGATAAAAAATTCAAGAGTTAGAACAAAACAGAATAATATGTTCATACATATTTCCAAAGGAACAGCCACGAGAAAAAAAAAATGAAAATTGTTTACCTCATGTGACCAATCAAGTGAGGCCCCAAGCGTACGCAGTTGTTTCAGTATGGTACTACCATGCTGGTCTTTCCATTTGAGGACCTGTCAAACAGATGATTGACACCACCCCCAAAGAAAATGTGAAAGTAAATAGAGCAATTTATTTCATGCCTCTACAGAGTTTGGAATTTGGCATGTGATTATGTGAGTCCAGTATCCCCTGCCTAGTTTTCACACAAATTTTAAAAATTATTATGGTATGGGACATCAGTGTCATCTGACATGATTTAGAAGACAACTTTCCACCAAATTCTATATAACCATTGACATAATGCCTGTGAATGTGAAAATGTACACCTCGAAGATTAAAAGATATGAATGTGCCACTATAAATCAATGAGTCGATAGGATGTGTAAGAAATCTTACGCTTACCTCAGATAGAAATTTCTCCCGCCCTAAGTCATGCCTTGATAGACTCCTCTCGCGCATGAGCTTTCGTTCCACCACCACCTGATATAGTGCAAATTGAATAATGTAGTAGATATATGCTACCGAAGTACCATATGATATTTGTCAAAGAAATAATCAGCTCACTCCCAGAACGTGATTTGGGATCCCATGTATGTTCTATGCGCTGAACTTATCAACCAGCAGTAACAGAATATACCTGTGTAGCTATGCCAGCATGGTCCATTCCAGGAACCCATAAAGCGTTGTAGCCTGACATCCTCCGCCAGCGAATCATAGCATCCTGAATTTTTCTCGATGCGTCAAAATGACGAGTCATCAACACCAAATCTGACAGTCTATAGGAAACACACAAAGAAGAAATGAAAGGAAATCAAATCAACAATCAGTACCTGAATAGCTACAGTGATCGCATGGCCAATGTGAAGCACCCCAGTCACATTAGGGGGTGGCAGGACCTGAACATAACCACAAGTAGGATAGACACATGAGTCAGTCCTTATTTGCAGACGTTCTTACAGAAAATTCATCGGCTGACTGGAAAACTATACAGATTGTGAGCAAATGTTTGTTTTGTATACGAATGGGTAATGGAGGCACTTACTATTACAAATGGTGGCTTTGAGCTTGCTGTGTCCGCCTCAAAATACTGTGATGATTCCCACCAATCATACCATCTACATGACAAAAGGATAATGCAAAATAGACAAACTATTAATAGATATCTAATAGTTTCAAAAGTTACTATCACAGGAGTCACCAGTTGACAAAAGCAACATACGATTTCTCAACAGCAGCCGGGCTATATTGTTTAGCCATTTGAGGGGCTAGAAGTTTTTTCTGTCCAGCAGGGGTATCCGGATCAATGGAGTCCTCAGGGTTCTCATCAGTGACACCTTTCGTCTTCTGCTTCTTATCACTCTTCTTAGCTCCATCTCCATCAGATGCTGCTTGAGCCTACACACAACCAATGTCACATGACGAAGAGACAAAAATCAAGCATTTCGCTCATCTGAGTCGATCATAAAAACATTGCCGTGCACCTGGAGCCTAGCCGCTTCCTTCTGCTTCGCTTTGAGTTTCTTCTCTTCCTTCTCTTTTGCCTTTCAGAAAGAATACACGGTGCATTGGTTAAACTGAGCGTATACGACCCACACTACTCGACCAATCTTCCAGGTCGATCATGAACACTAGAGGAAATTAACCAATTGGACTGTCAGTACCTTCTGATCCTTCTTTAATTTCCTTTCCAGCTCCTTCACATCTAGCGGCTGCGCACACACCCCAACACCATCAAAATGAATCATCAGACCGAAATAAAACAAAACATAAACTGCATTCACCGTTGCAACGACCAACCAGCGCAGCGTGATTCCATGAATGCTTGCTAACGACTCCCACACTAACGGGGGAAAAATTGTATGCCGCGCAATAATCACCAGATGCTGCCGTCGCGGATGCGCAAAATACAACCAACTCACGCCGAAAATGCGAACCCCCGATTCACCCCCACAAGCAGCGGCATTGCGTCCGCATTCCGAATTCTCAGGCATTCAAACAGGCGTGAACGGACTCCAAATTAACCGCACGGTCCCAACGCATAAGCGCAAACCCAGGAGGAGGTCGAGACCACGGGCACTCACCTTCTCCATGGCGGAGCGGATCGCGTCGCCGCCGCCGCCGGCAGCTGACCGGACGGAACGCGAGGCCTGCAGCCGCGGAGCGCGCGCGGGCGGGCTGGAGTTCGCGGGGTTTAGGAGGCGGTGGGTTGCGCACGCGACAGAGGGGCGCGCGCCGCGTGATCCGTGGCCGGGATTTATTTTAGGAGGATTCGTAAGGGGCAAGGGACCTGCTGGAGTTTGGGTTCGCAGAAGAATCTGATTGGTAATCGTAGTCTTCGCGTGCGATGTTTTGGTGAATCCGAATTTGATTTGTCGCCAGGGCATGGTGATTTTTTCTCTCTCACTCTGCTGCTGCTGCTAGTATTATTGGAGCGCGTAAAATTGGAGTTCGCGACTGGGTTTTCTTATTCTTTTTACCGAACAATTAGGACGCAGATTGCATTCGAATTTGAATTGAATTATGAAAATTCCTAATGCAATCGTCCCATGAATCTTAACATGGAATCGGAATGTTAACCAAACAGACATTAGCAGTGGCCCGATTTTTACCAATGGGCTGACGAACTTGGGGTCAAGTTTTTTTTTTTTTTTTTTTTGAAACGTTGGGGTCAAGTTGTTTAGCACCAAACTTGACTGTCAAGTTTGCTCGAAAGGAGACCTTTTCCATCTCTAGTTGCGGCGTGACGGCGTCATCTATGAAAGCGATCATTCGATATTGTTGCGGCCAGTACTGGGCCAGGCTCAAACTGCATCAAATAACTAGCACGGAGGCCCAACTGTGCAGATACGTTCAACAACGGCCTGTTGGAACAGAGGATTTTCGAAGAATACTTTTGGAATTAGCACTGCTCTCCTGCAAAGTTTGGGAGTAGAAGATAGAGGGCTTGGTTGGAACGGACTTTATTCACAAAGAAAAGAATTACAGCATTTATACTACACATACTTTGTGTTCTGTGAAATTCCTACGCCCAAAAACAGGTGCTAGTTCCGCCAGAGATGGGAGCCTGAGTTTTTTTTTTTTCATGTCCTGTCTCGTGAGCCAAACATTATCGGACGCCCTCGATCCACGACCAAACGTGTGGCGAACAGTCTGCCTGTGTTCGTTCATCCTCTTCCACTGCATTATGTTTTTTTTTTCTAAGGCACATCGCAGGCAACCAGTGATGCGTCACTTTCTCCAAGCGGAATCGTATCGAGAACAGTATCAGGTAAAGGACACCGTCCACAGTCCCCGCCACGACCCAGCCACGCTGGTGCCGACGATGGCGACCGCAACGTCAGCCACCCTCTTCCGGAACAATACCCCGCGTCACTGTTGCGTGCGGCGGCCATACAGCTGCGCACAGCAGCGGCAGACGTACAATTTCAGACTTCAGAACGAGAGTGCCTTCACAGCAGGCGTCCAGGGGAAAAAAACTACATCATGCCATAAAAAAAAAAGAAAGAATCGACATCAGCTATTGGACGTCGCAATGTGAAAAAGGAGCTAGGAGTCAAAGAATTTTGTACCTCTTCTCCGGTGCAGGCGTCGGTGATGTGGAAATATTTGTCATTTGGCGGCAGAGAAGTGATGTTAGTGTGACTCATCTCGCATTAGCGCTGGATCGGGCCAAACGCACGTACAAATGCGGAATAAATTTTCCGTCAAAAACAGATGAACCAAAGAACTGACATAGAAACATGGTTGGCCAGATAAGCCCCATCTTGAACTCTCAACCTCTAGATCCAAAGAGAAAAAGCCTCAACCAAAACAGTCCCGTAGCCTATTTGCCTATTCAGCAACAAGAACAGACAGGCAACGCACCAGCAACTTTTATATAAAGCAATCCACCAGCATCACCGGCTTTGGTTTCTTCCCATTGTATAGACCTGTGCAGGGCATTCTCAAGCACACCCTCTGCCTTTCCCCTCCTCCGCTCCATCCAGAGCTTCAAGATGGCTCAGGTATGAAGAATTCTCCGACTTCTTTTGTTTATTCAGTTGCTCCAACTGCTCATACCTCTGCGCTCTTGGTCAATTCGCAGCAGAAGGTGGTTGTCAGGGTTCCAACCATGACTGATGAAAAGATAAAGCAGAAAGCCATCGAAGCTGTTGCGGACATTTATGGTAGGATTGTTTTAGGTTTTCTGGTAATGGGGTTTTCCTATTGAAGCTTGGAAGATTCTGAAAAGAAAGGACCTTACATATGAATTTGCAGAGACTAGCATACTGTTCGTTTCACTGTTGCTCAAGTTTAATCTGTAAATCATACAGTTAAAATAGTTAGCATGAGTTTTCATGGAAGCTTGAGGGGACAAATCATGTTAGGCAGAGTTTGTTTATCGTACATGCATATAAAGATGGACCTGTGGTATAGCATACAAAAAGGCTCTTCTTCATGCATGAAACTAGTTATGTGATCCTTTATTCCTTTTGCAAGTGAACAATCACACTTGGGGTTGGTATATGTTTCAGGAAAGAAATGGATTTTCCAAATCCAGTCATAAAAATCTAAAACCTTGTATGTCAAAATAAAAGCATTTGACATCTTATGCATTCGATCTTCACTGCTTTGGGTGGTACTTTTCTGCTGTATGCTACTATAGTCTTCAGAAGAAATATTTGCCTATATTGTTTTCAGCAACACATATCTTGAAACCACATATAATGGAAAATGAATATATTTGTAGAAGAAACAATCTGGCATTGTTTATCATGTGCAAAAGTGCCACTTATCTTTTTTGATTCTCAATGTAAAATATGAATTTGGAAGCTTTTTTTTTGCAGGTTTATTTAACTCTTTATGCACTACATACATGATTTTTTATGCAGTTTTTGAAATATTTCAATATGTTGGATTGTCACATTTTCTCTTATGGGGATGCCGGAACCCCTGGCCACCACTGAATTTCCCTTTATAGAAAGGGTGAACAAGATTCAGAAATAACAGAAGAACAAACGTTGTTGTATCAGCGAGAAAATTTGATGATATGCATACCTCACTTTGTGGGCAGGTATTGATTCAATAGCAGCAGATCTGAAGGAGAATAAGATGACCATCATAGGTGACATGGACGCGGTAGCGATTGCGAAGAAGTTGAAGAAAATTGGGAAGATTGACATTGTGTCTGTTGGACCTGCAAAAGAAGAAAAGAAGGAAGAAAAGAAGGAAGAAAAGAAAGAGGAGAAAAAGGAAGAAAAGAAAGAAGAAAAGAAAGAAGAGAAGAAAGAAGAAAAGAAAGAAGAGAAGAAAGAGGAGAAGAAAGAGGAGAAGAAATGATAAAAGTGTAAAGCATGCAGCAATATAGCATCATCGCGGCCTCTCTCCTGTCTTCAGTTACAAAAGCTTTGACTATGGCTTGATGTCTCTATGTAAAGTTCTTACGTAATGGTGGTATATTCTATATTACACAACAAAGTGCATATTAGATAAAATAAAAGTGTAATCAGTGCATCACTTTTAGCATTTATACTCCCTACCCAACCAATCGGTCTTCATAATTCTATCTTCAAGAAACTAACATTAATTAGGCAATCCAAATGACACAAAAAGATGGCTACTATGCAGAATCCGAACAGATCTGCACAGATTAATCATATGAACCTTTTTCAACATCAGAAGTAATGGAGTGGACATACAAAATCTCGACAACTGAGTTCACTTGAACCAAATCTAATTGTTAAACTCCCACACCTGTTGCCATCGCTTAAAGAGAAGGTAAACTTTTTAAAAAGTATCACATCCCAATAAACGAAGTTATGTACTCCCTCCGTTCAACTTTATAAGGCGTTTTGATTCCGGGCATGGAAATTAAGGAGAAGTGAAAAAAGTGGGTGCACAGAAAAACAAGTAAGAGAGAGATAGAGATAGAGTTGTGTGGAAAAGAGAGAAAAGTGCATCGGGAAGTGAGAACGCCTTATAATTTGAGAAAACTTGACAAGGCTAAAGTGACTTATAAAGTTGAACGGAGGGAGTATGCTCCTAATACAGTATGTAGTAGACCAACAGGGAGGGGCAACATTGTATAGACTTCCACCACTTAGTGCAACAGGATAATCCACAATGCATCTGTGGGCCTTGTCTGATGTCTTACATGCAATCTACTTAATCCTATGCTGGCTTTGTCAGAAATGAGATTAGAAAGCGACACATAATGTTTTTCACTGTACCAAATCAGAGGACAAGTAACTGTTTGAAGGCAGATTACTTAACCAGATAGTACTCTGTTGTAATCTAGTAAAGCTATTCATCAAATATTTTATTGCATAAGTTATTAACACTAGAACATACAATGGCACCAGAAACATATATGGTCATCTGGTTGGGATCCTAAGAGTAGGAGTAGATCAACAACGGTGGTGCACTGGCACAAATATCAGATATTCTATTCAGGATTTCAGACTGATAAATCAGGATTCATTACATATGACTTGTGAGTAGTGACCAGTGTCCTATCACATTTCATTGTTGCATAAAAAGATTGTCGCATACAACATCACATATGTACTTCATCACAATATAAGGAATCCTCTACATGGCATTGTGCTACATCAAGTATACAGCAATTAATGTGCAACTAATTTATGGGATACTCACTCATTGTCCACCTTTCTGAATGGGAAACAAACAATGGAATGAATTCTGCATATAAGTATGGGGTATCTCATTTCAGCATCTTCTATATCCTCCAAACCTTGACAACAGATGAAGATAATGGCCCTTATCTGTCATGTACTTAATGACATTGTTAGCTTTAGAATCCTTCCCAGCATTACGTAATCTACTCACTAGACTACTATACACAGAGAAGTTTGGTGTGCATCCACGAGAGTCCATGTCCTTCAGCATAGAGAATGCTTTATCAAATTCCCCTATTGTGCAAAGCCCGCGTATCATGGAATTGTATGTGTACACATTGGGAAGCTGCCCTCTTGCCAACATATCATCAAAGTATCTCTGGGCTTCCTCAAATTCCCCTGCTGCCACATAGCTTGTGATCATCACAGTGTAGCAGACAACATCTGGTTCACATCCTTTCTTGATCATCTCGTCAAAGAAATACTTGCAAGCTTCTAGGTTGCCAGCACGGCCAAGACCATCGATCAAGTTTGTGAAATGAAGCGCATTTGGTACACACCCAACATCACTCATATAGTTCAGCAAATTGAGAGCAGCAAGGGGTTTGTCACCTTTACCAAGCACATGAAGCAAGATATTGTAAGTGTAAAGGTCAGGTGTAAGCCCATTTCTGCCCATCTCATCAAGCAGCCTATGGAACTGATCCAATTTCCCGAGCATATACTTTGCACGCATCACCACGTTGTACGTCAAGATGTCAGGCGAGTGCCCCTCGAGGAGCATTTTCTGGTGAACCCACTCGATCAACGAGTACTGCTCAATTGTCAGAAGTGTGTGCAGTATCGCATTGAACGCGTTCCTGAACGGGCGGTAGTTGAAAGCGCTTGACTTGATGAACCTCTCCACCAGCCTCCGCCTCAACCCAATCTGCCCAGACGAGCATATCAAAAGGTGGAACGTGCGGGCAGACACAGGCTGTCCCTTCTCCGCCATCTCCTCAAACAGCCGCCACATCGCCTTGACCTCCCCACACTCAGCAAAGAGCTTCATCACTAGGTTGAACATGCTTGTGCTGTGCCGGTACCCCTCCTGCTGCCCAGCCCACACAAAGAACTTGTACGCCAACTTGGGGAACCTCTCGCGGTTCACATTGTCCACAGACATGACCATCCTGATCAGCACTTCCCGCACCAGCTCGTTGGACACCGCGAGGCGCATTTTGTCGAGCGCCTGGCGGGCGCTGAACCCCGGGCCGTCCTGCAGCAGGATCCTGAAGATCCTGTCCGCCTGCAGCTTCACCTCCTTGAAAGGCCCCCTGGAACCGTGCCCAGGAGAAAAATTTTCGCCGTCATCGTCGTCGCTCTCCGGCGAGCCGCCAGGCCGCGGCAACCGGAGGAGCATTTCCTGCGGAACGCCGCCGGCGTCCGGGGCCACAATCTCTTCCCCTCCCTCGCGGGCGCCACCAGCATCGAACTTTCCAGTGTCGGGTGGTCTCTCTCCTTCGAGTCTCGAACCGTCGCTGCATACACGCCGGGACGACCAGAGCCGGGCGGCGAGCGCCCGGGCTGCTCGGAGCGGAGGTGAGCGGGCGCCCCGGATCATAACTCATAGCTCGCCCGAACGCACATCGAGTGAGTGTCTGCGCGGAGAGGGTGACTGTGGCGAGCTCTGGTCCGAAGGGTGGTGGTGGTGGCGGCGGCGGCGAGTGGTGACGCCAGTGGCTGGTGCCGAGCGCGGCGGCGCGAGGATGGAGTCGAAGTTGGTACTATTCGCCGCCCTGTCGCTAACAGGCCCATCTTCCAATGCCGCCATATTGACCAGTTATGGCCTTATGGGTGCACATGTTGGGCCTCATCTTCAAGTTTAGCCCCACACATCTCAAACTGACTCTTGTGAAAGGGTTTTGACCTAACGGTTAAGGCATCCGAGTAACATCTTTGAGGTCCTGGGTTCGACTTTTGGTAGGAGCGAATTTTCTAGGATTTAACGGCATTTGTGCTTTCAGCGGTAGGCGACGTGGCCGTCGACAGCGAGGCGCCAGTGGTGACTTCGGAAATCTGGAGAATTTACCGGCTCAGTCTTCGAAGATGCTCATAAGGGTAGGGTTTGCGTATGTGCGTTCATAAGGGTGAGTGTGCGTACGTTGTGAGTGTCTGAGTTGTACTGTGTAATTTCTCAAAAAAAAATCTCAAACTGACTCTTTTTTTTTTTAAAGCACTCCTTGTTTAGGGAATTGCTAAACATTACCCTCAAATACACGCGGAGTAAGAGCATCTTCAAGAGAGCCCTATAAACCTCTTTTAAATTTAGTTATTGGGATTTTAGAAAAAAAAACTATCTCCAACAGGGTTCCAAAACAACTCCTAACTTTCTCATAGTCCCTAAACTCCCCTCATTTGTAGCTACAAATAGGGGAAGAATTTGGGCTCCCATTCCTTCTTTTTCCACTACAATTAATGTTTTTGTGGCCCCAAATGCTGATGTGGCCTAATTAAATTTGTTTTGATCCATTTTTAGCGAGGGGCTGTTGAAGGAGGGATGACAAATTGCCCTTCATAATTTTTTAATTGCTCCTAAAAACAAGTTTACATGACTAATTTTATAAGTTTCTCTTGGAGATGCTCTAAGAATATGTTCAGCTACAATCCTTCTGCACTGAGATTTGCGTATGCGTGTTTTGCACATCGAACCTTCGTATTTTGCACTCGACGGGTAAACT
The DNA here is from genome assembly GCA_007726485.1 of Eragrostis curvula. NCBI lineage: Eukaryota > Viridiplantae > Streptophyta > Magnoliopsida > Poales > Poaceae > Eragrostis > Eragrostis curvula. The sequence continues at coordinate 43,306,138 of CM017439.1, forward strand.
GATCAACTCGTATTTTGCACATCGAACCTTCTTGTTGAAAAGGTTCAGATACCGTCACATCGAGAGTAACCTTAAGCGATGGTTAATAGGAGCACACAGAGTTTGAAGCCTCAAGCCTTCAACCAGGCATTATACTGGAAACATTCGACAAATCATGTGTCAGCACACACTCGAGTTTGTTAATCCAGGGAGGCGAAAGAATCAACATACCTATAGTTGGCCAAATGGACCGGGCCAAATGGACAGGCACGAAGCACGACGTTTTTGGCCCGACCCAGGCACGGCACGGCACAAAATTACATGGGCCGGGCCGGCACGGCACGAAGCATCGGGCCGTGCTTGGGCCGACACCCCAGCCCAGCGGGCAGCACGGCCCGGCACGCATAAGAGGCGGCACGATGCAGCCCATCTAAACAGCCAACCAAAGCACGGCCCATTAACAGTCCAGCTTGGCACGGCCCATCTAACAGCCCATTTCCCTCAAACCCTAACAAATATCTCCTCCCTTCCTCTTTTTCTTCCTTCAAACCGACACCACAAACTCCGCCTCCGCCCCTCTCCTTCCCGTCGCGACGCCATCCCTCCCCTCAGCACCGCTCCCCTCTCTGTCGCGGCGCCGCCCTCCCCTCCACTCCTCCCCGTCGCGGCGCCCCTCCGCGCCGCCCCTCCCCTCGAGCAGGCAGGCCCGGAGCCGGAGCAGAAAGAGGAACAGGAGGAGGCCGAGCCGGTGCCGCCCTCCCCTCCGCTCCTCCTCCCCTCCCCGTCGCGGCGCCGCCCTCCCCTCCGCTCCTCCCCGCCGCGGAGCGCTTCTTCTCCGTCCGCGACAGCGGCACGAGCCCGAGATCGGCGAGGTCGGCGCCACCGAGGCCTCCGACTCTGATGCCGGCACCGACACGAGCAAGTTGCGGAAGACGCTCATGCTGCTCTTTCAGCTCGACGACTCCTGCAACGGCGCTCCTGCAGCTCCTCCATCCCCGACCGCCGTGGCTCACCGACGCCGGCAAGGTTGCCGGCGGCCGAATCTCGCCTTTTTCTTTTTTTTTTTGCCACCGTCGGCCTTTTTGATCTGATGGGCCTTTTTCAATTTGATGGGCCTGATGGGCCGTTCGTGCTTGATGGGCCGGCCCGGCCCTTGAAATAGCTTTAGTGCCGTGCCATGGGCTTGACCCCCCGCCCATGGGCGAGCACGGCACGGCCCATGTAAGCACCGGGCCGTGCCCTGGTGGGCCCGTGCCGTGCTGGGCCGGGCCGCCCATTTGGCCAACTATAAACATACCACAGGCTGGGCTCTGATTTCATCAGTGCGAAAAACAGTTTGGGCAGTGTTCAAGAGATGGGCTGCACATCAAAGAACAGAAATGTTGCACCGCAATCGGCCACCCTAGCGCGTGCCACGTCGTCGCTGGTTCCTGGACCGTCCGATCCCGACGCATCCGGCCATCGCGGCGCCGACACGTGTCCTGATTTTTTTGCGGTCAAACCCATGAGTTTTTGTTGGATTCAGTTGTGTAACAAAAAACTCCGCTGCTACAGTAATTGAGTTCAATTTTTATGCTTTTGGGTCCCTAAGTTTGTTCCTAATCAATACGTATAAGAGAAAATGCAAAAATCCAGTCAACATCCGTTGTCTTTGTTGACTGAATTTGGATAAAAAAACTCATTCAACGGCAAGCTGGAAACACATGTAGTTTACACCCTGGTCTTAGTCGGTGGGTAGTGCTGCTGCTATGTGAAAGCACCTGTGAATTCAACGGCAAGCTGGAAACACATGTGGTTTTCTGGTCTTTGTTGGTTGAATTCAACGGCAAGCTGGAAACAAGTTGGAAACACATGTGTGACTACTACATGAGAACGTAGAATTTAGTTACAAGGTCGGTTCGTTTCTTACAAGGTCGGTTTGTTTCTGTGCTATATATATGTTGTGCGCTGCTCATTCTTCGTCTTGTGTTCATTTGCAGTAGCTTGTTCTCACTAGCGGCGGCGGCGGGGGAGGCGGAGGGATGGACGGGCATGATGGGGGCAGGGGGAAGCTGACGCGGACGCCGTCGTCGTTGCTACGCTCCCCCACGGTACGCAACTGCTCCTTGTTCTAGGTGGTGGTGGTCGAGGACCCGAAGCCGGCGCACGCCTCCGATGCTCGCCTCCAGGTGGTGGTGGTCGAGGACCCGGAGCCGGCGCACGCCTCCCCCATGACAAGAAGGCGCAGGCGCATGCCTTCGATGCTCGCCGAGATTTCGCCCGTCGACGACGCGGTGCTCGTGCTGCACTGCACCTACGACTCCGTCAAGTAGTCCATAGACGTGTACATGTATGACGCGCATTCTCTACGAACCCACCGAAATACGGACCCTTATCATCGCCGTACACCTGTCGAGCACACATCTCCTCATGCCACCTTAGCGAACGTGCGCCGTGAGTCCGTCACAGCGATTGCAGTTGATTTTCATCTCCGTGATGGCGCAGGAGGAGCGGAGCAGATAAGAGAGAATCTAGCTGGGGCCGGGGTAGCATGGGTGGCGGGACCCACTCCCTGATGAGGCCGCGCGGTCGTTGCAACCTGCTTGACGTCTTGTTGCCGTCGCCACTCGCCGCTGCGCGGCGTCGAGCTCGTGCACGCAGGACGCAGCAGCCGCAGCCATGCAGCTGCTTGCCTTCAGCAACGGAACGAAATCATCTTGCCGTAGCTATTATAACGGCAAAGCTGTGCCGTTTCACCTGCGCTGTATCTGGGCTGCCCACTGAAATTGATTTCAGGCTGGCGGCACTGATTATCCCATCGCTTCTACGTTTTCGCTCGTCGCTAGTGATCGCCGACAGCTTTTCTTTGCGTTTCCTTCTCATGATCGCTCGTCACGAGCTTGTTTCTAGGTGCCTTAGGAACCAAATTGGACGAAGAAGCCAAAGAAATCAGACAAGAGTGCGCTTCAGTGACCAAAGCGCGGCTGCAGAGGGCGAGATTCGTAGGTTAGGAGCTTAATTGATTTCGTGGATGCCGGCAAGATTGTCGTGAGAGAGATAAGATGAGAGGGCAAAACGATGATGACCCAGCTAATTGGGCCTAGGAACCGTACCATGGGCTGTTGTTTTATAAAGGCAAATCTTCATCGTTAAATCTGGAATTAGCAGCTCAGATGGAAATGGCACGACTGTGCCGTTATAGTTGCAACAGTAGATGATTTTGTTCCTTCAGCTACGAGAGCCGGCAAGTCCACCTGCCGTAAACGGACCTGAGCTCGTTTGGTCAGGTTTTGAGAATTTTTCGGGTTTTTGAGAATTTTTCGGGTTGCACAGGTCCGAAGGTCCCTGTTCTTTTTGGTTTTGCGCGGTGCTGCAGGTCAGGGATGCAGTAGCAGTACCTTAGTTCGACGAAACATCCCCTCGATTATGTGGCGTTCTGTTTGCCGAACGGAAATGGTGCAACAAGCGCATGCATGGATTCATGGTTTGCAATTGAGCTTGCATGGGTTCTTGAGTGTCCATTAATTTCAGGTCTGCAGACAAGCACATCAGTCACATCGTCATTGGCTCCAATGGTAAGAAATTTAGTTTAAAGTTAGCGTCTGCTGTATTGCCTAGAGCTCCAAAAATCATATTGGTTCTCTATCTGATTACAAATTTAACACAAAAATATGTGGTGTATGTATATATAAGTCCTCATTAAGAATATTGGCTCCTTTCATTAATATAATTATATATTGTAACTACCATCGATACAAATCTTTATTTAGAATATGTGGTGTGTATAAGTCTATGTGTGTGCCGCACGTACATGATACTAGTGAAATAAAAGCCCATACAAATGAAAACGAGTTGGACGGGCCAAATGGTCAGTTAATACCATTCAATATTTTAACGAATCAAATAATGAAAACCGTTGGTGAAGTATTTTTTTTTTCTAAACTCAAAAGGCTTAACCCTAGAGGCTTAACCCCGAAGGCTCAACCTAAACTCTAAACCCAAAAGGCTAAACCCCAAAGGCTAAGCCTCGGATGCTAAACCCCTAAGGCTAAACACAAAGTTTGAACTTGGTAGTGTAAACCCAACATTCTAAACTCTAAGGGCTAAACCCCGGAGGCTAAACTTCTCAAGCTAAACCACAGAGGTTAAACCCAGGAGGCTAAACCCAAGAGGCTAAATCCCGAAGGCTAAACCCCGGAGGCTAAACCCAGGACGCTAAACCCGTGAGGCAAAACCTCAGAGGCTAAACCCGGAAAGCTAAACCCGTGAGGCTAAACCCCTAAGTCTAAACCCCAGAGGTTAAACCCAAGAGGCTAAACCCAGAAGGCAAAACCCCGAAGGCTAAAACCTAGAGGCTAAACCCCAGAGGTTAAACCCAAGAGGCTAAACCCAGGAGGCTAAACCCCGGAGGCTAAACCCATGAGGTTAAATTCCATAGGCTAAATCCAAGAGGCTAAACCCCGAAGGCTAAACCCAGGAGGCAAAACCTCGGAGGCAAAACCCGGGAGACTAAACCCTGTAAACCCTAAACCTAAAAACCTTGTGAACCCTAAACCCAAACCTAAACCCCGTAAACCCTAAAGCCTAAACCCCTAAAACCCGAAACCCCAAACATTAAAACTAACAAACCCTAAACCCCGTAAAACCTAAACCCTAAAGCCCTAAAGATGGAAACCCCGTCAACCCTAAACCCTAAACCCCGTAAACCCTAAACCCCAAACTTTAAACCCAATAAAACCCTAAACCCCGTTAGCCCTAAACCTGAAAACCCCATGAACACTAAACCCTAAACCCCGTAAAGCCTGAACCCTAAACCCTGAAAACCTTAAACCCTAAAAACCCTAAACCAGGAAAACCCTAAACCCTGAACCATAAAAACTTAAACCCCGTAAACCCTAAACCCTAAAACCCCTAAACATTAAACCCTAAAAACTCTAAACCCCGAAAACCCTAAACCCTAAACCCCGTAAACCCTAAACCCTAGAGGCTAAACCGTCATGCTTAAGGCTAAACCCGGTAAGACTAACCTGTAACCGAGAAGGCTAAACCGTAAAGGTACGAAGCTTGAACTGTTTGTAGTAAACCAAGCAGACCAAAGCAAAACCAAAAAGGCTAAACCGTCATGCTTAAGGCTAAACCCGGGAAGAGTAAATCTATAACTGACAAGGCTAAACTGTCAAGGTGCGAAGCTTAAACTGTTTGTAGTAAACCCTAGGAGACCAAAGCAAAACAAAAAAGGCTAATCCGTAACATACAGGCTAAACCGTCGTGGTTAAGGCTAAACTCAGGAAGTGTAAACCTATAACCGACAAGGCTAAACTGTTTGTAGTAAACCCTAGGAGGCCAAAGCAAAACCAAAAAGGCCAATCCGTAATATACAGGCTAAACCGTAAACCCTAAAGGCTAAACCGTCGTGGTTAAGGCTAAACTTGGGCCTATAAGTCACAAGGCTAAACCGTCAAGGTAAGAAGCTTAAACTGTTTGTAGTAAACCCTAGGAGACCAAACCTAAACCAAAAAAGGCTAATCCGTAACATACAAGCTAAACCGTTGTCGTTAAGGCTAAACTGTCATGGTTAAGGCTAAACCCGGGAAGAGTAAACCTGTAACGAACAAGGCTAAACCATCAAGGTGCGAAGCTCAAACTGTTTGTAGATACCAAAGCAAAATGAAAAAAAGGCTAATCTGTGTAATTTTAGCATCTAATCAACGCCATAATGAGTGTTATCATCTCGGCCCGTGCGGAGCAGCTCGGCCCATGCGTTGGAGTGCACTGTGAGGGATGATATCTTGGTATTTATCTATCTATTATCTTAGTATTTGAAGAGAAAAAGAAGCCACCACGTTCGCTCTCAAGGTCACGAAATTACCACATTAATCGGAAAAAAGAGAAATCATGAGCCGTTGGATTTTATGAAGATCTAACGGTAAGAGTCCTCCGGTTGAGCCCTCCTTTTTAATTCTAGAATCCAACTTTGTTACGATACATATTATTATGGTAAGATTGGAGACTCCTTCCAGCTTTCAACCCGTGCAAACTCTTGATGCCATCGGCAGAACCATGAAACGAATCTCGGAGCTGCGCCTGTACCAGGCTCTTCTGGCTCCCGGTGCATGGGTGCCCGGCACCATCGTCTCTCAGCGCCGCGCCACGACGACGTTGTTCTTGCGATCTACCCCAGCCCCCAGGTGCGGCCCCTTCACCGTCGCGGCGCGCGCCGCGTACCCGCCGACGGGAGTCGAGCAGCTGCTCTCACTACACCACAGCATACAAATAGCGACTCAGGTGAGTCGTTAAAAATAAACTATTAACGACCTACTATAAGTCGGTAAAACTTAACAATGAACGGTAAGTCGCTAATTCTCCTTTTCCCGATTCACGGAAAGTCGGTAAAAATCTTAGGCCCCCTTTGGAATAAAGGATAGGAAAAACGCAGGAACAGGAAAAACGCAGGAATTGACTTGGCATACTTCTTCATTCCTATAGGAAATGAAAACACAGGATTTTGGTTACAAAGCCCTTTGGTAGCACCATAGGAAAAATAACACAGGAATTTGTACAACCTTGTTGGTCTCAATTTGAATTGTACAACACTGGCTGCAAGCTAGCCGTTGCACCGGGTCTTTATATGCACTAGTGCATGTTCGAACCTTCCTGGCTGTTGCATTCTCTAGATATCAAGACTCCTACGGATAAGCTTACGGCCAGCAAGTTTGTTCGTGCTTAATCACCAAGAAGAGGCGCCAATCATTCGGTCAGTCCTAACAAAACTTTCTTGCTTCTTATATGATAGTCACTTCATTTGTATACATGAAACGATTAGTGACACATTTCATTGATCCCTCCCACACATCAGGTCGTAGGTACTAGAACACATCAGGTCTCTTTTGTTGCTTTTTTGAGTGTCAGTACTATGGATCCAAACTATCGACGACGATCTCAAAATGAAGATGAATTTGTATTGTTTGTTCTCCCTGCCATAGAAGGAGGTTCATCACAGCAATCATCACAGCCATCATCGTCTAGTAAGAAACCAATACATACATCAAAACTTTCAGGGGCTTGTCGGGTTAATGAAATATTAACTGGACATGAGAGGCTGAGCAAAAGGAACTTTCGTATGGAACCTAGCATTTTTCATGCACTGGTAAACAAATTGCGTGAGAAACAACTACTTGCTGATTCAAGAGCTGTCTCAGTAGAAGAGCAAGTTGCTATATTCTTGTATGCACTAGCCAAAAATGCAAGTAATGAGACATTGCAATACGAGTTCCAACATAGTGGTGAAACAATAAGTAGGCACTTTGGTGCTGTGCTTGATGCAATTACACGGCTTACCTGCGTGTACATACGCCCACCATCCCTACATCCTCATCAGATCTTAAGAAGACCAAAATTTCATCCATTTTTTCAGGTATGAACAAATGTCTTCTTATTCTTTAATTTCAGAAATTCAATTATCATAGACAATACTATATCAAGACTTCATTTTGATGCATGCAGGACTGTATCGGTTCTATTGATGGGACACACATACCAATGATACTTCCATTAGACCAACAAGAACCATATCGGAATAGAAAGCAAACTATATCTCAGAATGTTATGCTTGCCTGTGATTTTGATTTGAACTTTGTACATGTACATGCTGGCTGGGAGGGATCTGCTTCAGATGCAGTTATCTGAATTTAGAAGTGTTACCTATTTCTTGGCTAGGCTCTTCAGCAACGTTATGCTCACTGTCATCATCAACAAGTCTTTGTGATTCAGGGTTATGCCCCCGTTCATCCCATATGTTGTGTTCAAAAGCCATATTCGTCTGAGAAGACCCTCTTCCTGGCATCACTTCCCTAATGGAAGAAAACAGAGCAATGTGTATCATAAAGGAACTAGGTCTGATATCAAACTCTTGCTAATAATCTTGTGAAATATAAGAAGAGAAATTCGTTCTACAAAATAATACTTACCCCAAGATTGCTCGTGTGCCCTCAAGAAAAATGGAAATGGAGCCCAGATTAACCCAGACCTGACCAATTTTTAATTCAGAGCTCACACATCATGCCAATTGTAGTCAAATCTTCCCAAATCAAATTAAAATAGTGGGACAAAAAAAAAACCTATCAGACAGGGAAGAAGCCCCCGGATCTTTTGATGCCGTCCCTTCACATGCCAAAAGTCATCTAAAAATCAAAGCAAAACAAAATATTATTCTAAGATGGGGATTTCGAAGATGAGGAGTCACCAAACTACACATGCAAGAAGGGAAAGAATCCAACGACCTGCAGCACTGCTTCGTGCGGTTGGCTTTGGGGACTGACGGAAGCAGCGTCAGAGAAAGATTGGCAGCCCGATTCCTTTTGGATTGAGGCGTCTTGCTGCCCTTTTTTTCACTTGGGTGAGGCGTCCCTGCTCTTTTGAGGATGGAGATGGCACTTCACTGCTAGAGGGTGTTTCCAGAAGGAGAATAACGCAACGCGTTTTACTGCCACGCGCCGAAAAAGTAGCGCGAACGGGTGCGCGCGGCGCGCGTGTTTCGCGCCAGGAAATTTTCCAGAGGTTAGGGCTCATGCTAGTTTTCCCGTGAAATCGGCCTCCGGAACGTATTCCTCAGGAAAGTTTCCTTTCGTTTTCCCGTGAACCAAAGGCCAGTTATAGGAAAAAATCCTTAGGAAACGAATCCTACAAAAATCCTATGAAATTCCTCCAATCCAAAGGAGGCCTTAATGTACAACCACAGACCATAGGTCGGTAAATGTCTTCACGACGTCTCACAGAACGTCGATAAAAGCGGATTCCGCATGGCGGGCAATTAAAAAGGAAAAATTGGGCGGGCTGCCAAAACGATGCGCGCCAACCAACCCTAGAAAATTTTCCCCAAGTCCCCAGTCCCCGCGCCCAATCCTTTTCTCGCCGCACACTCACTGCCTTTCCTCACCGCCGTCGCGCACCCGCATCCGCTCCGCTCCGCCCCGCGGCCGCGCGAGCGCATCTGCGCCGCCCTGCCGCCGCGGGCGCGCATCTGCGCCGCCACGCCGCGTCCAGGGCGAGCGCCTCCGCCCGTCCGCCGCATTCTGCTCCGCCTCCGCCCATCCGCATCCTGCTCTGCCTCCGCCCGTCTGCCACGTCTGCCCGTCCGACGCGTCCGCCCTGGTCTGCAAGAAGTCGACGCCGCCTTCCGCAACAAGGTGAAGCACGCCGACATCCGCCGTCCCCGAAGCCGACTCCCTCGCAACTAGCGACAGCTTGGGACCAGCCCCTCCTCGTATTGGTAAGCAGCAACACCCGTCCCTTTCCCCTTTCCCCGTCCCTTCCTCGATTCATTCTGAAACAACCAGGATAGTGACCATACGGGACCAGCAGCCCGTTTCTTGTTCATGGAGGTGGAGTGACCAGTTTGCTAATAATTAGTACTCAAAGCCATTCGAATCCTTGAATTTTTTCCTTTTGTCTGGAGGGGTGTGGGAGTCACACATGAGATGTGTGTCTGGTCTTTAGCTCAAGAACTGTAGGGGTTACAGGGCGCCCGCAACGTGTTTGATGAAATGCCTACAAAGGAATTCAAAGAATGGAGAGATGCGTGGCAAATCTTTACTGCTTTCAGACTAAATAGGAGTAGCAGTAGTGGTAATTGTTTTTACTTTCTTTACAAACTTAACTATGTACTGCTTGTGATTTCGTTGTGCAAGTAATGAATCCTTTGTGTTGAAAGAAGCCATGTAAGTAAGCAAATCTGAATTACCTGCACATGTAAATTGTTACTACCCATATGCACATGTAAATTGCAAGTATGCCAGTAACACTAGTCCACTAGTTTTAGCTGTCTAAATTACCTGAACAACCAGGATAATTGATGTAGAAAACAATATTTGATTTGCAGGATTAGAAGTGTAAGTGAAGCTGATTGGGCTATCACCCAAGACACCCCGTTCAGGAACGTGTGCATATTCACCAAATAAACAGCAGCTGTTCTTCACGTGAAGGTAATGCTCACTTTCTCCACATCTCATGTTTCCTTTTACAATCATGCTATATCTTTTACGCTCATTTATGTTTCTTGATTCGGTTTTGAAAGCCGCTTGGTATCTCGCATAAAAGCATGGATAAATCTTGGATTGATGATGAGGATAGGTACACCTTAATTTTCCCGATAACTAAAAGTGATCCATATAGTCAATTTGAGATTTAACTTGGAAATTGCATGTAGGGTGACAAAAACTTATAAACAAGGGATCAACGGTTTCCTAGCTTTTGCATTTAGAAATTCAGCTGTAGGGAACAAGATATTATGCCCTTGCAGAAAGTGTGTCAACTCATATTGGAGAGAGGCTAGTGAAGTTCGAGAACACTTGATTTGTGACGGATTCTTAAAAGGGTATAGAACATGGACCCTACATGGTGAAGCTAGCACCTCCTCCACTGACCATGGTAACGGTGATGTTCCTGAGTTAATGGAGGAGCCTAATGAAGAGGATGACATATCTGCATTGCTTAGGGACTTAGCGTGTGGTTTAGGTGATAGAGGAGATATGGAAGATGATGGTTCATTTGAGGAGGTTAATGAGGATCTTGTGGCCATTAAGAAGCTAGCAGCAGACAATAGTCCAGAACTGTACCCAGGTTGCAAGAAATACTCAAAGCTACGTTTTTTAGTTAGATTGCTGCACATCAAACTTCTAGGAGGATGGACTGATAGCAGTTTTAATTTACTAGTGGATCTTCTTGCTGATGCATTGCCTGAGGGTTCAGCACTCCCTAGAAACTTTTATGAAGCTAAGAAATTGGTCAAAACTGTGGGACTTGGGTACACTAGTATTCATGCATGTGAAAATGATTGCATTCTGTTTTGGATGTGTTCGTGTTTTGGGTCTAGGCCCAACTCCTCAAGATGTTGGCACCCCAGGGTTGAAGTGTTATATGCCTACAAGGCTTCAAATGGAGATTTTTGCTCGCAAGATGGTTGAAATTGAGAAAGCCGCTCTAAAAAAACAGGTAGATGACCTGCAGGCCAGAATGGACCGGATGGAGCAAAGGGCACAACAAGACAGGTCCAGTGCAGAACCAATGTCACAAAACGGTTCGACTTCAAGGCTAAATGCGGTAAAGTACTGTTCTGTATTGGAAGTCAAAGAAATACTGATCTGGTCATTTATCTCAGAAAATGATTGATATTTTCGTTGTAGAATGCAAGGTTGCAACAGATACATGATGAGCCTGAACAAGATGATGGCGAGGAAGATTATTTTTTTGGAGATGATGAGTGCTACAATGAGGACAATGAGGAGACTGAACAAGATGTTGCTTGCTCTGAACATGATGCTCGTGTAATACTCTCATCTTGAACATATATTTCCTGCCTTTCATTTCATATATATAGTTCTCCAATGCATAGATTTTGTTCTAAACTATCATTTATATCTGGTTGGAAAAGACGTGATATTATTTGCCATGCTTAGAGATCAACCTGTGGCAAAAGGAACAATTATTGCAACTAAACCAACCACTATAGTGGAGAATCATGCCCTTGGCAGTGAGTTTTGTGAAGTTATTGTGACTCATGTGCTGAAAAGTGATGCAATTCTACCTCGTCCCTATACTAGTGTGGATAAAATGGGTGATGCGAAAATGATGTCAATTGCATGGCCGTATGAGAGAGCAATAACTAAACTTAAACATGTTTTTGATTTCATTTACTTAGTGACCATAATTTGTAATTAGTCCTATTTTTTATAGCTGAAGGTTTGCGACAAGAAATCGACACCACCTGCTTCAGGTATTTCAGACTGAACAATACCTTTATACACAGAAATGCTTCATATGTTTAATCTCAGAGTTTATTTTCTGTGAGCCATATCCTCTCAGCTTGCAAAGTTGTCATTTATTTCTTCTGAAATTTTATATTCAGAGCTGCGATATTGGTTAGTATTCTTTCAATTTAGTCCTGTTGCTGTTCAACTTTGTGGCTAGTCATGGTAGCGTCAACTTGTAGCTTGCTGACTGATCCTAGCACCTGGAAGTGTAGCTAGTGCCTGGGGCTTGACCTGCAGCTAGCCTAAAAGTGGTAGTGGTGTATGAAGCTTTCTTGTTATCTGAAACTCATGGTTGTGCCTTGGCCTATTCCTATCACCTGGAATATGACTTTATACTTGTGAACTGATTGTTTTCGGCAATAAGCAATTTATATTGAATCTTCCAGAATGGTCAACATATTTTGATCTGATTGCTTGTTAATCTTTTTCATAGGGTGTCTTGGCAGGCGTGGATAACTGACAACAATCGGATGACAAGAAGATACATTTTGCTGACTTTCTTTTGGTTTTGGGCGCTAAGCTATTGGGCGCTAGCTTTTGTGAGTGACAATGTAAACAAGTGACAATGTAGCTTTTGTGCAAGTGGTGTGCAATACAAACGCCTTGGGTTGCAACATTCTAGCTTCTGTCCTGTTTGTAATAGGATTTAGAAGTATGAGCATTGTGTCAAACATGTCTGATGACTTTGATTGCTTTTGGTAAACTTGGACACAATGTGTACCTTTGAATCTGTGATATTAACTAAATGGATGCTCATGGCTCAATGCATTTGATCTATAGATTGTTATTTCTGTATGTGTGATTTGATTCTGGATTATGGGCTACAATGATTAATTGAGGAATTTTTAGGGGAGTTTCAGAGTTGCAACTGATCATAGGTCGGCAATTCATTTAAATGATCATCGACGGATAGTAAGTCGGTAAATGTGCGAAATAGCATCCTCGGTAATAATATTAGTACTATCTCATGGTGCGTCGGTAATTCTTTGGGGTACCGACGGACGGAAAGTCGCTAAAAAGAGGTGCGTCGCTAAAACTTTTAGCGACGCCACTTACAACGACTTGCTGGGAAGGTCGGCAAATGTCTTTAGCGACTTATAGTACGTCGGTAAAAGCCGATTTAGCGACTTATAGTGAGTTGGCAATTCCGTGCTGTGGTGTAGTCTCTGCCTGCTCAACCCCACGGCTGCATCCCATTCATTGACGAGATCTTCGCCGGCGGGGAGGAGGCCAAGCTCGACGCACTCCCATCGCCACGGCTCAGGAACACGCACCTCCCGCACACCCTGCTTCCCGAGCCGGTCACGAAACAGCGGGTCAGGAAGCTAGATTGGCAGGGCCGCACGCATGATCATCGACGTTGAGCTAGCATTGACACCACTTGCAAACCAAGTGTCTGGACTTCTGTACGAGCAGCAGCTGCAGATTCATGTTGCCAATTAGGCGCCGCAACTTGGATCTTTCCAGGTTCTGGATTGGAGGCTGTAGCGGACGCGGTCACTGGACGCCTCGACACACCGCTGGAGGTCTGGACAGCTCTCCACGACGATCGATGACGTTGACTCTGCTGCAGGTTCACGCTGTGATCACATCATCAGCTCACGGAGAAGTAGAGCGCGCAAGGCCTGGCACGACGTCGACGCCTAATGCATATCGCAAACAACATGGTCTGAATCACCTTGCTTAATTTCGGCCAATAGAACCAGGATGATTTTTGTCAGGACAAACGCGTTGCTATCAGCTGGTGGACTGCCTTAGCTGCAAAGCGTCTTACCATGGCGTTCATGATGGTTTCCAATAATTTAGTACCGTCAGCGTAAGCAAAGCTGCCTGGACGGAGGTGCTGCAGCGGTGAAAAAATTATATTGTAACGACGATATGTTACTCCTTTCACAAGAAAAATATAACGGAAATGACCAACATGAGGTACGTACCAAGCTAAGCTAGCTATATAAGATGTTTTTACTTAAGTACTAACTAATCATTCAGGCCTAACCTTAATCGATTTTTCTTCAGTAACTCCAATGCAGCAGTGTATTATTCTGTCATCAGTACTCAATCGGAATAATGAAATAAATTGGCTGTTGTTGAGGGTTTTCTAATCTGTCATGATTAAATCCATATTATAAGACCCGTTTGGTAGGTTTTAATTTCAGATTCAGGCTAGAAACTTGAGAAAATCGACCATGGTCAATAAGAAGGAACTTGTCGGAGAAACACCTCTCATTATCTCTACTTTAAAAAAATAAATCAGATCCAGGCTTATCAGTTCTATAAAAATATAAAATTATTTTAAATAGTATAATAAATCTAGCCGCGCAAATGCGCGGGCAGCCATATTAGTTAGTAAATATAAGATAAGATGGTTTTCGTGATCCAAAAATGTTAGCACCAATACTAAGTTTTTCGTAGCGCTGTTAATGCTCAGCGCGAGATAATCTAGATTCGACAAGAGAAGGCCATTCCATCATTGCCTTGCCCTGGTGCAAGCGATAGATTCCTCGTGGCCTCACAGCCTCGACGAGATGTCAGATTTTCATTGATCGTTTTGCATGGAACTGGCGAAGCTTCTGGGACCGGCGAACCCGGCCGCACCCGCCCGCGGTTGCAAGTTTTCGTGCACCACTACTGCCACAGTGCCACCGCACCAGGCTGGTTTGAGCCTAACCAACAGGCAAACTAAGTATAGCTTCTTTTTTTGAGAAATTACACAGTATAACTCAGACACTCACAACGCACGCACACTCACCCCTATGAACGCACATATGTAAACCCTACCCCTATGAGCATCTTCGAAGACTGAGCCGGCAAATTCTCCAGATTCCCGAAGTCACCACTGGCGCCTCGCTGTCGACGGCCAAGGATGAAGCTTATAAGTAGTGGCTAGTGAACCAATTCAAACGTAATACTACTCGTCAAATATCTGGACGGGAAATAAAACTGATGACGAAATCATTGGGAGTGCTGCGTATATAGTGGCACGTAGTCACGTACTCGGATCAAGGCCAGTGCGGACGCGCACCAGCGGGCTCTGCTTGGCTATGACTGAGCACGTACGTACGCCGCTACGATGACAACACCGTACTAGCCATGCGCTCCAAGCCGGGGCAGGGACCACCACGGACCGCGCGCCTCAGTCCTGCTGAGTGCGGACGATCGATGGGGCCGGCCTCCGCGTCGCGCCGTTGCGGAAAGGGACGTGAGCGGGACCCGCCGGCTGAGGCGTCGATCGCGGCCGCACGAGAGCGCGCACGTCGCGAGGAACGCGACGGAGAGTGAGCTCGCGTGTGGGCGGAGGGTGTTCTTGAAGGCTGGACCATCTTTAACCGCGGGAAGCGACAAGCTAAAGGCGCCGGGACGGGTACCTGCACGTACGGTTACTACTGGCCGGTACGGCGAGGGAGATGCGGCGGGCACCATTTCCATTTCCGGCCGTCCCCAACCGGCCAAAGCGCAGTGAGGGATATGTACAGTGGAGTTTAATTTTGTCATAGGTACTGGAAACAAATCAACATCATGTCGTCGATTGAATTGCATGGTTTCGAAGAACCGATCTCAAAATCCCAGCTGGAAACAAAAGGGGCGTGTTGCTCTTGTTTTGAACCCTCCTTTCATCCGATGCCTTGAATAACAGCAAAAAACGCGTAGATCTCCACAAACGCATCGAAACACAAGCGAGCGTGTGCATCAAAAGGGGGCAAATAAACAACATCTCAGACCTGCAAATTAATAATCGATCGATCGGACGCAGATACTACTAGCAAACTCTGTCAACTTGTCAAATAAAAGCATCACACACAGAGGACGTGCTCATACATTAGGAAACCGTGCATGGATGCGCCACACCACTGCTGAGATCAGTACGTAGCAGTAATAGTAATACGGAGTACCCAACCAGGCTAAGATCAGCTAAAATTATTTATTGAGTGCACGTACGAGCACAGCTTTACGAGAGCGTGCGTACTTGCCTTGCCTTGCCCCAGCTCCTGGCCAGGCCTCAGTTCTTGCAGCCTCCGGGGACGCTGATGACGATGCACGGCACCTTCTTGGCGCCGGCGGCCTCCTCCTCGTCGTCGCCGCCGCCGCAGGCGAAGAAGTAGAAGAACAAGGAGACGGAGGCAGCGCCGAAGGGGAAGCCCAGGGCGAACCCCATCCAGAAGGCGAAGACGGGGTCGACGCCGTCGTCGGGGCTGGGGCTCGGGGCGCCCGCCGGCGCCATGGTGTCGTCGTCGGGGCCGGACTGGACCTTCGCACGCGAGGAGAAGAGCCACGCGACGGCCACGATCACGGCGAGGCTCGCGGCAGCGAGGACGAGGCGGCGGCGGAGGCAGGCCATGGCGGCGAGGAGTGTCGTCGACGGCGCGGCTCGACAGATCTGCGGAGGTGTCTGGGCGAGGGAGCGAGGGTTTTCTTGGAGCTTTTGGGGTGATAAATGAGGACTGGCTCAGCTCGGCAGTCGGCAGTGGGGTTGGGGTGTGGTAATTATTGTGGTGGCACGGAGGAAGCGGGACGGGGCCTGTGAGGCCATATCGTTTTCGGCCAAAGCTCGACGACTGCCGATCGCACATGGACACTGCCAGGGCGAACGGTGGAAGGAAAGTCCGCCAGTTGTCACAAACAGGGCACTCGCTCACGCTTGCAAGTTGTGTACACGAGTAAAATTACGAGTTGTGTGCGTCCCGTGAATCACGATGCTAGCCTCGTCGGTACACGGCACGACCGGATCGGAAGCACAGTCCGCCTCCAGATTAACTAGATTTGCAACTGATGCGAGCTGAGCGCTAGCTTGGGTAATGGCAGTGGATCATGTGCCCTGTCAAATGTTCGAGCCAACCATTCCGTGTTACTTCGTTCTTTACCGCCATAAATTCTGACTGGTCGTATCTACATCGTTTTAAACTGCAAATCACTAGATAGGCACGCCAAATGTCGCCATAAATTGTTGAACTTGTTGTAGCTAGCGTAGAGCCCCTTTTCTCGATCTGTGTTATCTTGACGGGCGACTATAGCAACTAATGATCGATGATTGGGCATGTAAACTGATACCGGTGTGCTGATACTGTGGGTTGTAACTTGTCAACAAATTAGGATGGACATCAGATTTTTACCGATGTACAGTTGTGTTTTGTCATCCTGGAAGCAAATCATGTCATCGATTCAATTGCATGGTTTGGAAGAACCGATCTCAAAATTCCAAATGGAAACGAAAGGGGTCGTGCTCTCATTTGCTCCGGCTGCAATGTTGTCATGACACATTTGCTTTTGTGGGTCACTGGGGTCATGGTCTCGTGCCTGTGGAGTGCGCGCGGTGCCTACAGCGTACGTGCCTGTTGAGTCGAGCGTACCAGTTGAAAGCAGATTGGAGGTAGGCGTGGCTATTCGGAGCTCGCCTGTCCATGCGCGCGCAGAGTTCTCAGAGTTGAAAGCATCGTAATAGGGCGATCAATCAAATGGAGTTGTAACAAAAAATGGGAGAAGATTGTCCGAACCCAACTGGTTTCAACGAAAGCAATCTAAGTGGAGCTAGTATCGAGGAGTCGGCGAGTCGGCCACTCTCAATGGCAACTTTCATTTCATTGTTTTCAAGATAAATTTTAGGAAAGAGAGTCACCTTCCTTTCATTAGAATGAAAGACCTCTCACAAGAAATGAAAGTTTGCCTTGTCTTTTCTCATAATTACCTTGCCAAGTCAGCAAAAAATGTATATGTGGCATAGAATTTAATGCAAATGAAAGACACCATTGAGACTGGCATAACCATTTGAAACGCAAGGTTCATCAAACATCTCTACAGAGAACAGATGATAAAAATCTAGTGGGAAGGAGTGTCCGGGTCATCGTTGTAGACCTTCCCTTGGTCAGAATACGAACCGTCCCTCAAGGTCATTTCAGGAAACAATCAATCTGAAGGAAACTCAAAACCTAAATCAAATGCTGGTACTACGCGTTGGCCACATGTACGAGGAGGCAAAACCATTCGCTGTTACTACTACGCGTGACTTAGTATTTCTTTCTTTACCGTCATGAATTCAAGTGATCTTTTGTTTCGTGTTTTGGCCACATCATTCCGACCTGCAAATCATTAGGGTTTTCGCGCTCCAAAATATTAGCACGAATACTTGTTTTTCGTAGCCCTCTTACTGCTCTGCGAGACACTGTAGATCTGAGAAGAGAAGACCATTCCATCATTGCCTTTGCCCTCGCTGCACCCGATAGATTCCTCATGGGCTCACAGGCTCGACGAGGTCACGTTCCCATTGATAGTTTTGCATGGAACTGGCGAAGCTGCTGGGACCGGCGATCCCGTCCGCACCCGCGCCCAGTTGCAAGTTTTCGTGCACTACTACTGCCACAGTGCGACCGCACCAGGCTGCCACCTGCATGTCCCCAGACAGGACCCGCACAAGCAAACGAATGGAAAGGTGTGGACACGGCCGATTGCAGAATGATCCGTCTCTCCGATATTTTATTCTCCGGCCGCAGCTGGTGTGTGGAGTGTCGACACGTTTGCTTGTGTGGCCGTGTGGGCTCGGTCTCGTCTCGTGCCTGACGTGCTCATGCGCCTAGATATAGCATGTGTGCCTGGGCGGAGGTACGCGCGTTCCGATCGACTCCGGCGTGCACGTACGCCCGGTCACTTTGCGGCCTAAGCTACGGTCGAGCTCGCTTCTGGCGGAACATATAGCCACGTACTCAGATCACGACCAGCGGGCTCTGCTCAGCTAATTACTGAGAACGTACGCCGCTACAACACCAAATTTGCCATGCTGATCTCCATGCCCCGATCAGGACCACCACCGACCGCGTACGCCAGGGCGCGTGGGACGCGGAGGCAACAGCAGCAGCCGGGGAGAAGAGACAGAAGCAAGTGATGTGGTGGCCGCTCGAGCTCTAGTTCGGCGAAAACAATGGAAAAACAGAAGAGGGACTGCACGGCTGTATACGAGCACCGTACCGTCCAGCAGGGATTGTGGGAAGCAAGGATTGCATAGGGATACAGGGAGATTTTTTGTGAGGTACTATTTAGCAAATGACGAGTTGCGAGAATTGCAGCGTTTCTTCATGGTGGCGATCGACGGACGGCGTTGGCCTTGGGTCGGAGTCTCGGAGAGAGGCGAGCGAGCTACGCCGGTGGTGGAGTGGGGGAATTGATCGGTGCGCACGGAGGGCTCTGAGGTGGTATGCAGATTAAAACGAGCACCATCGCATTCAAGTTACTGAACTTTAACTCGTCACATGCCTATGCACAGAGCGGTCACACGTTTGGCTTGCCGAAGGTGCGCAACTTCGCTCTCCAAGTGTCCAACCACACAGGCAGCGATAATTGTGTGAAAGTAAATTGTAGAGAGACAATGAGACAAATGAACTGTAGTCTTTATTGCACTGTAGATCACATATTTATACATGGCGGAAGAGTAGCGGCCAAGTTCTTCCAAACGGGTCTGACCCTTTGGAAAGTGTTAACCAACTGGTCACATTTGATTCCCAACACTCCCCCTTGATCAGTTGATCTTCGTCGTACAGTGCGTCTCCTTCAAAAACCCTGTGGGAAAAATTTAAGGAGATATATTGTATGATACGCTACGAAAAACTCCTTAAAACCCTGGTTACAGCATATGTTGAATACTTCCTTATCGAAAATTCATATGAGAAAAACCTTTTGGGAAAAAAAACCCACAAGTGAGTTTCGAGGATAGTATTATATCATTTGATATCCCCATTTAAAAACCCTGGTAGGAAAAACAGGCGATGTGACATTTACTTGTATTGATATTACCTCATTAAAAACCATTTATGAGAAACAGTATAGGAAAAACTCACAAAGGAAAAGAGTGCAATATGATACTTGGACAAGTTACTTTTCAGAAGGATACTCTCCCTGAATCTTGCAATACATCATGAATAAATCTGAAAATTTATCACAGCACTGAGTTTGCAAGATGTTATCTCCTCAATCTGTTATTGTACATGAGGATGTAAAAACCAAGAGTAATGTACAAATTACTCTTTATGTAACCTGTTGCATTTAAGCAATGCAAGAAGTACTATCACATAGATAGTAGTAGATGGCTCAATGGAACCTATACTATATTGTTGATGTAGTGGATCATTCATCAATGCAACAAACACAATAAGTGTTGTTTGAGAATGATGGGTGAATCTATTCATGAGAATGAAGATAATTCTCACATAAACGCTACACAATAATGAAATCAGTCAATATACTAGCATAATGGGATTATTTGTATAGCCAATATATGCATATTCTACAATGGTCAAGTCTTTGATAGAATAACCAAGATCTTATGTGTCGTAAAGTAGTGCTTTAAGCTAGCATGTCATCTGCAAGTGCAATATCAGGCCTGTTGCAGTTTGCAAGACATATGAGCACTTTGACAACACAAACAATTTCGCCATTCCAATACATGCAAACTTCTCCCGGATGAACCTTCCCCGCACGGATCGTTGCCACTTGCAAATTTGGACTCAGTTCTGTTCGTATTAGGTTGTCGTCGTCAGAGATTATTAGCAGCATCAATGGTGTTCGCTTGGAGTTGGGGCCCTTCGGCGTCCACACGTATTCACAGTGGTGGCAAAAGGACGCGCCTTTAGCCAATTAGCCTTGGCAAACACCTTTTCTCCTGCGATCTTGACATCACGTATTCAGATCCGGATCCATGCTTCCCAGAGGTGGAGAACCGGTGACGGTTTTGAGGGATCACCTGATCTCCACGTGCGCTCTTTTTGCAAAGCCAAGTATCTGATGCCTGCGAGCGTACTCAACTCACGGGGCAGGTTTGCGTTCAGGTTTGCGTTCGTAGCAGGGAGTCCTCGACTTCAACTTGAACGTAAATTTGGTGTACAATCACAGAAGGCTTGAGCTCGTATTCGTAGGAGACACTAGCACGAGCTCTTTCATGAGCTACAGGACTGAAGCACAAGTGCACAAGGCCACGAAGAAGGTTGCAGCTGAAGGGCATGTAGTACCAGAGAGGTTGGTTGCTGCTGCAGCAACCAAACGCCGAAAAACGCTAAGTTCGAAATTCTGTCTCGGTAGGACATGGATTTCTATTACTATGAAATTCATAAATGAAAATGAAGTAGTTAATGGGAGGGCTACCATTATCCTTTTTCTTGTATGTGTTCCTAAGAGAAGGAATTTGTCCATTTCATGTTTTGAGGTCTAAAAAAAAAGGGCGTGGAAACAGATAGAAACTCTTGAATAGAAATTGAAAAGAAATGTAGCCCCAGTTCCTTCGGAAATGGTAAGATCTTTGGCGCAAGTGGGGGCAGCGCTGTTTATCCGGCCATGTGGCAGGTCAGCTGGGACCTGGGGATTCTGCATGCATTGGACCGGCGTCAACGTCCAAATGGATCGCCTACTGGTTCAAGCTAGATTGAACAAACAGTTGCGCGCACCTAATGTGAGAACGTCGAAGCGCCTGCATGTCAGCTGCCATTGTTATGCTTTGAATTTGCGACTAATACAAAGCTATGTGTCTGCTTATGGAGGTAGCAGTACAGGTTCAAATAACAAAATCAGAATTCAGGGGTCCCGGCCTTTGCAGCTCAATAGACAAAACCAAAATCAGAATTCAGGGGTCCCGGGTCCCGGCCGGGCTATCAGTCCCAGATAAACCGAGTATCAAGAAACTGTTTGTCCGTCAGTGGAGTATGCTCCGAAGCATTAATTGGATATTTGGCTTGCAATCAGGCCTGAGACCAGTTGAACCTCGCAATGGTCCACAGGATATGCAGGCCGGGAACCGGATCCAATGCGATATCAGAAGGCTGAACAAAAGGTGATGGTTAAAGGCTTAACTTTTCATGCCACTTTGCCGCTAAATATACGATTGGTAGCATAAAACAAGCGACTAGACTCCATGCTGCCACCACTAAATTTACCACCTTTAGTTGCCTGCATCATTGAGCTGCTTGCTTAAACCCCAAGTCTTCAGTCATTCCGGCCTAAGGCACTCCGTCACCAGATAAACCAGCCGGCCAGACGGGGATCGAAGATCACAAAATCAGGGACATCACGTCCTCGGCGTCGTCTGTTAAACAAGCACGCGCAGCATTCCAAACTGTCTCTGCGTTTTAGCTCTGTGTTTACCGCAGGGGAACAGGCGAGACGTAAAAGACGAAGGCCAGTGAACAAAAGGGTGTGGGTTCGATGGAGAGCGAGCCCGGTCCGGGCCGAGGCAATCCCGCTGTGCAGATTCCGTCCGGATTTATGATCGAAACCGTCACACCGGACTTACTGCAGGGAGATCGTCAGATTATCAGCCCTGTCAAGGGACGTGCTCGGCACCCAGCCGAACTCACCCCTTTGGCCCCCGCTTGGGATGACATGGCGCCACGGCTACGTGGTCCGGCGAGACATGGCGGCATGGCCGTGTGGTTAAGCCGCCCTCGTCTCCTGTTTTGCTCCGGTGTGGTACTAAAACCCCTTGCGTTAAGTTTCCGCAGGTCGTTTAACTATGCTCAGGCGGGCAGGGAACGGCTCGCTTGATTGGAACCATGTCTTCCTTTCTCCGCGTGACGACGTCGCGGCGTCACGCGTACGCCGTATGCGAAAGGAGATAGTTGGTCGCGAGCGGCGGCTTGCGCGTGGCCTGAGCCCATGCATGTAGGCAGACGCGAGGCGAGGAAGCGGGCGGGTGCCCGGCCACGACGCGAGGCCACGCTGCCGCACGACGCGGTGATTCTTCCTGTTAAGATGTACATGTATACTCTGTAGCATACGGCCCATTGGCCTCTGTTGTAACCCTAGCTCGGCCTACTGGCCACTGTTGTAACCCTAGCCCGGCCCATGTCCGTGGCTCATATAAACGGCCCCCCTGGCCATCGTGCCGTGTGTGGCCTTCGCCCCCTACTCTCATCTTCCTACATGGTATCAGACAAACCCCAGATCCTAGGTTAACTTCTGCCGCCGCTGCCGCACTTCCCTGTGCCGCCGCCGCCGCAACTCACCTCCACTGCTCGCCTTCCCATCATGTCGACCGACTCGTCCTCCTCGTCGACCACGGCCGACGCCAACGCCGTCGCCATCAACTCCGCGCCGCCGATCTTCATCAACCCCTTCTCCACTGTGGCCGTGCGTTCCCACGTCCCGGTCATCCTCGAGCTCAAGAACTCCAACTACAGCAAGTGGTCCAGCTTCTTCAAGACGATGGTGGGCAAGTTCGGCCTTACCCACCACATCGACGGCACTGCAGCCAACCCCACCGACGCCGCATGGTCCCAGGCCGACTACGCCGTCAAGAACTGGATCCAAGGGTCGGTCGCCGACGACGTCCTCGACCTCGCCACGACCGACGATCAGAACGCCCTCGAGCTGTGGAACTCCGTCCGCGACCTCTTCAAGGACAACCAGGAAGCTCGCTCCATCTTCCTCTACAACCAGTTCCACACCCTCGTTCAAGGCTCCCAACCCGTCTCCGACTACTGCACGCGCGTCAAGCAACTCGCCGATGCCCTGCAGGACGTCGGCCACCCGATGAAGGACTCGCAGCTGGTCCTTAACCTCCCGCGCGGCCTGAACCCGAAGTTCTCCAACACCGCCGACACCATCGCTGCCACCTTCCCGTTCCCGCCGTTCAAGAAGGTCCGCTCCATGCTGGTGATCAAGGAAGCTCGCCTCGACAACGAGTTCCACGTCGCCAACGAGACCGCCCTCATCGCCCGCTCCACCTGCAGCGCGGGTGGGTGCCGCCCCTCGACAAATAACCCCGGTGGAAACCCCTCCGGTGGTGCCATCAATGCACCACCAAGCGGCGGCTCCGGCTACGGCTCGTCCATGGGCTCGCAGGGCAGCAACGGTGGTGGCCACAGTGGTGGCAATGGCTACCGCGACAACAGGCGCGGTGGACAGAACTGTCGTCGCTCGAACGGCAACAACAACCGCTCCTCCAACTCCAACATGCCCACCGGCCCGTGGATCTGCGTCAGCCCCCAGATGCTCCAGCAGGCCGGCATCCACTTCCGCAACAACAACGGTGCCGGCATCCTCGGTCGTGCCCCTCAGGCGCAGGCGTACAACACCACGTTCGCGCCCCTGCAGCTGCCCTCACCGTCGTCGACCTCTACCTCAGCCTCGACCTCTTCCTCCAGCTCGCCTCAGTGGGATCAGGCCGGCTTGATCGCGGCCCTCAACAACCTCTCCACCACCGGCTGGGTCGTCGACACCGGCGCCTCCACGCACATGGCGTCCGAGGAAGGTATATTCCTCCGCCTTGTCCCTCTCGGCTACTCTTCGTCCGTCACCGTTGGTAATGGTTCACGTGTTCCTATAACACACCACGGTGACGCACGTCTCCACACCCCTTCATCTACCTTTGTTTTACACAATGTTCTTTATGTCCCCTCCTTGATTAAGAATCTTTTCTCTGTGCGACAATTTACACGTGATAACCCCTGTTCCATTGAATTTGACTTTGCTGGCTTTTCCATTAAGGACCTCAGGACCCGACGCGTGATCTTTCGCTGCAATAGCGACGGAGACCTCTACACCATACCACCATCTGCTCCGGTCGCCGCATACCATGCCCACCTTTCCGTCGTCGCGCCTTCCTCCATATGGCACCAGCGCCTTGATCATCCGGGTTCAGCTGCTCTCAATAAACTACAGGGTCTTCCCATCTGTGTCATGCTTGCCAATTAGGCAAACACACACGCCTCCCCTATGTCGCGTCTTTATCACAAACAATGTCGTGTTTTGAGTTAATTCACTGCGATGTATGGACATATCCAATTGTTAGCATTTCTGGTTACAAATACTACCTTGTAGTACTTGATGATTTTTCCCACTATTGTTGGACGTTCCCACTCAAACATAAATCAGACGCACTCTCGTTCGCTTTCACGCATATGTTCTAACTCAGTTTGGTGTTTCCTTGAAGGCTGTCCAAGCTGACAATGGCACTGAGTTCATCAACTCGGCGACCACCTCATTCCTAGCCTCCCGCGGCGCCCTGCTGCGCCTCTCCTGCCCCTACACGTCCCCGCAGAACGGCAAGGCCGAACGCATGTTACGCACCCTCAACAACTCTGTGCGCACGCTTCTCTTCCATGCATCTATGCCCGCTGCCTACTGGGCCGAGGTGCTCGCCGCCGCCACCATCCTCCTCAACCGCCTCCCATGCACGAGACACTCAAACACGACACCGTATACTCAACTCTTCCACAAACCACCATCCTACGCAGAGCTCCGAGTATTCGGTTGCTTATGCTATCCAAACACATCAGCTACCTCTTCCCATAAACTCGCTCCCCGATCCGCTGCATGCGTGTTCATCAGCTATCCCTCCTCTCACAAAGGATACCGATGCCTAGACCTCGCCTCTCAGAAAATTCTAATCTCCCGCCATGTCATTTTCGACGAGGCTGTCTTCCCCTTTCGTTTCAGGAACACTGGTGACAAGGACCTGGACTTCTTGCTGCCACCCGATGCGCCCCGTGCTGGCCGTGCTGGTGCTTCCCCACCACCGCACGTGCCGGTGCCTCCTGACGCCGCGGACGATGACGCTGTATGGCTTCCAACCCGAGCACCCCAGGCTCCACTACGGCGCCACCACATGCCTCGGCTGCCACCTCTTCATCACCCTCGGCGCCCGCACCTGCTACGACAGGAGCTACCCGGACTGCCACCTCTCCATCAGCAGCGATGCCAGCACCTGCTGCGGCAGCAGCTCCTCGCGCGCGCCACCAACATCGTCCACGCCATCGACTTCCCACGCGCTCCGCCGGCATCGACAAGCCTCGCCACCACATGGCGACCAGGCTCTCTCATGGCATCGTCAAGCCTCGCGACATCCTCAACTTGGAAGCTACCCAGGACGCGCCATCACCTGTACCCGCCACCTACCGCTCCGCGCTCACCGACACCAACTGGAACGACGCGATGACGGCGGAGTACCGCGCCCTCATGGACAACAACACCTGGACTCTCGTTCCCCGGCCACCCGGTGCGAACGTTGTCACGGGCAAGTGGCTGTACAAGCACAAGCACCATTCGGATGGCTCCCTAGCTCGCTACAAAGCGAGGTGGGTCGTTCGAGGCTACTCGCAGCGGCCCGGCGTCGATTATGATGAAACGTTCAGCCCCGTCGTCAAGCCGGCGACAATTCGTGTCGTCCTCAGCCTAGCTCTCGCCCACTCTTGGCCTGTCCACCAGCTGGACGTCAAGAACGCGTTCTTGCACAGCAACCTCGACGAAACGGTCTACTGCCAGCAGCCACCGGGATTCGTCGACCCCGCCAAGCCTGATCACGTCTGTCTATTGCAGAAATCCCTCTACGGCCTGAAGCAAGCGCCCCGTGCGTGGTATCATCGATTCGCCTCGTATATCACCACGTTGGGGTTCGCCTCCTCTGCATCCGACAGCTCCCTCTTCATCTACAAGAAGGGCGGTGACACGGCGTTCCTCCTCCTCTATGTGGACGACATCGTCCTCACGGCTTCCTCGACGACCCTACTCCGCTGCCTCATTGGCCGACTACACTCAGAGTTCGCCATGAGTGACTTGGGCGAGCTGTCCTTCTTCCTCGGCATCTCCGTCAAGCGGTCGTCCTCCGGCATGTTCCTCTCCCAACGACAGTACGCCGTCGACCTGCTGCAGCGCGCCGACATGGCCGAGTGCCACGCCACATCCACCCCTGTGGACACTCACGCCAAGCTCTCCGCGACGGAGGGAGCTGCTGTTGCTGACCCCTCTGACTACAGAAGCCTTGCCGGCGCCCTCCAGTACCTCACGTTGACACGGCCTGATCTCTCCTACGCCGTCCAACAAGTGTGCCTCTACATGCACGACCTGCGCGAACCTCACCTGGCGCTGATCAAGCGCATACTGCGCTACGTCAAAGGGACGCTCGACTTCGGCCTTCAGCTTGGTGTCTCATCACCATCCACACTGACGGCCTACTCCGACGCCGACTGGGCTGGGTGCCCTGACACTCGACGCTCCACCTCGGGATATTGCGTCTACCTCGGCGACAACCTCATCTCGTGGTCGTCCAAGCGACAAACCACCGTGTCCCGTTCCAGCGTGGAAGCCGAGTACCGTGCCGTCGCACACTCCGTGGCTGAGTGTTGTTGGATCCGCCAACTTCTCCAAGAGCTCCATCACCCGATCTCTAAGGCAACCGTTGTCTACTGTGACAACGTGAGCGCTGTCTACATGTCGACCAATCCGGTGCACCACCGACAGACCAAGCACATCGAGCTAGATATTCACTTCGTACGGGAGAAGGTTTCTCTTGGGCAGGTACGAGTTCTCCATGTGCCATCTTCCCTGCAGTACGCCGACATCATGACCAAAGGCTTGCCTACGCCGCTGTTCACCGACTTCTGATCCAGTCTCTGCGTTCGGCAAGCTCCCGCTTCGACTGCGGGCGGGTGTTAAGATGTACATGTATACTCTATAGCATACGGCCCATTGGCCTCTGTTGTAACCCTAGCTCGGCCTACTGGCCACTGTTGTATCCCTAGCCCGGCCCATGTCCGTGGCTCATATAAACGGCGCCCCTGGCCATCGTGCCGTGTGTGGCCTTCGCCCCCTACTCTCATCTTCCTACACTTCCAAACATTTCGGATTGTCTGCCTCTCGGCGTACCGAGCTAGCGGCATCGCCCAAATGCAGAATGTTACATGCTTCAACAAAAAACAATCTCAAGGGCAAGTCAGTGCCGATGGACATGGATGCTGCGCACGTGCAGGCTGCACATCTCAATCTCGGCGGGTTGTCCGGCAGCCTATGTGAGCACGCACGACCGTCAGAACTGTTCCACCGGCCTTTGGATATAGGAAGGGAGCAGCCGAGCAGAAACCACTAGATTCTCAAGCGCAGAGAGCCAGAGACACGGCCCCAGCAGAACATATGTGCTGAGCCAGCGATGGATTCGCACGTTAGGTGCAGGAGGTTGGTGATCCGCGTCGGCAGGGCATGTCCGCGGCACCGGCCGATTCACTCTGCTCCTCGGCTCACGTGGTTGGTGTCTTGGTGATCCATCGGATGATAAACTGGTCAAAATGGGAGAGTGAGACGCCAGTCGGAGCAGAATCAAACGCCGACCACCTGCGGTGCTATGTATAGAAAGTCGGTCGACGAGTGAAAAATAAGGCCCCGGAAATGGCGCGTAAGATGCAGGACATTTATGTTCCTTTTTATTTATGCTAAATTTCTTTCCTGGCAAGCTTGACCGAAAACCGCCCATTTCCACCATCGTTGTCTTCCTACTTCAAGGTGCAGATGCAGGTGCAGCTCATGCTCACCATCAATCTCGATCCTCCTGCGCCCTCTGCTGATCCAGGGACCCTGGCTTCATCAGGCGCCCTCTTTCAGCATACTTTTGATTCAACTAGTAAGATGGCCCGCGCATATTGCGCGGCGCTAGATGGTACTTTATTTAATGGGTTCTCAAAATTTCATTTGTTTAAATGATTTTGTCAAACATTTAACATTTTTATGATATTTACATTTGAGTTTTTTTTTAGTTATTTGTTCCATATACTTCCACAACCCCCTCGATTGATTAAAAAAATATTGTTTATTCCATAGGGAGCTCAATCAATATCTCGTAAATTATATTTAGGGTATCAGGGTGACCATTTAAATATTTTTGGTCTTTTATGATGTTTATATAGCATAGCAATATAACATTAATTTTTATTATAAATGACATTTTAAATGATCATGTCAGAGCAACTGTTAACATATGACAAAAAATTTTAATTGGAGAGGTAGTATCGACATAAGACTTCATATGTACGACAATAATTAGTTGGATATTGCTCTGTGAAAAATTATAAATGGAATATGTGTTTAATGACATCTTATTTGACTATTGGGTCAACACCAGGAGCCCATGAGTGATATAAAAGGTATGTCATAGTTATTATTTAAGAAATTGTTTCTTGTTTTTTCATTCACAAAAATATGTTTTTGTTTTTGTGGTAAAAAAATTGTTTTTGCCAAAAGAATCTGAAGTGCCCAGAAGTGAGAAAAGACATTTCATCTATTCTAAAAGACTAAAGCACAATGCACTGATTACCAAGTTTCTTCTGCAAATGTTGAGCACCTCAAAAAATTCCTTTAAAACACTATGCTATATCATCGTAAGAAGTTATTTTTTCCAAGTATATATAGAATATAAGCAGCAAATGCCAATTGGTCATAACCACTACCGAATCTATGATACGATAAACTGATCAACTGAAAGGATGATGAACATGTAACTTACTAAGTTTTACTGATAAGCGAAGTCATGATCACCAAGGTAAAGTTGGATGGGCATTGGTCAACACACAAGCCAAGATCCTATGCCATTGCTTTCAGCAGGGAGTCTTGCATATAGAACAATAAAATGATTAACGACTGCATAGGCTTTCTTTGTTTTGAAAAATTTACGGGCCAGTTGCCACGTCCTGCCTCGTCCGCCATCTTGCTGTGGAAATATAGGACAACCGATGCGTTCCCCCGCTCAGTTTTAGGTCATTGGCACGACAGGCTTACGGACGTAAATTAGAAGCTTCCCTTCCCCCACTCTATCTCTATTATCACTATTTTTCCTGAATTTTGAATGCGACACTTGCATAGTTAAAAAAAATAGACAGCATCATGCCTTCATATGAATCCATTATGCTCGCCCATGGATTGCCGCATGATGTGTCATCGTTACAGGTCCCATGAGCAGCCGTACGTTGTGTACAGCTGTGAAAACATTAAAACTCCTGTATGCAAGCAGTCACAAAGGCATGTTTAGGCTATTAGCATAATTCTTTCCATGGTCGATGCGAGTCCCTTGAAGCAAGAGACGCAGCAACAGACTATGCATTTGTCATGCACTTACGGCTCCGCCTAAATTCTGGCAGTCTTCCTTCCTCTTGCGCTTGTTGACGTGCACGCTCTGCACCATATGCAGTGGCGGAGGTATATATTTTGCAGGTGCTGCATGCTAAGCGGAATCAAAATGCTGTTGGATTAGAGGAAAAAACGAAATTTAGACTGAAATTTGCTGAATGAAGCATTGGTTAAGGTGTTGTTTTGGCGGCTGCAGCACCCCTTGTGGATCCGCCCCTGACCATATGCTTGCCTGAAGATGCATGTCACTGCCTGTGTGTAAAATAATATCGGGGTCCAAACCTCCAAAAGCGGACCATCAAGCGTGCATGGAGTTAAGCTTTTATGTCAGCAACAGCCTAGTATATCTAACACTTCACATGGCAAGATCACGTTGCATATATGTAGAAGGGAATGGAAAGGCCTTGCGAGCAAACGTTTGATCAATTTCTTTGCTTCATCAAGAAATCTTTTTCACCCAGAAATCCTGGTCTCCTCCTCACCAAGCTGCTTGATTTGCTCTTCCGATGAATCGACAACCCCATGGCTGGCTGCTTGCCTATTTTCTCTTAGTTGTGTGGTCATCTTGCTACTACACTCTCCCGCTGCCTGGATGTTACCGGCAGGCCGCCATCGTCGCTGGCTTGTGCGGATGTGTTGCCGGACAATCTTGCTTCACGAGTCACGACAAAGCGTCGATGCCGTGCACGCTCTATTAGATATCGAGAGTAGATGAATTTGTAAATATGGAAGTCTTTAGTTGGAACATGTACGCCTACGTATCAAACTCTAGCCTTAGCGCATTAGATCACAGTCATGATTAATGCTGAAACTATAAACGGTGTATATTTTTCTCTTTTTCTCTTTCTTGGGACACGGATTCCTTTAGATTACGTAGAGCTCTCGGCCAATCAACGCTTCCTTTTTTAATCTGCAGGTCACGTAGAGAAAAAGGATCAATGCTGAAACAGAGACCGTGCAAACAATCTGCATTCACGGTAACGTAGAGCTCTCGGCCAATCTCTTCGACAGCATGTAGAAAACGTTTCCATCTTAGATACAGGTGTATCTTTTCTTTCCTATAATTTATGGACTTCCAAAATAACGTGGTCTATCTAATGGACTTTTAATTTTCTTTATTTTTTATTCCGAATTTATCAGTTTACAAAGTGTAGTTGTCTTGGACTCTTTGATTAATCTAGACTGTTAAATCATCATAAAATCCAACGGTTCACATCTTTCTTTTTTTCCTGATTAATGTGGTAATTTCGTGACTTTGAGAGCGAACGTGGTGGCTCCTTTTTCTCTTCAAATACTAAGATAATAGATAGATGCCGACTAGACTCACATTTCGGTGCGTGTCCTGTTTTTTCCCCTCTTCAGAAAAAAAAGTGATTGGCATGGGTTGACGACCATCAGTTACAGATCACTGCCAAGAACGTGCATTTGATCGTTTAGCCTTGGTTATCGACTGCACAAAGGCACAGATTCACTCAAGCTGACTCTTCAATGGAATCGCTGCCTGCACCCAACAGAAACCACCTGGTCCGATTTCGTTTGCGCAGGCACCTCAAACAGAGACATCCATCCACACGTACGATTACACCCACAAGTTCCAAGCCACACCACACCACCAGTGAAACAAAGCGCCATTGGCTGGCTCACAGGTCACAAGACAGCTGAAAGGCTTCCCATCCACTGTAGCTCCCGTTTCCAGCAGCCACCGACGCCGAACATCTGCCGAGCACCAGCACGCCGGCGCAACTTGTACGACCGAGCCGCACCGCCGTGTCGCAGCGCCAGAACTCCAGTCGTACAGTCGCGCGACACGAACAAACACGATCGACCACAATACGAGAACGTCGAGAACCACGCACCAGGCGCTGCCACGACGACAATCCAAGGAGCCTCACCTTGGCACGGCCAACCGGCGCGAACGCTGCCCGACCGAGGTCCCGATCGTCGCGACCACATCCTGACGCTCATCTCGGCTGCAATCACCGCCCCGCTTTCGATCGGCCGCGATCGTACCTACAACCAGTCAACCACTTCGTCTAAGCGCACCGCGAGGCCAGAGCCAACGTGCAGACAGAGATCATCTTCATCACGCCAAGGCAGTGACACCCCGTGTCACTGAGAACAAGTTAGCAAAAGCGTCGCAACTGAACAGAACAAAAACCTAAGTAATTTTCAAATTTGAAATCAATGATTCAAATAATGGTCAAACCAAGCCATGTGAAGGAATTCAAATTTTTACATAACAACTTGCTCAACCAAAAATACTAGAGGATGCAGGTCAGCTAGAAATAATTTTGGAGAATTTATCACGATTTTTGAAATTCGTTGGGATGCCCAAATAAATCCCTAAACCTTAAAAAGTACCCAACTTTGACCAGCTGCCATTTGGAATCCTTTTGGAGTTCAGCTGTGCATGTTGGCCAGATGGTAGAACCTTTCACGAGCTTTCTAATGGTACCAGATTTGTGATTTTTGAAGCTTATTTGCTAGCTCAAATTGTGTACACAATTTTGGAGAAATTCACAGTTTGAATAATTCGTGAAAAAGGAAAAGATGCTCCTAGGCCCACCTGTCATCGACCTCTCTCTCACTGCGCGCATCTGGAGCTCATCGCCACGTCGCCGACGTCGTACGGCTCCGTCGCGCGGCGCCCGGGCCCGTTCCTCGGCGCGTCGGAGACCCCAAAACGGAGCCTTGCACCTCCCAGCTCCCTCTCGCTCTCATTCCATCGCTCTCCGTCGTCCACCTCGCCATTGTCAAGCCCTAGCCGAGCTCCCTCGCCACTGACGAGCCATTCCCGGCTGCGCTGCCGTGCGTGGAGCTCCTCCTCAACGTCCTTTCCTTCCACCATGGCGCCTGCCCTCCGGAATCCCCCGTGAGCTCGTGATTTGGGCCTTCTTCTCTGAGTCCGGCAAATCAAGCAACCACCGCGCCGCCGTCAAATTCGTCATCTCGGGTGAGTCCCTCGCTGATTCCTTGCGTAAGGAGCTGCGCCACGAGGTCGCGCACCTTTCTAACTCTCTCCGCCTCCTTCTCTGCAGCCGAGCTCGCCAGGTCGTCGCTTTTCCCCACAGCATGTCGCAAGAACGCGAGAACTCCCACGACGAGTTCATACCTCCCGCCACTCCCCTCGTCAGCAAGCTACGTGCCGCTCTTCCCGCTGTCAAGGTGAATCGTTTCCATATTTTTCCTTGAATTTTCGCGCATCGTATCAAGCTCGCTCCGTTGCCGAACCTTGCCAGCCCGCCTAGCTCGTCGCCGGCTGCCTTCCGGCGGTTCCCGTTGACCAAAAACCCCTCAAATGAATGCGGCCTAAGCTTTGCTTCATTCTCATATTTTTTCTAGAATTTTTCGTGGTCGTTTGACCGTCTTCCTGCGAGCCGCCGTCGCTCCGGCGACCTCCGGCCGCCATGGCCGGCATCCAGCCCGACCTGGTGCTGCCACACCAGGATCCGGTGTGGCAAGGCCCGTGTGGCCCGCGTTGTGGCGCAGACCTGAGTGGCTGCCCCTTTTTCCAAAATTTTCGGAATATCGTTAATTCTCAGAAATTCACAGAAGATTGTAAAATCGATTGAAACATAAATACTCATCAGAAAAATGTGAATCCAATTTTTCTGGACTCCATGTAGCATCCTATGTCCAGCAAAAATACCAAAACACCCTTTTGCAGAATGTGTATTTCCTGAAAAATACATCTGTCCAGATCTTGTTTAATTCCTTATAAATTATTTGTTGCTCCATAAATCTTAAACTACTGCATGCTTATAAATAATCTGATAACACACTTACAGAACATTTTCTACTGTAATATCCTGTTTAATTCGTTCTCTGCATTGTTTAAATTATTGTAAATAATTCATATTACAATAAATCGTCAAACTTCACCATAAATCACTTCCAGTGGTGACTTTCACCGGAAAAATACCACTGGACATAAATTAATTTTCAAAACCAAATTATTCATGTAATCAACTTAGATTGATTAAATGGTTGACTTAATTGAAAGACAATGAAGGAAATACTCCAGACGAAATTAATTAACAAAGTTAATCGTTTGCACTTACAGTGTAAATGATTATTCTATCAGATAATTAAGTTTCTTAATTGCATCATGTTATTGCATCTAACTTGCATTTCCTTGTCAT
Source organism: Eragrostis curvula (assembly GCA_007726485.1). Lineage (NCBI taxonomy): Eukaryota > Viridiplantae > Streptophyta > Magnoliopsida > Poales > Poaceae > Eragrostis > Eragrostis curvula. Next base: position 43,339,904 of record CM017439.1, read on the forward strand.
GGCATATAGCTATCGAGATGATCCAGGAGCAGGTGGAGGACCAGGATGCTGAGCCGTTCAGGAGGAGCCACTGACTGATCCTTTGCTGACTGTGCTAGGGATAGCGTCGTTCCTGAGCCAGGCAAGCCCCGGTGCATGCCTTCCTATTTAGGATTTTTGTTTATCACTTGATTGGGGCTAGTAATTGTTTGTGCATTAGGATTACCCTTCCAGATTCACCTTGTGTCCTATTTTTTTGTAGATGTGGTCTAGGTTACGTTAGAACTTGCTATGCTTAGTGGCTAGCGAACGGTAGAAAACGAGTGGTAGGTCCCACTCGCATGATAGGAATCACCCTGGATTGTACTAGATGGATTCAGGATTTGTTGAGACCGGACGGTGATTTATTTGTATAGGATGGTTGGAGAAGGCTGGGCCTTCACGGTGGTGTAGCCCCGTCTGTGTCGATTAAGGACCGTTCGTTGTTGGCCCTGTTGAGCAAGTTCGAACGTACTGATCATATGCTAGTGTTTTTATGGGCCTAGTAAACTTAGTAGCTTGGGTTGCCCTGGTGTGCGGCGGAAGCCTGCCCTTTCTATCATGGTATTCGGGAGAGAAAGGATGCTTTTCAATCGGGGCGTACGTCTGGGACGGGGACCGTGCGGGAAGGCTTTTCTCGGGAGGGGTTGGACCCAGCCTAGCTTCAGGGGGATCCTTGCAAACAGTTGCCGCATGCGACTTTACGCGTGTGCGGCGTATGGTCAGGTTTTCTCCTGCAGGATGTACATCGATGCCGCCGCTCTCGGTCAAGAGCAACCTTGCTCACTGCGTCACATCGTAGTGTGATATGATTGATGATGATAATGCTAGTCTATTACATTACTGTTATTTACATATTTTGCTATATATACTGTCACCGTTGATGTATTGTTACTTATACCTGTTCTAGATATATGAACACTGCTTTATTGGTTAAGTACTTAATTGGAATTAAAACTTGAAAGTAAGGACCAAGTAATTAGTGCGCTTTTATGCAAGTGAGTCAGCCTAACCCTTTGTAGCCTTTGCATTCTAGGAGTCGGCTGTAGTTAGCCATATTGACGGGTAAGTCTTGCTGAGTAACTAGTACTCAGGGTTTGGCTCTTTATGTTTTTGTGCAGGTATAGATTTTTGCTTCCGCTGTTGTTTGGTGGAGTTCATCAGCGGGTCCACATCGCAGGGCTTCGATGTGCGGCCACTTATCGTCGAGTGTTGTAGATTTGGTATAGTTGAGACTTCGCTGTGCTACTCTCGTGTTTTAAATCATTTAAGACTTGTAATAACTTAAATATGCAGATTTGTGCTTTTTATATGTTGTACTGTTGCGTCTGTTCATCAGCGCTTTACCGACTCGATCCTGTGAAAAGCGGTGACGCTTCAAAGGCCGACCGCCGCCCCGCACCAGGCTCGACTGCCACTTCCTACTACACCGAGGGGCAAAAAGGATCAAGGCCGACGAACAACGAAGAATAAAAGGCGGTGGGTTCGATGGAGAGCGAGCATGGTCCGGGCCGAGGCAACCCCCGCTGTGCAGCACCGTCTGGATTTACGATCGTGACCGTCACACCAGACTTCACCGCAGGGAGACCGTCGGATTGTCAGCCCTGTCGACAAGCGTTCTCGGCACCCCGTCGAACTCACCCCTTTGGCCCCCGCTTGGGATGACGTGGCGCCACCGCTACGTGGCCCGGCGAGACATGGCGACATGGCCGTGTGGTTAAGCCGCTCTCCTCGCCTGTTTTGCTCCGGTGTGGTAGTAAAACTTGCATTAGGTTTCCGCACAGGTTTGCTACGCTCAGGACCGCGTCTTCCTTTCTCCACGTGACAACATTGGCGGCGTTATGCGTACGTCGCACGCGAACGGAGAGGATCGCTGTCGTACCCTATTTCTGGAGCACTAGTGCTTACCGTATCAGTCCCTGGATCAGACGCTGATACGAACACTTTACACAGACTGATATCACAGAGTCATCACTTACATAAATATTACCAAGTCTTATACAAGCCTTCATACATAAAAAGTCTTACAACAACTGGCCAAGAGCCACTTTAATACATCAAACAACATGCTGGTGGGCTGCAACAGCAGAACCACTTAAACACTACTACAGCGGAAGACGGAAACGGCACTAGCACAGGCATCTTGAGTGCAGATAGGACCCTACTCTTCATCACCATCCTCCATGTACTCTGGCTCTTCATCTGAATGATTAAAGCAAGGGTGAGTACATAAGGTACTCAGCAAGTCCTAACAACGAGGGATACTTTAATGCAAGGGTGAAACTAAGGGTTAGGCTGAGGGTTTATCATCTGGGCGGAAAGCCAGTTTTATGCAACGGTTGTTTGGAAAACAAAACAGTTCACAAACTACTATCAAGATTATCAGTGATATTTAATGAGGTTGTGGCCCTGGGGGAGATGCAGTCCATCCCGCCAGTTCCCAAGTTTTAATGCTGGCAGGAAACCAGCGCACGGTTCCACACCGGAGTATTCCAAAAACACACCAAGGAAGTAACTCACACCGTTATACTAATCATTGTGTGGCACAAGCTTTCGCGTTGCCCATTACCGTAGAACATGGCTATCATGATAGGTTTTTAACTCTACAGAGGTTGTACACAATTCCCCACAAGGCATACCAGCCCTCCCCATCGTCATGGATTGGACAGGCATACTAATGGCCCTGTACCTACTTGGTGTCACCACGGCACCACCACGGAAATACTGCAACCAGGGGCTTCATAATATCATCATTATCATGTAGAAAGGCCTGAATAATCACCATATGCCGGATCCCGACACCTGCTATGTCGAGTCTTCTTCTGGCTTCCGCTGCAACTCCTGCCCTCCAGGTGAGTACCGGGTGAACACTACAATAGGGTGTGGTTCCAAACCTTTCCCATTTAAGGCATGTGGTTGTACGAAAGGTGCTAGGCAAGGCGGCACATGAACCGGTCCTTATACGACCGAAGCAAGCATCTTCAATAGCTATCCTCAAAGGAGGAATCGCATCCCAGAGATAGGCCTCCCCACTGAGGACTACCTCGCCGGCTCCCGCCAAGAAAATATCCCCACTATGGGTTGCACAATTATCACTAGTATACTACCATCCCACATTTCATTTCATATTCACACACACTCCACCAAACACACACACCATTTCACACCAAAAAGCATGTATAGCAAGATTAATTAAGTACACATGGTAGATAAATCCTAAGCAGCATATTATTTCAACGTATCATTAAGGATTAATGATAGTGAATCCTAGGTCTAACAATGGAATCAGGATAAGCAATATCAAGGCATGGCAATCAACAAGTCATTAGGATCATACTAACATTTAAATCATATTTGAACATCATGCACGTTTATTTCTAAACTGGGCTCTAAGTTGGATATTTGCAAATTTAGGAACAACATGATCAAAGGGGTTAGAACTTGCCTTCACCAAAGTCTTCTTCTTCTAAGTCCTCGTAATCCGGATCCTCAGCTCCTTCCTCAAAAGCTTGCTCCTCTAATGATTAAAAGTAAACAACGATCGAATAAATCTACCGATCAAACAATTTAAACTAATCAAGCAAATAAATCAAATGAAGATCAAGAGATCAACAACAGAAGGTTTTGATAACAACAATTAGCTCATGATTTTAGATGAATTTTGGTGAAAGAATCACCAAAAGTGGAGCTAAGATGAAAAAGATATGAATTTTACAAGTTTACAACATTGAAAATAATTAGGATTAAGCTAAGTAATTAACCATAGACATAATCCTAATTATTATGGAGTAAACAAGTGTTGCAAAATGATTAGGAGATAATCTAGTATTTTTAGGAATTTTTGGGAATTTTTCTGATAAAGGAAAGTGCTCGAAATAAGATTCTGTGTGCAAACTGCGAGTAGATCTAGCATTTACAGAGCGTGTGTGAGGCTGACAAATGGGCCAGCGGGGTCAGGTCCACTGTACGGTACTGTGCCGTGAGCTCGGTCCACGGGGCGGTGGACCGGGCGCGTCTGTGAGGCTGGTGCACGGTGCACCGGGTCTGCCGCGTGGCGAGGCGACCCGGTCGTCGCGGGCCCGCGTGCCGACGTGGCATGCCACGTCGGATGGTGGCGCGGCGCGGCCAGACAACGCCGGAGCGGGGTGCGCGCGGTGGCGCGTCGCCGGAATGCTCACCGGCGGTGGCTACAGGACACGGCTCGCGACGAGGTAAGCACCTACGGGCTCTACACGGCGCGGCGGAGCTCCTACGGCTACGTGTTGACGATGGCGGCGGGCGGAACGGTGACGCGGGCTCGCTGGAGTGCGGCGGCGCCACTGCGCGCGAGGGAACGACGCGCGCGCGGGCGATTGAGCGTGCTCGTGTGGCTGCACGGGTGGTAGTGCCTTGGCTGGGCCGAGCGCGGCCGGGAAGCCTGCCGGCGACGAGGTCGCGCGGCGGCGGGTGGCAGTGCATGGTGCGAAGCACGTGCCCGTGTGCGGGGAAGGAAAAGGAAGGGCGCGGGAGAGAAAGGAGAGGGAGGCGATGCTAACGGTGGGGTCGACGGAGGCGGGGAGATGCCGGGGATGACTCGTCGACGCGCGCGGTCACCGGAACCCTAGCCCGCCGTGGACGCCATGCTCCTCGCTTCTCCTGCGAGGATGGAGAACGGGACGGGGTCAGACACGGCGCGGCGAGTTCAACGGAAGAAGAAAAGGGCGGCGAAGCTCTACTCTTTGCTTCGCAGTGCGCGGCCGGAGGGGTCGCCGGAGTTGAAAACGATGGTGGGGAGAAGCTGGAGTTGAGGTGCTCGGGTGGCAATGGTGAGCTCGCGGAGTGGCGATTGGGAGGAGAGGCGCTGCGCGGAGCTCGACGGCCTTTTATAGGCGGCCGAGGAGGAGCCGTTGGGCGTCGGCTCGCGATGGCGGTCATCGGCTCGGTCCGCGCCCGAGCAGAAGCGATGCGACGTCGTGCCAGGGGGAGGACGATGCCCACGTGCGTGGTGACGGGTGCGCGGGACGGCCACAGTGCGGCGGACGGGACGGCGGCCGAGCTGGGCTGACGTCGAAGCATGGCAGCTCGCCGGTCCTCGCGGTCGCGGTCGTCGGTCCGCGCGGAAGGACGACGAGCAGGTCAAGACGACGGGACAAGGCGGGGCGAGGTGACGACGGCGTTACGCATGCACGTGTGGGTGACGTCGCGGCGGCGGTGTAGCTCGACGCGACCAGACGGGGATGGCCGGTATGGGCGCGCTGCGCCGCTGCCAGAGGAAGACGACGCTGACAGGTGGGGCCCACCTGTCAGCGGCTCAGCGCGAAGGAGTGGGCTGGCGCGGGCTGCTGGGCCAGCGGGAGAGGAGGGGAGCTGGGCCGCGGCTGGGCTCAGGAAAAGAAAGAAAAAGAGGAAGTGGGCCGCAGGAAAAAGGAAAAAGAGAGGAGACAGCCCAGGAAGGAGGAAAAACGTTTAAACATTTTCATGATTTTTCAGGGGTTCAAATTTGAATGGATTTCAAATTTGAAAAAGGGTCAAAACCAAATGAACACATAAATAAAATCAGGAAATTCCAAATATGCAGATGGTGGTGTTCGATGCACATTTTAAAATTTGAAATTTTGAATTTGGCATGGATTTGACTTCTAGTTTGATTTAATTTTGTTTAAATTTGAAAAGTTCAAATTTTTAGTGATTTTTAAATATGGGCAAAACACAGGGTGTTACATCGCGCGCGCCGCTATGCGCGGGAGACTGAACCTGAAGACAGACGCGAGGCGGGGAAGCGGGCGGGCGGCCGCGACGCGAGGCCGCGATGCTGCGCGGCGCGTTTCCGAGGCTTTTGGGCCTCTGGGCGTGCCGAGCTAGTAGTTTGCCTAAACGCAGAATGTCGCATGCTGCAACAAAATTTCTCAATGGAAAGCTAGTGCGGAGGGACATGGATGCTTTGCTGCCCGCGTGCAAGCTGCATGGCAACCTCGGCTGGTTGTCGGCAGCATCTATCTGGTCTGCTCCCTGAGCATGCATGGCCGTCAGAGATGTTCCACCGGCCTTAGGATAGGAAGGGAGCAGCCGAGCAGAGACCAATTTGATTCTGAAGCAGGGACACGACCCCAGCAGAACATATGTGCTGATCCAGAGCTGGATTCCCATGTTCCGTGCAAGGCGGTCGGTGATCCTCCGCGTTAGCAGGGCATGGCTGCGGCACCGGCCGATTCACTCTGCTGCTCAGCTCATGTGGTTGGTCATCCATTGGATGATAAATTGGTCAAAAATGGAGATGGAGCCGCCCGTCGGAGAATCAAACACCGGCCACCTGCCGTGCTATACTCCTATTAGACGAGGGAAAAGGAGGCCCCGGCAGACAGTGGTGCGTCAAGGTGCATCTAAATGCCTGTTCTTTTTCTCTGCCAAATTTCTTTCCTGACCAATCTTTTTGATTGAAAATCTCTTACTCCCACCCTCATGTCCTTTTTACTTGGGTAAAATTCAGAAACCTACAAGTATTTGCACGATTTTTGGAGACCACTTCAATCAAATCGCTGAGAAACCAGCTAGTCCGGTTTCATTTGCGCGGGCACCTCAAACAGAAACCTCCACACGTAGGATTACATCCAAGTTTCAAGCCACGACACTGGGGAAATAAATTAAAGAGCCGTTGGCTCAAGCCAAGGTCACAGGACAGAAAGGCACCCGGTGCACTCCCACTCCCGGCAGCCACTGACGCCGAACAGCCGCCGATCACCACCACGCCGGCGCAACACGTCGCATCGCCAGAACCATTCCCCATTCGTGCAGCCTTCGAACACGATCGGCCACAATGCGAGAAACCCGGAGCCCCGGCGCTGCCCGGGGACGTGGTCTTCGATCAGATACTGACGCCGTGACGCGCGTCAGGGCCGCCGCCGCCACCAGCGCTCACCTCCACCCACTACTTCGTCCTGTTCACCGCATGGCCGGAGGCATTGGCCCAGCCAGAGATCATCTTCTTTGCATGTTCACAGCAGGTAACAGACTGCGTGTTCACAGCAGGTAACAGACGAGACGTAAAGGAGGAAGGTCGAGGAACAAAAGGCGGTGGGTTCGATGGAGAGCGAGCCCTGTCCGGGCCGAGGCAATCCCGCTGTGCAGCTCCCGACCGGATTTACGATCGAGACCGTCACACCGGACTTGGCTGCAGGGAGACCGTCGGATTGTCAGCCCTGTCGACAAACGTTCTCGGCACCCCGCCGAACTCACCCCTTTGGCCCCCGCTTGGGATGACGTGGCGCCACCGCTACGTGGCCCGGCGAGACATGGCGGCACGGCCGTGTGGTTAAGCTGCTCCCTTCGCGTGCTCTGCTTCGGTGTGGTACTAAACTTTCCATGACGTTTCTGCAGGTTTACTCTGGCGCCGCGCCAGGCGGGCCGAGCGGCAACGCGGCAGCGTCACGCGTACGCTGAACGCGGACGCGGAGATGATAACGCCCGGCGTCAAGCGGATGCTATACGCGAACGCAGATGGTATGGTCGCGCGCGCGGCGGTCGAAGCCAGACGCGAGGCGAGGCGAGGAATCGCCGCACGGCACGATTCCAAGGCTTTTGGATCGTCTGCCTCTTCGCATTGCCCTATACACACCAAAAAAGGGGGGGGGGGGGGGGGGGGGGGGGGGGGGGGGGGGGGGGAACTGAAGGGGAAGCTGGTGTAGGTGGACATGGATGCTCCGCACACGCAGGCTGCTGTATCGTGACCGCGGTTGGTTGCCCGGCAGCATCCGGACTGTGTGTGTCTGTTGCGTGAGCACGCGCGTCCAGCAGGGCTCTTCCGCCGGCCTTGGGACAGGAAGGGATCAGCCGAGTAGGGAACGTTGGATTCGCGTGAGACAGCAGCCACGCAGGGGCGCGGCCCCGGCAGAACAGATGTCCTGAACCAGCAGCTGCATGTTCGGATCAGGCGGTTGGTGATCCGCGTCGACATGGCATTGCTGCGGCACCAGACGATTCTCTCTGCTCCTCGGATCATGTGGTTGGTGATCCAACGGATGATAAACTGGTTAAAAAAAAGGGAGATGGAGACGCCGGTCGGAGAATCCAACGCCGACCACCTGCTTTGCTACTCCTGAAAGGTCCTGGCATTGCACAGCCTCAGCTCTCGCTTCCACAGCGACACCGCTGGCACTGTCTGCCTGCTGAGCACGTTGCGTGCTCAGGGGTGGCTCGCCGGAGTTGACTGTAACAAAAATTTTCTGGCTCGGGCGGCATCGTTCCACAGACAAATATGGAGCAAAGAGCATTTCCCAATTCTAATCCCACCCCACATTTTCCAATTGCCAAACATCACCCAAACTTGATGCTTCTTTACATCTTTTTCCTACACCTCAACAACGGCATACATGTACAGCACAGACACCACGGATCAGTGAACTGACGAACCTGAACCAGCTAAACTACATCATCACCCCTCTCATCTCACTTCCCTTTACACGCCTAACTCCAAAGCTCCTCTATATTGGACTACTACTCCTACCACCAATTCTTCTACTACCATCCTTTAGAACCCTCCCAAGCTTTCCTTCTTCCCGTCCGGCCCTATGCTGCTGCTGCTGTCGCCGTTGTTCTTCCTGGTGACCCGGATATAGCAGAAGATGACCACCATCACGGCCGCCGCAAACCCGGCCAGGATGACCTCCGCGCCGGCCTCCGACCTGTCGGGCCTCCCGCCTCACTAAACATAGGTCATGCAAAGCTTCAACATTCGGTTCAGGTTTAGCTGAAGCATAGGTGTAGAAGGGAAAATAACCAAAGGGAATAATAGTTATGGTGCAATCCGAATGGACAGACATAAAGAAATAAAGAAGATATAAAAATGAGACAGGGTTGCAGACAAGTAACTCATTTTCTTGCAAAACTAAAAGAAACATACGAACAGAGAACAAAATGGCAGGGCAGGGACAAACGACGTTTTGGTTGAAGTCAAAAGCTTGGAAAGCGCAGGCTACAACCGGAGTGCAGATACATGCATGTATGCCAAGTGAGAGAACAGAGAAAATAAGATAGCAGTAGCTAATCAGTGCGCAAGCTGAGAAAGAGAAAGAGAAACAAAACAAGGCAGCAAGAGGGCGGCAACCATACGACATTGAAGTAGAAGAAAATGAAACTGAACAGAGTCGCAACAGCTTGGAGCCTTTGCTGCTACTAAATCTTGCTAGAAACCAGGGAGAAATACAGTGCAACGAAGAAAGAAAAATACCAGGGAGAGATGACTGAGCTGCATGCATAACTTGGTGTGGGTAGCATGCTGGTAACCAGATGAAGAAAGAAGAGAATAAGTGACAGCTCGGCTAGGTTTTAGTCCGGGCAAAGTTTAGCTTGTGCACCATGATGAAAGAAAAGGAGGACAAGGAACACTGGAGAAATTCTTGTTGCTATTTCTTCTGCAGGAAGATGGGAGATAGAAGTAAAAACAAAGCTGGCAAGATATTGGACAGGGAGGAAGACAGGTTCCTCGCGTGCAAGCCAAAGTTAGAAAAGATAAAAGAAAAGAGGAATAGGGCCTGGGAGCACTCGGCACAACTCTTTTTTTTTCTATATATATGAGCGGAACGATTTCTACTCGAGATTTGTAAATGCATTTTCCATACAAATAAATTCCTACTGCAGTCTACTCCAGCATGAATGCAACAAAAAATTGATATAACCTATATTAATTTAATTTATTTAGAAAATAAATCTTTGCCTAAATAAAAGTGATAACACTAAAATATTAAAGTAAAATTTTAAACTATTCTAAAAAGCTTTAAAATTTAGTGAAATTTAAGTCACATTTCAAAATTTGAAATTTTAAGGTGTGACAGGCACGGGGCGAGCGGAGCGCCATAAGAGCAAGGCCATTGCAAGTCGTCTGATAGCCGGACCACGTCATCAAGCAGCCAAGCAATGCGACCAGCCCTACAAGCTACAACGCAGTGGCTCTCTGCTTGGCTGGACACAGGCGCACACACATTCCATTCTTGATCCATAATGAACATCATCTTTGTGGCTTCTCTGTTGCTACTAATAAACCCAGTGAATAAATTTTACATGTCAGTTTACAAAAGCTAAATGTCGTACCCCATTTCTGGAGCACTAGTGCTTACCGTATCAGTCCCTGGATCAGACGCTGATACGGACACTTACACAGAATATGATCACAGAGTCCTCACTTACATAAATATTACTAAGTTTCATACAAGCCTTCATACATAAAGGTCTTACAACAATGGCCAGAGGCCTCATTATTACAAAAGACATCAAGCTAACAAGCTGCTACAGCCGAACCACTTAAACACTACTACAGCGGAAGACGGAAGCGAAGCCACTACTACAGGCATCTTGAGTGCGGACGGAGCCCTACTCTTTATCTCCATCATCTTGATACTCGTACTCAGGCTCTTCATCTGGATGGTTTAAGCAAGAGTGAGTACATAAGGTACTCAACAAGTCCTAACACAAGGGGTATTTATATGCAAGGATATGACCAAGGTATAGGCTAAAGGTTTATCAGATTGGCGGAAAGCCAGTTTTATCCAGGGGTTGTTTGGGAAACAAAAGCAGTTCGCAAACTAAAGTCAATATTATCATTGGTTTAGTAGGGTTTTTGGCCCTGGGGGAGATGTGTCCATCCCGCCAGTTCCTAAGTTTTAATGCTGGCAGGAAACCAGCGCACGGTTCCACACCGGAGTATTCCAAAAACACACCAAGGGGGTAACCCACACCGTTATACTAATCATTGTGTGGCACAAGCCTTCGCTTTGTCCAATACCGTGGAACACGGCTATCCGGATAGATTATACACTCTGCAGAGGTTGTACGCTTTACCCGCACGATATGCTTCGCCCGACCATAGCTAGTGGTGGGCTAACATAACAAGGCGACGTACCTACCAGTATCTCCACGATATCCACCCACGGGAATCCCACCAAGATACCAGGGGCACACTCAGAGGCATCAATCACTTTGTGTCGTGTCTGCCCGTCTTCTTCGCCGGATCGAGGAACTCCCACCAAGGCTGTTGTTGGCGTCTCTTACGGTCACGCAGAAAATACGCGACCGCGGGAGACGCCGGGGGTTATGATTTGAGTCACTTGCAATATTAACCAAATAATCCACGTCTAGTAACAAGTACTAGATATGTATTATAAGGTTTATCATGTTAATTGAATATCCGCAAGCGGACGGATAACCCGTTGTAGCATTTCACCCGAGAGTATTCCAAGGGTATCGTATTTATATTTTCCCAAGGGAAGACATGGTTGACAAGAGTACTTATGTTCATGGTGTTACACATGATAGATGATATAACCACATTCCAAAGCAGGGGTAAGGTTCAATAGTTGAGGATAGTGTGACACACACAAAGGTATCCCACTCTCTCTAATAAAAGGCGAGAGACAATTCTAAGCGATGCTAAGTTAGACTAGTGAGCTACTACTCCTAAAGTACAACATTCATAGAGCGTGCAAGGCCTCTACCTATCATCTAAGATCATGCAAGCGCAAACAAGCGTCTTATGTCTAGGCAACTTCGGGAGGTCCGGCATACGTAGGGTCTGCCCCGCGACTCCGGCGCATTTACATACTCCTATGCCGTGCCCGAACGTGGAGGGTTCCTTTGGATGGACAGGGCTGTCACTTCCTGCCACCTACCTCTACAAACCGTGGGACACGCACATACTCAAGGGTGGAGAGACAACCCCAGCACCATGCCGGCGTCACTAACCACAACTCTAGATCCCTCGAGGCACCCCCAACCCTTCGGATTGACGGGGTGATAAATCTAGAGCACCTTTGCAGGACAGAGAGCCCGATGCCAAAACATAAGAACAACTAGCCTAACTAGCATGAGTTAAACAAAAGGGTCAAAGCAAGCACTAAGTTATGCATAAGCGTTCGTCGCTCAAGAACGAGCGACGAACGACGATCAATTAAGTACGTGCAAGAATAATCGATAATTAAGCATGAACGAACAAGGAACGCTCGATGTATGTTTACTAGCAATCATCGATGAACGATGAACGAACGATGAACAAACATGAACGAGCGATGAACAAACATGAACGAACGATGAACATTCATGCAGGATCATGATCAAACTACTAAGCACATAACAACTATATGAACGAATGTATTCCATTAGACGAAGAACAAGTCTTACAAAGAGAGGATACAAGAGCTATACCCAATTCTCCACAAGACCTTGGGAGCAATGAGGCAGCCCACTACTCAGCCTAGCACTACCTAAAAGAGTCTCTAGCTCTAGCGTGAGGCGAGGAGGGAATGATCCTTCTGTTGTGGTGTGTGTGTGTAGAAAGGAGGGGGGGGGTACCCCTCCTTATATAGTCCTTGAAGGTCGGCAACTTTGAGGCGGTTCCCAAGGTCGGTGGCATTTAATGCAGGGGGAACCGACCTCCAGAGGTCGGTTACAAACCGCCACAAAAAGATGGGCCCAGGGGGCCACCCTGCCAGGTCGGCCGACCTGGCCAGGGGGGGTCGGCCGACCTGTGCCTGGCCCCTCCTGAGCTGGGCTTTGGCAGGTGGCTCCCCCTCTGGGTCTACTTCTCTGGTCCAGGTGCATTTGGCCTTAGTTGTGTTGGACTTTGACGAGATTTGGCCTTTTGTCTTGGAGTTGTATGCCCGCGGCGAACGTCGTGTTTGTAAAAGTGTTGTTTCGTCGCCTTGGGCCATGATTTCACCTGGATTTCTCCCTTATTTCACCTGCACACTAAAATCTAGAGGTACATGTGGAAATAGGTTATTCTTAAATAAAATGCGTGTAAGAAATGCTCAGTCCTTCTTATTTATTGAGCTAATTGACGGTCGAAATTGGTCCGTAACGACCGTCAACAGCTGTCCAAGTCTTCTCCTGGCTCCCGTTGCAACTCCTACCTCCTGGGTGGGTATCGGGTATCAACTAGTAGGGTGTGAGGCCCTGCCTTCCCATTCAGGCATGCGGTCGCACGAAGGTTGCTTGGCATGGCGGCACATGAACCGGTCCTTATGCGATCGAAGCAGGCATCTTCACTAGCTATCCTCATGATGAGGAGTCGCATACCTAGAGATAGCCCTCCCACTAGGACTACCTCGCCTGCTCCCGTCAAAAGTATCCCCACTAAGGGTTGCACATTTATCACTAGTATATATATACCATCCCACATTTCATGTTCACACGCACTCCACCAATCACACACACCATTTTACACAAAAAGCATGTATAGCAAGATTAATTAAGTACACAATATGATAAGTCATAAGCAGCATATCATTCCAATATATCATTAAAGATTTAATGATAGTGGAGCCTAGGTTTAGCAATGGAATTAGGATAAGCAATATCAAAGAATGGCAATCAAAAAGTACTTAGTATCATACTAAGCATTTAAATCATATTTAAATATCATGCACATTTATTTATAAACTGGGCTCTAGATTGGATCATTTGCAAACATAGGATCAATATGATCAAAGGGAGTTAGGACTTGCCTTCACTAAAGTCTTCGTCTTCTATGTCCTCGTATTCCAAGTCTTCAAATCCTTCCTCGAAAGCTTGATCGTCTATCGATTAAAAGTAAACAACGACAAAATAAATCTACCGCACAAGCAAACAAATAAACAAGCAATAAATCAAATAAGAGCCACATGAAGATCAACAATAGAGGGTTCTGGTAGGACTGGATAGAGGATGATTTTAAGAGAATTTTGGTGAAAGGATCACCAAAATTGAAGCTAAGATGAAAAAGATATAGATTTTACAAATTTGCATGAAAGAATTAATTAGGATTAAGCTAAGTATTTAACTATAGACATAATCCTAATTAATATCGAGTAAAAAGGGTTGTACAGTGATAAGAAGATAGCATAGTATTTACTGGAATTTTATGGAATTGTCTGCTAAAGGAAATTGCTCGGAATAAGATCTTGTGTGCACTTGTCATGTGGACTTGGCAATTGAAATTGGAATATATTCCGACAATAAATCCAAATGAACTCTAAAAATTAATGAACTGGTTTAGATGTATAGATCGAGAATTTATATGAATTTAGGTGAAAGAATGGGATCAAACGGAGCTTGGATGTATGAGATATTGACTTTGGAAATCTGATTGTGGTTAATTCCGAAAATAGGAAATGGAAATCATTTTGTAGGCTTTGGTCGTGTTTGGAATCTAAGCATGGGCCAAGAGCCGGCTGGTGCTTGGGCTGTGACTATGGGCTACAGGTTCTCCTCCATAGGCTGCAGATTGGATCGGCCAGCAGCATGGGATGGGCCTCAATATCTCACGTGAATAACGAAAAGGAAGTAAACAGAGAAAGCAAGAGGACAGACGGACAGGCACGGTGGTCGTCTTCGCCACACCGCCGTGCGCCATGGATGGATAATGGAGCTATTGCTTCCGGCTCGTGGTGGGTCGAGAAGAATCGGGAGGAGCAAAAATCAGTTCAGCAGGCAACATGGACTTGGCCAGCGACGGCAGCTTGGGTCAACGCGGCCGAGAAAAACAGGGGTGCACGGCGGCGGCTCGCCGGCATGCTCGCCGGTGACGCGTGCAGGGGCTAAGGCTTGGAGAGGGTCGGACGTAGTGACGCGGAACAGGACTGCGGAGAGTATGGCACCACGCGTCGACGACGGAAGTCGCCGGAGCGGCGGTGCGCGCTCGCCGGAGTCGGGCGGCGCGGCGGCTCGCGAGGGAGAAACACGTTGCATTCGGGCTTGAGCATGCGTGAGATGCCGTAAATGTTCGGGGGAGCTCGGAGGTGAGTTTGGTGGGCACGGCTTGGCCGGGGAATGCCCACGGTGGCCGGCGCAGGCTGCGCGAGCTCGCCGGAGACGGGCGGCGCAGTAGCGTGTGACGGGAAGGTCATGCGCGCGTGCTCGTGTTCGTGTGTGATGTCATGCATGTGCGCGGAAGTGCGGCGAGGGTGGTGCGTGTGGTGTCTTGGCCGAGCATGGCCGGGAAGGCCGCCGGCGACGATGTCACGCGGTGGCGGACGGCAATGCTAGGGGAAACTGTTTGTGCGTGTGTGTGGGAAGGAAATAAACCAACGCATGAGAGAGAGGGGAAGATGCAGATGCTCACGGTGGGCTCGATGAGATGGGAAGACGACTGGAGGCGGCCGGCGTCGGGGAAGAAGACGGCGGCGATTTGGTCGTCGTCGATCTCCGCGTACGGGGCAGAGCTGCGGACGAGAAGAGGTTGCCGAGGTTCAGTGGGTCACGGTGAAGCTCGGGGAAGAAGTAAGAAGCCGCGGGACTTGCTGGAGATGGAGGGAGAGCTCGCCGGAGTTGCTCGTCGGAGAAGAGAGAGAAGATGGGGAAAAGTGAGGATTGTGGTTGCTTCGTTGAGAAGGAGAGGAGGAGGAGCTCGTCTGCTGAATGAGGGAGGAGAAAGAGAGCTTGGCGGGTTATATACGCGGTCGGGGACGCGACGTGGACGAATAGACGACGGCCACCACTCGCCGGAGTTAAGACGATGCTGTACGACGCCAATGGGAGGCGAGGGGCGGTGTTTGCGGCGAATGGGAGAGGAGAAGGAGTTATGGCGGCGCGTCGCGTGTGCCGGACGCGGTACGACGGCTCCCGGGTTGGAGGAGAGGCCGCGCGTGCGTACGGCGGCGAGACAGCGCTCGGTCCGGCGGTCTAAAGCTGGGAGACGACGCTGACAGGTGGGGTCCGCACGTCAGTGAGAGAGGGGAGGAGAAGTGGGCTGGCGAAGCTGGGCCGGAGGAAAAGGGACGCGGCCCAGATGGAAATTCCAGAAAAAGAAAAAGAGAAAAGGTTGCTGGGCTGGGAGGCTGAAGAGGATGGGCCAAAGGAATGGGCGCGGCCCAATACGGTTTTTGAGAAAAAAGAAAGGGGAAGAGAGGTTGGGTTGGGCTGAGTTTGAGAGGGAGGTAGGTTTCAGCCCGAAAGGGTTTAAGAAGAAGGAAAGGTTTAATCTTTTCCTGGAATTTAAAAGACTCCAAATTTGAATGGGATTCAAATTTGAAAAAGGATTCAAAACCAAACAAACACATAAATAAAAACAATAAAATCCAGAAATGCATATGATGGAACTTTTATGCAGGTTTGAAAGCTAATTTTTGAATTATGGCTTGGAGATTAATCTAGTTAATTGAGTTTGTAGGAAAATTTTAAAAGTTCAAATTTTTAGTGGTTTTTATTAGATGGAAAAACACAGGGTGCTACACTAAAGCAACATAGTACTGAAATAAATCAATAAAACACATGTTCGAGCAAGTGAACAAAAGACCCACATCCAAATGAGGTACCACGTCCATTTACTACCAGATTCTTGAAACCTTGGTTTACTCCTTGAATACTAAAAACAAAAAAACCACATTCAGTTGAAATTGGACCTCCATTCACTCCCAGGTTCATACTACTGCAGCACCAGCAAGACCAATCCACATAAAAACCATCATGGACCTGAAGAAATGGATAAATGTGTAAGTTCACAGAATCAGAATGTTTCATTATTTAAAATTTTTTTGATGCAATATCTACATGAACAAAAGGTTACTCAGCCTTGTTCTTTTTCTGTGTTTATTGCCAAACAACATCCAAATGTGCTCAACTAAGTCTTTTTTCAGTGCCGTATGTGTTGGTCGATGACGAAGAGTGGCTTTTCTGCATAGAACTTCAGGGAAGGATATGTCACCGCCCATTTTTGCTTGTAGAGCAATTGATGTGCCACCGTCCTCAATCAAGTTAATAGAAAATTTGACCATCTCTTTCTCATCTTCAACTATCATATTGCGGATTATGATAAAAGTTGTCATAATGTTCCCTATACACTTCCACTTCCACAATCGCGCTGGACGTCGCACTATATTAAAGCGTGTTCCACATCTTTCCGACATCCTTCTTGAGTTGCTGCATAAACCTTGTGTTTCTCTGATTGAGGAGCATATATCGTCTTCATGAAAGCAGCCCATTCCGGGTATATTCCATCAGCAAGGTAGTATCCAGTGTTATATTGCCTTCCATTCACAGAAAATTGCACTTGTGGTGCTTCTCCTTTCAGTACATCAATGAATAATGCGGACTGATTAAGCACGTTAATAGCATTATTCGACCCAGCCATACCAAAAAAGGCATGCCATATTTTGAGATCATGTGAAGCAACTGCTTCTAGCATAATTGTCAGGGCTCCATAGTCACCACGTGTGTATTGTCCCTTCCAAGCTGTTGGACATTTTTCCCACCTCCAATGCATACAAAATCTATACTTCCTAGCATCCCAGGGAAGCCACGAGATTCACCGATCTTAAGTAAATGTTCCACCTCTTCCATGGAAGGGGGTCGTAAATACTCTGCTCCAAAGCAATCAATCACACCAACCGCAAACTTGTCCAAGCATTCCAATGCAATGCTCTTCCCAATCCTTCAAGTATACTCGTCTAGGGCGTCGGCAGGTGTGCCATATGCTAGCATGCGTATTGCTGCTGTGCACTTCTGCAGTGGTGAGAGTCCCTGACGATTTAAACAATCTGCCCTTTGAGTGAAATAGGGAGACCAGTCACCAAGAGCGCTCACTATGCGAAGAAAGAGGTACTCATGATAGACTCTATCAGCTGCTTGACAATGGAATCGATAACATTCTGTTGGGCAATGTATTCATCCATGATGTTGGTTGGATATAAAGTAAACTACGCCGGTGGTACAACAACTTGTGAGGTGGGTGCATTTTAGTCACATAACTTGAAAATTGCTCAATTGGATCACACAAGTTGCTACGGGGGTGCAAATGAAGTCATAAAATGAAGATTCATTATCGGATAAGTTTGTATGGAACAAAAAAAATCAAGATTCAATGTCTATTCAAAAATATATGTTTTTATAATACATATTTTACGTGTCATATGCAAAAATCACTTGTTTTCTTCCTACACTTGCCAATTCTGTTGAATTCATTTTTATCAATTCAAGTGCTCTAATCAAGTCAGATTCTTCATTACCGCTACCATTACCTCATAAGTCACGTAATATATGTCGATGTTACATCATTTTGCCTATATGATGGTTGTTCGTTGCACTCATATAATCAAAATGTTGTTGTCGTATGATTTGTGACTTCGTTTGCACCACAATAACAAGTTGTGTGACTCAGTTGAGCAATTTTCAAGTTATATGACTAAATTGCACCCACCTCACAAGTTGTGGTATCACCAATGCAATTCACTCTTGGATATAAGTATTCAGAACCATTTGGGTACAGAGATGAACCCAGCCCCCTGCTATAATATGATCAGCAACAAACATTAGTAAAGAAGCCAAAAAGACTGCAACTAACCTGGACAAAATTAGAAATGTATCACCTGTACAAGCATTTTGCAATATATTGTACATAAACACTGCATGCCATTTTCAGAGAAACTATTGCTTAAGAGAAACACTTCATGATAGAGTGAACATGTTGCTCTGAAAAACTAACCTAAATTGTGACAGAAGTGTTGATAAATACATTGGACTAGTTTTTACTACATATGGCTAAATTGCAACTAATTGCAATGCTAAAAATTATCAAACCCGTCAAGTTTGGCAGGAAGAATAAAAAACAATTATCAATCCATCAAGTTTAGGTTCCATCTAATCAGGCAAGAAGCTCCAAGTTTGCAATCAAGAAAAAAAAATTATTGTCTTGTGAGTACGATACATACCATCCTTCCACATCGGAGCTCAAGCCATCCATCTGGTGGTGGCGTACAGGGACATGGGCTTGGACGGGAACTGCGCGCCCATGGACAGGAGAGAACTCGCACGGCATCGAGGAAGAATGGAAAGGCCCCATAAAACTATTGCGGTGCAGCTTTTCTTGTTCACGCGACGGTCGCTCGCAGTTGCCACAAGGTTTGTTTTCTCTCTCCAACCCGTACGAAAATCTGACACAGATCGGCGATTCGACCGGTGACGCGCCCGCGCTGGGCTTGCTCTAATGTGAGAACGTCGAAGCACCCGCGTGTTAGCTGCTCTTGTTATGCTTTGAATTGGAGACTGCTACAATGCTCGGTGTCTGCATATGGAGGTAGCAATACAGGTTTGAATAAGACCTGCCTTTGCACTTGCAGTTGAATAGTCCAAATCCAAATCATATTTTGAATAGCCTAAATCCAAATCATACGGCGAACTTGAGCTCAAGTGGAGGCGGCCATGGCGGCTTGGGTGGTGTGTTCTTGCGCGCGCGCGCGCGCGAGAGAGAGAGAGAGAGAGAGAGAGAGAGAGAGAGAGAGAGAGAGAGAGAGAGAGAGAGAGAGAGAGAGAGAGAGAGAGAGAGAGAGAGAGAGAGCTAGCCAGGGGAGACGAATGCGGATGAGGACAAGTTGACCGCAATTGGGAGCCATCGCGCGGGCGAGGACGACGGCATGGCGTCGTTCACAGTGGAGTTGGCAGCACAGTGAGAGAGGAGGAAGGTGACACGCGCCCCTTTTTTTCTTTTTCCAAAAGATTTTTCAAATGTGCAAACTTTAAGTGCTCCAAACCTAACCTTCCACGGTTCCAAAAACTCTGAAAAATTCAGGTATGGAAGTAAAGGTATACGGGAACACTTTTTAATTAGTGGAAGTATTCAAATTTTGGCACATAAGTCAACTACAATTCTGTTAAGACAGAAATTGTTTGAATGTTCCTCAAATTATTTGAACTATTTCCCCTTTTTATAAAATCTGGAAAAATTCTCCAAAACTCTATCTTGGAGCATGTAGCCCAAGGAAAATTTCAAACAGGACCACCGTTGTGCAAAATTTTGAAATTTTAGTTCAAGCTCATTTTTTGACCATATTTAAAGGATTACTTTTGAATGAATGTTTGACTTGATCACTTGAGCTTTAAATCATTTTTGCACTAAACTGAGAACTTGACAGTGGAATTAAGGAGGGATATTACAGTTATAGGAAGGTGAATCTTATGGCTTCAACAAAGTTTGGCATCTCCCATCTGTTGTTGGAGGCAATGGTTTTGATTTATTCCAGCTTTAAATATGAATTGTTCCATCCAATTTTTCAATTTTTTTGGGCCACCAATTTATAATGTTCAGGCTACCAATATGATTTATTCGACGGCAGGGTACAGGAGCGCGGTGGTGCGGCGATGACACACAGACGTAGTGGTGTGTCGTAGGCTCGTCTTTAGACAAGGCGCTAGTGGGAGGAAGAGTAGGTTGCCATGGCGTCGCTTTGTCGGTGAGCTGAGGAAGAAGAAATTGCCCGACTGGGACCTCTGTTTGCGCTATTGGGCTTCTATCGGGACGGGTGCCCTAGCGGATTCTTGGCACCCGGGTCCCAGATAGGAGAGGTCTCTAGCTACGAAGCCACCTAGTTGACGTATAAGCGCCCCCACCCCTGACCACACGATGACGTGGATTTTATGCTTTATGGTATGTATTTTAATTTTTATGTATCCAAGGAGGACTAGGGATGGATACTCTGTGCGGCAGGTGGCACAAGATGGATTCCACCTTGCTCTATGAGCCGAGATGCCACCATGCATAGTAGCAGATAGAGGGGCTGAGATATTCATGCATACTTTGCCAAGCAGCAGGGAGCGTTTCCCATATTTCTTATCATTTAATTTGTTTATTGAATTCATCTGATTTCAATGTAGTATTGTTTGTTTGTTCAAAGATTCCTAAACATCTCCTTTCAGCTTTATTACTTGGATTTTATTTTTTATGCATCCATGGAAGACTTGGGATGGATACACGGTGCTGCTGGTGGGCGACAAAGGTTGGATGCCACCTTGCATCTAGGGGCACAAGACGGGGAATGGTTGTTGTTTTTTTTTTTGGGCACCGGACAAGGCGGGGCTGCAGGGGATGTTGCCTTGCTTAGCACCAGATAGAGGGGCTGAGATTCATGACTATTTTGCCAAGGAGGGTCCGCTGGCAAGTGGTTTCGTCGATTTCTTATAATTTAATTTTTTATTGAATTTATTATATTTTAATGTAGTATTGTTAGTTTTTTAAAACATTCATAAGCATTTCTCTTGTTCTTTATGGCTTCGAATTTTTTATGCAACTAGGGAGGACTAGGGATGCGGTCACTGACCGTAGACGACAGGGAGTAGATGCCACCTTGCACACGGTGTTGCCCGTAGGCGGCAAGGAGTGGATGCCACCTTGCGTGGCAGGAGAGCGGGGGATGAGCCAGCTGGTAGATCCATGCAGACTTGCCTACCAACATAGTTGAGTGCCGAGCGGTTCCTAGATTTCTTATCATTTAATATTTTTTCCTGAATTATTATATTTCAATGTTGGTTTGTTCAAATTTCCTAAATATTTATGTTCTTTATGACTTGATTATTTTATGCAGAATTATCTGTCATACGATTCTTAAACATTGAATAATAAGGACAATCAGCTTCTCATGTGCTATAAATAGAAGTGCGCATTTGAAGGATCTTTAGAGGATACAACTTTTTTTTTTTTAGAGGATACAACTGGTCGTAGCAGCATCAACTCTATACGAGAACATGATGCTTGTGAAATTAGCCCGACAAGTCCTGATCATTGCTTTAGTTTTTGCGACGTTTACAACACATGGAGTTTGGGGTGAGGCGGATTGTCATCATGAGAAAATACTGGTTTTTCTCAAATGCAAGAAAACCATCAAGATTGGTGTGGATTATGTGCAGCCAACTAGTGAATGTCGCCGCACAGTGCAATCATCTGACATGGCTTGTGTTTGCCGTATCATTACCGATGATGAGGAATTTTATGTAAGCGTCAGTAAACTTGTGCGTCTGGCACGAGAGTGTGGTAGGCAAGTGCCAGCAGGAGACAAATGTGGATGTAAGTGGCTAGTATTGTCCATCTCATTTTTTAAAATAACAAAAGGCTAGCAGTATTACGATTGTGCATGTTAATATTTATATTTATTATGTGTGTTTTCCAGCTTGGACTGTTCCACCGCCGCTATCGCCGCCCCCGTCAGGAGTAGTACATGCATAAGAGTTCTTCAAGTTGAGCAGTCCAAGAAAGAATGGTTAGATGAGACAGTAAATATGTGCTCAGCTGGTTTGTCATGCCATGTCGTTATGAGTCGTGGCATGTTGATTAATAAAAATAAATTGGTATCAATAATATTGATGGGGATTAAATAAATCAGAGAAGTTGATGAGGATTAATAAATCATAGAAGAATGAGATATTATTTTTAAAGTTGAAACCTATATAAATGAATGGATTTTTTACTAAATCGGAAACCTTTTGAAATCAACTTAAACCTTTGCAAAATCCATGGGCACAGGCTATCACGGCACGCACATGTGGATGTCTTTCACTCCCCAATCCCCATGTTGTGTCCGTTTCCATCTGGCCACGTGACTCCTCTGGGGCTTGGTCAACGACAAATCTGCGACCGTTCCTACTAGGACCGCGTTACAGCGCGTTCCTACGCGCGTTAGGGAACCGCGCGTCTGCCCCGACCTACCTTTTTCCGCGGGCGACGCGAAACCAAATCGGAAAAGGGCCAACGTGCTTTCCAAGTTGGTCGCGGAGGCCGCCGCGCGTCCCCGCTCTCCCTCCTTCCCCGGCGCCGCGCGCCCCCACCTCCTTCCCCAGCGCCCTGTGCTCCACTGCCTCCTTCCCCGGCGCACCCGTGATCCACTACCTCCATCCCCGGCGCCACTTCCGTCGCGCGCCGCCGCCTCCTTACCGCGCGACAACAGCTCCTTCCCCGACCCCGTCCGCCGCGCGCCAACAGCTCCTTCCCCGGAACCCGTCCGCCACGCGCCTCGGCCTCCTTCCCCAGAATTCGCCAGCGGCGCGCCTCCTTCCCATCTTCCACGCCCTCCTTCCCATCTTCCGCGCAGCACCAACTCGACGCAGCACTTCGCCGTCTCCTCCTCGGCAGCAACATCATCAACGTTGGAGAAAGAAAAGGTAGAACTACTAGACAATAGATGTGAGATGATAGTACCTGAATGCTACTTGAGTGTTGTTGATAATGGTCAGGAATGTGTTTTTTTGGGTGCGAGTTTGGTGCGAATTGCAACTCTTCCTAGTTCATGAATGGCTACTCTACCAAAAGTCATAAATTGCTACTAGTCTGTGCCTACGAGTTGCTACTCCTTAATTGCTGTTTGTTATTTTGTTATGTGAGTGTGTTAATAGACATGTTGCTACTTGTTTTCTATTTGGAATTTTAAAGCAGGTGTGTTTCTATCATATAGTTGCTAGTAACACTAAGTTCATGAATTGCTACTCTGCCAAGGTCATGAGTTGAGTTGCTACTTCTGTGCCTACGAGTTGCTACTACTTAATGGCAATGGTTTCCAACTAGATTGCTGTTTGTTATTGGTTATGTGAGTGTGTTAATATACATGTTGCTACTTGTTTTTTAGTTGAAATTTTAAAAGCAGGTGTGTTTTTATCATTGTTGCCTTTCCCATTGTCTTGCTACTAACCTTGCTTCATATTTACCCTATGTTTATGCAGTTGCTATGGCTCCCGATCAGTTGTTCGACCTTAACTTCGAACCTGTTGATGTGGACGGAGATGATGCCGATGCTGCACTAAACAGTTTATTACACACACCGCAAGGTGTGGGGCAGCAGCCGGAGGTGGCTGATTCCGATGAGGGCCACGCGTCAAGCGAAGATGACAATGCCGAGTCGGCAGGAATGACAGTCCCCACAGCAACCACTGCATCTGGGGCTGTTGATGTTGAAGAAGGTGTTGAGGTGATATCGACACCCAATGACCCATGTGTCGGCATGACCTTTGATACCTGTGAAGCAGCAAAGTCCTTTTACAACAACTATGCACGATATAAGGGCTTCTCAGTGAGGATAGACAATTCCAATAAGACAAAGTGGGCTGGAGGGAAATCAAGGGTCAAGTATGTTTGCCATAAAGCTGGAGTGAACAAGAAGAATAAGCCTGCAACTAATGGTCCTATCACCGAGAAAAGGTCACAAAAAAGAGGAAGAGGGATCATATTGAAAGAATAAAATGCCCGGCACTAATGGCTGTCAAGTTTACAGGGAGCTACTGGGTGGTGGACACCTTTAGGGCAGAACACAACCACGATCTGGTCCAGAAGTTCTCGCTCACCAAGTTCTTGAGATCCCACAGGGACATACCACCGGAGGAGAAGCAATTCATAAGGACTCTACACAGTTGCACAATCAAAACCGTCTGGGCCTATCAGCTCATGTGCGAGCTGTACGGAGGCAAACAGAATGTGCCCTACACTGTCTGCGACTATAAGAACTTGAGTAAGAGCTATGGAGCTGAAAATGAAGGAAAGGACATGAAGAAAACATTTGAGCTATTTGATGAGATGAAGAAGCAAGACCCCGACTTCTTCTATGATTATACACTTGACAAATTTGGGAGGGTCGAACACTTGTTCTGGATTGATGGAGAATCAGTAAGACAGTTTGCTCATTACGGCGATTGCATATCCTTCGACACTACATACTGCACGAACAAGTACAACATGCCCTGTGCCCCATTTATAGGTAGATATTTGCTGCTTAATTGTTTTATGTTATAGTAAACTTTGGTATCATCTTCCATTTCTTTGTTTCTGTGATAGCAACTTTATGTTACTAGCAAGATTTTGTGTGTGTATCCTGTAGTAACTTTTGCCCTGTGGTCTTTGGCAACTTTTGTGCTTTTGGTCTGTAGCAAATTTTGTGCCCTGCATTGAAGCTGTTTGTATCTGCTTTGGTATCATCTTCCAGATTTTTTTTGTGATAGCAACTTTTGCTTCTAAAAATATTTCTAGTATCAGCTTCAATTCTTTTATGTTATGTAACCTTCTGTAGTAACTTGTACCCCTGCAATCAGTAGCAACTTTTATGCTTTTGTCAGTAGCAACTTTTATGCTTTTGTCAGTAGCAACTTTCTGTCTTCTTTTTGTTCTTCTATTGCACCATGTGGCAGCTAGTGTGACACATCTTTCCTACCCTTGTAACAATGCAGGGATCAATAGACATGGACAGTCTGTACAGCTTGGTTGTGGATTCTTGCGGAACGAGAAGACGGAGAGTTTCGTTTGGCTATTTGAGAGGTTCAAGATTGCTTGTGGTGTGCCAGCCTACATCATAACAGATCAAGCCGCTGCGATTGCAGCTGCGATAGAGAAAGTTTTTCCTGAGGCAGTCCATAGGCTATGCAGGTGGCATATCATGGAGAATGTGAGGAAGCACATGGGTGCCTTCCTATCAGGAAATAAACAGTTGGCCGATGACTTCAATGACTGCATTTCAAACAGCTTCAGCCCTGAAGAGTTTCAGAGTAAATGGCAAGCTATGATCGACACCCATGAGCAGCACGGTCATGAAGGTTTTGAAGTGCTCCATCGGATCAGGCAGGATTGGATTCCAGCATACTTCATGGACTGTTTCTTTCCGTTCCTACAAACCACAGCTCGAAGTGAGGGGTTCAATGCAGTCCTCAAGCGGTATGTGAACCCCAACAACTCACTGCTGACGTTTGTTGAACAGTACATGAAGATCCAACAGTCCATCCTCGGCAGGAAGAACGAGTTTGAATTCAACACACTAGTGAGAGAGCCCGACTTCCTCACAGGACATCCCATAGAGCAACAAATGATGGTCACATACACCAGGAGGCTGTTCAATGTGTTCCAAGTGGAGCTGCAATACACATCCTCCTATTTTATCCGTGAGACGGGTACACCCAATGTGTTTGACATAGTGTCGTACACAGCTTGCCCAGAACCTCTATATCACAGTAGGACATTCCGGGTCAGAGCAAACCCATCTGATGAGGAGTACGAGTGCACTTGCTGCAAATTTGCAAGAGATGGAATCCTCTGCTGCCACATATTGAAAGTGTTTGACAAGCTCGCTGTCCGCTTGGTGCCGGCAAGGTATATAAAGCAACGGTGGACAATGATACATGATGAAGATGGCGTTGAACCACAACTTGAGGCGATGCTTGAAGCTCCAGGGATGACCGATTCTGGAAAACAAGCCGTGCGTCACCACAGGGTTTGTAACTCATTTGCAAAAATTACGCGGCCCTCCGTTGCAATCGATGACGAGTATGCAGTTATTGTGAAGCACGTTGAAGCATTGCAGTCTGAGTTGCTACAGATGAGGAAGAACAAAGTGTCAAGCACAGCCTCTGAAGCTCATCGGGGTGGCACAGCTAACGTGCGTAAAACACGGGGGAAGAAAGCTTGTAAGACGCAGCAGCCTAAGAAGCCTCAAAGAAAACCTCAGAAAACTCAAAGCAGGTCTCAAGTTCAAGTGAATGACACGTCTCAAGTAGCCGAAAACCAACAAGGTTTGTAGTACTTGTAGCAATTAATATATGTATGCAAATTTTACTTGATTTGACTGAATTGTACACACAGAGACGGGACAGACTGTTGATGACATCATCGGCATGAGATTCGATCGTTCTTTTGCTAGAGGCCTTGAGGAGCAAATACTGAATTGTACGCATGAAATTATTTTGCAAGTTAGTAATGCAAAACCAGGTGTGAGACATTGTTGTCATTTTGCTAATAACATCAAATGTTTGTCACGTGTATCTAGGTGCAGACCAATGTTGTGGGAGGGAGGACACCCATGTTGAATGCAATGACAGCACGGGGGAGAATTACCTTCAAACTCAAAGTATGTGGTAGAAATCTTTCTAGCAAATTTCATTAATTGCATAGAAAATGCAGTCAGGGTAGCATCTTGTGTCCTTTCTTTATCTGTAGCAACTTGTATGCTTTTGACAGTAGCAACTTGTATGCTATTGACTGTAGCAACTTGTGTTCTGTTGACAGTAGTAACTTGTGTTCTTATTTCTTTTTTTTTGTTTCCAGACACTACGCCAAATGTGGAAGCTCCAACACTGTATCCTAAAGACCCACCAGTGACAAAGAAACAAGGGCGCCCAAAAGAAAGAAGATATAGAGGGCTTCAATTCCATGCAAAAAAACCAAAACCCTGTGGATTTTGTGAGTCGACGGAGCATACAACATCATCTTGTCCATCAAAGCCACAAAGGACATCCAATCTTGCTAGTTTGTTTGGTATATGATTTAAATATTCATTGCATTATTGATGGAAGAATACTTTGAAATTTATAATTTGTCTGCTGATGTAATAAGGGTTGCACTATTATTTATTCAAAATATATGAAAATATATGTAACACAAGTTGCTGTATACTTTTCTGTAGCAACTTTTAATCCAACTGTTATAGCAACTTGTGGTTAATGTGCAAAAGT
Source organism: Eragrostis curvula (assembly GCA_007726485.1). NCBI lineage: Eukaryota > Viridiplantae > Streptophyta > Magnoliopsida > Poales > Poaceae > Eragrostis > Eragrostis curvula. Next base: position 43,367,105 of record CM017439.1, read on the forward strand.
CCTTGTAGTGAGACAAAAATTGCTATGCATGACAAGCTGTTGCTACAGGGGAGAAAAAGAAGTTCCTGAAACAAATCAATGTACCATAATCAGTATAAAGCAATGCACCCGTAATCAGTATAAAGCAAAGCACCCTAATCAGTATAAAAGCAGTGTACCCTAATCAGTATGCAGGAATGCACCCTAATCAGTATGGAACATTGTACCCTAATCAGTATAAAGCAATGTACCCTAATCAGTATAAAGCAATGTACCCTAATCAATATAAAGCAGTGTACCCTAATCAGTATGCAGCAATGTACCCTAATCAGTATGAAACATTGCACCCTAATCAGTATAAAGCAATGTACCCTAATCAGTAACCACTAATGTACCCTGATTAGTATGCAGCAGTGTACCCTAATCGGTATGCAGCAGTGTACCCTAATCAGTATGCAGCAGTGCACCCTAATCAGTATAAAGCAATGCACCCTAATCAGTATAAAGCAATGTACCCTAATCAGTAACCACTAATGTACCCTAATCAGTATAAAGCAATGTACCCTAATCAGTATATATCCAACTTGTTTTTAAAAGACACACAAGTGACCAAACCCGAAACACTAACCCAAAACCCTAATCAGTAACCACTAATATACCCTAATCAATACGCAACAGTGCACCCTAATCAGTATACAGCAGTGCACCCTAATCAGTATAAAGCAATGCACCCTAATCAGTATAAAGCAGTGCACCCTAATCAGTATGAAGCAGTGCACCCTAATGAGTATAAAGCAATGTACCCTAATCAGTATAAAGCAATGTACCCTAATCAGTATAAAGCAATGTACCCTAATCAGTATAAAGCAATGTACCCTAATCAGTAACCACTAATGTACCCTAATCAGTAACCACTAATGTACCCTAATCAGTATAAAGCAATGCACCCTAATCAGTATGCAACAAATGTACCCTAATCAATATAAAGTTGTGTACCCTAATCAGTAACCACTAATGTACCATAATCAGTATAAAGCAATGTACCCTAATCAGTATAAAGCAATGTACCCTAATCAGTATATATCCAACTTGTTTTTAAAAGACACTGGAGACTGAACCCGAAACACTAACCCAAAACCCTAATCAGTAACCACTAATATATACCCTAATCAGTATAAAGCAATGTACCCTAATCAGTAACCACTAATGCACCCTAATCAGTATGCAGCAGTGCACCCTAATCAGTATAAAGCAGTGCACCCTAATCAGTATAAAGCAGTGCACCCTAATCAATATAAAGCAATGCACCCTAATCAGTATAAAGCAATGCACCATAATCAGTGTAAAGCAATGTACCCTAATCAGTATAAAGCAATGTACCCTAATCAGTAACCACTATTGTACCCTAATCACTAACCACTAATGTACCCTAATCGGTATAAAGCAATATACCCTAATTTGTTGCTAGCATCTGTTGTGGTATATGCTGTTTTTGCTGAAGCAACTGTTGCTATATAATATGTAGCAACTTTTGATGTCATTGCTGTAGCAACTTGATGTTCACAGAAGCAACTGTTGCTATATAATATGTAGCAACTTTTGATGTCATTGCTGTAGCAACTTTTGATGTCATTGCTGTAGCAACTTGATGTTCACTAGATTTATATTTACATTAACTTGATGTTCAATCTACTTATGGCATTAACTACACAAGCAGTATACATCCAACTGAAACTTCTTAATCAATGTAGCAACACCAACACGTGGTGAGATTAAACAACCACACTTCCAGATACATAAAAAAGATTGAACCCACAGAGCTTTTTCATTGCTGAAGCAACCTTTGCTATATAAAATGTAGCAACTTTTGATGTCATTGCTGTAGCCACACTTCCAGATACATAAAAAGATGGGAAAAACAAAAATTATACACAGCAGCAACTAGGTATATATTTTCACAGAACCGTCATATATATAAAATAATATGCAAGTTGTTACATGACCGTTCGTGACTGGAGGTTCAAAAATCATTGTCGTTTTGTAGTTTGCACCGACCATCATCAAAAGTTCATGTCATTACATAATCATGTCATTACATAAAAACAAAAGTTCATGTCTATTTGAATGTCCTCCGCCGGCCAGGTTCATTGAGTTTGTATTGCTCATTCAGTGTCTTCCAATCAATATTCCTCCAATCCACATTGTTCTGTGGGCTCGATAACCATTGATGGAGAAGGATATTTCAGAGCCTAGGGCAGTCCCAATTGGAGATACTCGGAAGAATGCGTGTCGGCCCCCAATATTCCATAGCAACAACAACGAATATTCCACAGGAATAGCTGCAAAAACCCGATATAAAACAATCGTTAGGGGCAAGTTGTTACTACACACAAAAAAAAAGAGTTGCCAGAGCAGATACATGACAAGTTGTTACTCCAGTGAGACAGGAGTTGCTACAACAGTCAGGGGCATGACAAGCTGTTATTACAGGGGGGGGTTACTACAGGGGCATGACAGGTTGTTTACTACATGACAAGCTGTTACTACAGGGGAGAAAAAAGCAGGGGCAGCATGACCATGTAATTTTGTAGCAGGAAAAAATACAATTACTTCTTTATTGACGCTGCACTAGTCACATAGTGTTGTTACTACAAACTTTGCAGACCAAGTAGGACCAAGTTGGTACTACATAAGAAAAAAAGTCAGGATCGACTTACTTATTGAGTTGCTTGAATCCCTCGAAGTATTTGATAGGAAACCTCCACACATCTTTGACTTGACCGTCCTCTCGCTTTGAAATGACCTTGTTCCAGAGGTTGACGATCTTCGCTTTTACCTTCCTTGATGTGTCTTGGAGCTTAGCATTAATTGGTTTCCTAAATGAATCAACAACATCGAATTGCTTGTCTTTAAAGTTGACAATGACAAGAAACCAATGGCCTCCTTCATGTGCATCAGTGGCCTTGCGTCTCTCCGTAATTGGCTCATAAATTGGAAGCATGATCTACAAAAAAAATTAGAATAGAAGATCGATAGAGCATAGAAGAAACAGTGAGAGCATAGAGGATTAGGGGAACAAAGAAGATCAATAAAGCATAGGAGGAACTTACATAATCAAAGTTCCTATGGTCTTCATTGAATAGGTTGAGCAGCCTCTGAGAATCCAAATATCCCTCCGCCATGAGAAGTTGCTGCATCACAAGATTCCGATACTTGGTTAAAATAAACATTTTCATGTATCAGCAGCATGAATGTTGATACAAAACTAGATCGTGATACTTACAGTGTCATAAGTAGATAGAAACTTTTTCCGTTCTTGTCCTTTTGCAGTAGAGAGGACTTGAGCAGCAATCGCGATGACAAGGGACTCGAAACACCTACACAGTGCTATGCTCGTAGCAATCTCTGAAGCCGTAGCTTTAATGTTGCCATTGTCAAAGATTACAGGGCTAAAATAATCAAAAAAGATGAGTTAGAGTAGCTACTGGATAGCTGAACATAATTGCTACTGGATAGCTGACCAAAATTGCTACTGGTTAGGGACTAGAATTGCTACTGAATAGGTTAACAAAAATAGCTATTGAATAGGATAACAGAAATGCTACTGAATAGGAGAACAGAATTGCTACTGAATAGGTGAACCAATAAAGAACATGACAAGCTACTGGACAGTAGAAGGCGATACTGACCTTAGGGAAGCATCTCTTGTCCTCTAGGTGCAGACATGATTGTAAAGGTGCTCAGCTTCGCGACTAGCTATGAACTTGTTTGCTGTCGCGATATTAATATTGGGGTACATCCTACATTCCAGTGGAGTCTCTAAAGTATCATCATCTGATGTGTCGCCGTAGTGCGTTCTTTGTCGTCTTCTTTCCTCCTTCTTCTTCCTTACGACTTCATCAGCTTGCCTAACAGCCTCTGCAGCAATTGAATCAGTGAGTGAATCTCCGGACTCCTGACTGCTGACCCCCAATGAGAAACTCGGTGCATTGGGGACATCCTGGAATGCTTTGGACAGTTTGATTGGAACCTGTTGAAAAACAATTTATGTCATAAGGAAAAAAAGTATGTGACAGAAAAAAAAAGTTGCTGTAGTAATGTATTTTTTTTATGCTAACCTCGTCGTCTTTACTTTCTTGTCCTGCAACCTTGGAAGTGTCTTGCACATCTTTGTTAACTTTCGAAGCTGGGACCTTCCTAGATGTTTTTCTTTCCTGCTGTCGTGCCCCGATGGAGGCAACATGTGGTGTTTGCTCTGGTTCTGCAAAGCTTACTTTCTTTGCGTCTTTCTTCTTTCGTTGATATATAACATAGTCCTGGAACAATGACCCAAAAAGAATCATGCGAAACTATGATTCAAAACCCCAAACGAAACAAGTGTCAAAAAGATCAAGCAATAAAAGCTACTACTCATATATGATGCCCCACAAAGTTACTATTAGTGGTTCTTAAGAAGTTGCTACTATTACAAGGTAAAAGTTGCCACTGCTACATAGCTTAAGAATAAAACTAAAGAAAGCTGCTATCCGTGTTACTTACTGCAATTGCAGCCTTGGAGCTATCTTCATGGTTCGCTTTGTCGCTTTTCACTCCATCATCTTTTTGATCTGTTGACAGCCCCTCCTGAAAAAAAAATTATAGTGCATAATTAAGAATAACAGATGTTGGTGCTGGTATATTTTACCTGCAAGTTGCTACTTACAAAAAAAATGGTGAAAGTTACAAGCACAAAAAAATCGATGACAATGTAAATAATAATTTTATCTTTATTTCTTCTTGCTGCAAACCAACGAAACTATGATTAAAAACACCAAACGAAACAAGTATCAAAAAGAGGTGCTAATGGATCAAGCAATAAAAGCTACACTCATATATGCTGCCACACAAAGTTACTATTGGTGGTTCTTAAGAAGTTGCTATTGTTAGAAGGTAAAAGTTGCCACTGCTACATAGCTCAAGAATAGAACTAAGAAAGCTGCTATCCATGTTACTTACTGGAATTGCAGCCTTGGAGCTATCTTCATGGCTTGCTTTGTCGCTTTTCACCCCATCATCCTTTTGATCTGTAGGCAGCCCCTCCTGAAAAAAAATTATGGGGCATTTGCATAAGCGGTCCTGTTTTGGATGCCAATTACGTAATCGGTCTCCTTTTTTGGACTTTGCAAAAATGGTCCTGTTTTTTGAACTTGAAGCTACAAGGAGGTCCTATTCCGTTAACAACAGTTGACGGTGTTAAATGGCCTGTGAGAAGACCAATATGCCCTTTGCAAAATTGGTCCAGTTTTGACAACCAATTGCAAATCTGGACCTGTTTTCGGTAGTAGCATCATGGAACTTCAAAATCGATATTTAAATAAGTGCCCCAATAAGAATATTTCAGAAATGACATTGTTGCAACATTTAAATGGTTTTAAATGAAAATAACATGAACATGCAACATTTTGTTTGAGTTAGGGTTATGAATTTTAAATCCCAATGCCACATTCGATTCTTCAGTCAGGCATAAGGAAATATAATCATAGGGCCCACAAAGTATATTTTGTCACGGTCATCACGCTTCCCTGTTTGTTGCTTTCGTGGGCTGCTTTCTCTCTCCGACCGAATCCAAATCTGATGAAAAAAAAAAAGAACGAATCCAAATCCAATCGAAGCCGGACGAGCACTCATCTCCATCGCGGCCACCAGCAGCTCCCAGCAGCGCCGGGCCTCCTCGCCCTGCAACGCCTGGGCGCAGTGCTGAGGCCGCCGCGGCTTGGAGCAAGAATTGCCGCGTCGTGAAGGGGAGGCCCTGTCCAGACTAGTCATTGTCCAGTGCTCGCCGTGCCCCGGCCACGCACCAGCGCCGCACCTGCGGCTCCTGCCCGCGCCGCATCGCCCGCCCGCCGCCTGTTTCCCAACTGCGTTCGCCGCGCTCGCCGCCTCTCTGCCACCTGCGCTGCGCCGCTGCACGGGAGACACACAGGAGAGGCACGGGAAGAAGGAGGAGGTCGGGCAGACGAAGAACAGGTGAAGGGATAAGGCAGGGGCAGTCCGGTCCTTTCCTCCTTTTCCAAAAGTTTTCTTATTTGTTTTAATTCGAAAAATCCTTTTTACTAAACGGCATCTCAAAAGTGGACCTGACGGCAGCTTCAAATTCAAAAAACAGAACCATTTTTGCAAAGTCTAAAAAAGGAGACCGAATCCGTAATTGACATCCAAAAGTAGACCGTCTATGTAAATGCCCCAAAAATTATCATGCATAATTAATAAAAAATCATACCAATTTTATTTTTCTTTGCTGCAAACCAAAGTTGCTGTTGCGGCAAAAAAAGGGTCAACAAGTTACTTACATCCTTCTTTGCTGATTCAGACAATGAAGTATCAGCACCTGTTTTTTCTTTGCTGGTGTCTCCCTCCTTTTCCAAAGCATGCTTCTTTTCCAGAGCCCTTTCATCAATCTGCTTTCGGAGTGGTTTACCAGGGTTGTGGCCAGTGGATTTTGTCCTCTTATTCTTAGCACCAAATGGATCTCTTAGCCGCTTCCGTTGTTCCTTTCTCAATTCAACCTTTTCTACCTTGAGAAGCTCATTTATCCGTTCTTCGCATTGATTGTTCAGAAGAAACTCCAAGTTAGCATTTGGCAAAGTTTCCAGACCTTCAAACACATCAATCTTCGTTTTGGGCTCAAAAAATATATGTTGTTCAATCATCCTAGGTTCTTCAGGGACCACTGGTGCACGCTGCAAATCTTGCTTTAGATAACGGTTGACTTGTTCAGATAATCCTTCACTTGCAGACCCTGAAGCGCATGTGTTTTGTGAACTGGTTTCTTCCTGTGTATTCTGAACTTCATCTGAATGCGCTCCGGAGACATCTCTCTGAGTGTGACCTTCAGACTCTCCCTTGTCCCCTTGTTGTCCCCCATCTTTCTTTCCTTCATCAGGGGCTTCCTCCTCACCATTTTTGATACTGGCATTTCCCTGACCGCCATCATCATCATCATCATCATCTTTCTTCTTTTTATTGGTAGCATCTTTGTCACGGTCTTCCTCCTCACCATTTCCATTGTTATCCTCGTCCTCATTTTTGTCTCCAACATCATCCTTCTTCTCGTTGTCATCACTGTTTCGAGCCTCTGCACTCCATACAATAGGAACATTAAGTTGCTATGAAACAGTGGTCTGCATGACCAAAGGAAAAAAATACTGTCTCATTTGCTGACCTTTGTTTTCGTCGGCACGAACATCATTCTTTAGTTTTCTTTCAAGCAAATGAGACAAAGTTATTCTATCATCTTCATCCTCATCTTCGTGTTCTGCCCTATTGCCAGCACTAGCATGGGAATTAATGTCCCTGTTAATAAGAAACAAACACATGAATGCTCCATAATGTACAATTGTATCAGAATTGGACACAGTGAAAAAAGCAATCTTACTTTAAAGTTGAAGAAATAATTGTATCAGTGCTTTGCTGAGACGGGTTTACCGAGTCGTCATTGTTACCTCTCTCAGGGCTTCTGTTGTCATAATTAACAAAAAAAAAATATGTAAGAGGGCAGATCAAATGAACACCACATAAGTTACTACATGATTCCAGTACCAAATTGCTACGATTGGTTTGAAACAAATTGCTCCTTTTCTTTATCCTATTCAGTAGCATCGAAAAAATCTAAAAAAAAGGTGCTGAGTTGGAATCACATATAAGCCGGATTTTGCATGAAATCCCAGCAATTACAACATGATTACCCATACCAAAAATTGCTACTGTTGGTTAGGGAAAAAATTGTTTTACCTTATATTTTCAAGATTGTTTTTGTCGCTATGATCCTCTTCGCCATCATCATTATCGCTCTGTCCAGAATTCTCTTTGTCATCATTGCTTATCTCATCATCTTTGCTGAGATTCCACCAAAATATATATATATATATAACACATAAGTTGCTACATTATTCCGTTACAAAATTGCTACTGTTGGTTAGATAGAGATTGTTAGTCCTCTTCCCATCATCTTTTCTGTGATTTTCACATGGTAAAACAGAAACAGAAAAGAGCCAGATTGCATTGAACACAAAAACTACTACATGATTACCCATACCAAAAATTGCTACTGTTGGTTAGGGAAAAATTGTTTTACCTTATACTTTCATGAATTTTTTTGTAGCTATCATCCTCTTCGCCATCATCGTTATCGTTGTGTCCAGAATTCTCTTTGTCATCATTGCTTATCTCATCATCTTTGCTAAGATTCCACCAAAAAAAATATATACATATATATAAGAAGGCAGATTAAATGAAACACATAAGTTGCTACATTATTCCATTACAAAATTGCTACTGTTGGTTAGATAGAAATTGCTACATTTTTTATCCTATTTGCTAGCATCAAAGAGATTGTTAGTCCTCTTCCCATCATCTTTTCTGTGATTTTCACATGGTAAAACAGAAACAGAAAAGAGCCAGATTGCATTGAACACAAAAACTACTACATGATGACCCATACAAAGTTGCTACTGTTGCTCGGAGAAAGTACTACACGATTACAATACCAAGTTGCTATTTGTTCAGAAAAGAAATTGTTACCGTTTCTTGTCGTTTGTTTTCTTCTTATTTCTTTCCCTCAATACAAACTGGCCTAGGATGTCACTGTCGCTACCAGAACTATGAGGACGAGCATCCTCACTGCTCAGCGGCACATCTTCAACATGTACTCCATCGTCGGCAGCAGAAGTCCTACCATCTTCATCAGAACTGTTTTCCTCATCAGAATCATTTCCGACCTCTTCATTTCCGTCTTCAGCATCACTGTTCCCGTAGTCTTCCAATGATTTCTCGTCTTCATCCTCAGTCATGTTTCGTGGATCGTGCCTGTTCTTAGACCTGCGCTCACGGTTGATTTCTCCGGTCCTGTTACAAGCATCATGCGAAGACGATGCCGCAATCAATTCTTGTTCCCGCTGATTGACCTGAGCTCGACCAACAGCAACTTCTTGGACAAAGCTTGCTGCCCCTTGGTTAATTGTAGAAATGAATTTCTGAATAGCATCACTTACTACGTGTACAAGCTGGAAAAAAAACAACACATTAAAAAATTGGATAACATCACATATTGCACATAGTGATCATTTTTTCAATTTGTGACAGATGAAATTACTACTTCTGGTTGAAAGGAAGTTGCTACTAATGATGTCATTGTTAAAAAAAATAGAAGATAAAGTGATGAACAATGAGAAACAAACATAAAGAGACAAAAAAAACAAACATGAGAAACAAAAATAAAGAGCAAAAAAACTATACCTCTGCACTTGCATCTTGTGGAGCACAAGATTGAACAATCTCATGTAAACAATCCGGTTCGATGAGTATCGCATCGGTTTGTGGAGGGTTGCCAGTAGCAAGAATGTCAATAACCAATTGGGACACGCCCACGTTGATCCTTGTGCTCAAAGAAGTAAGAGCATCAGATATAATCTGTCGAATCTGCATTTAAGGATATGGTCAGAAAAGTAAATACATCGCTGTCTGTCGAATGTTCATTCAAAAAAATAATATGCAGCAAAGAAAAAGCTATTTCTTGGTACTGGACAAGTTGCTACTGGACAATTGTACCCTAGTTAATCAGATGCTCTTACTGCACAAAACAAAAGTTTGTAAAAAAAAATTATGGAAATTACCTCACGGCTAGTTTGTGGCGGGACACTAGAGCTGGCAAACTCTAGCACTTTCTGTGGACCAATCAACATAGGCTGGACATTTTCCTTCAACTTCAAAACACCAAATTTCCCAGTACGCTTGTTCTTGTCCATCTTTATGACCTTATCAACGAGCTCCTTATCCCAGAAAGCGATTCTTCTTGTAGGCCGATTGTTCATAGAAATTCCAGTCTTGAGGGAATCAAGGTACAATATCTGTGAGATGGAAAAACATACATGTATAATTACTTAGTGCTTAGGAAAATTACTACTCCCTCGGACCATGTATAACAGAGGAAGTACAAGATAGAGGCTTATATTCTATGAGAGCAGAAACAAGTAGATATAAAAAGTTGCTACCTAATAACTAATACAAGTTGCTACTTTAAATTATCATAGCTGTTGTTACCACTGCAATAATGAAAAACTATCGCAAAAAGAGAAATAAAAAGAAACAATTTGTCTTCATTATACTACAGAATAAGAATTTACAGAGATTATAAAAATTTGGACAGTAGAGTGTGGGGGCCTCACCGATAGAAAAAGTAAGCATCCGGAAGCGGCCTTTCCTTTCTTCCCTTTCTTTGCACCCTTGACCACTCCCTCAACAACAAGATTGCACCAATTGAAACTTTTTATTCGCGTTAGATCATGGACTGAATGATATCCTTTCACCGTTAGCTTTTCACCAGCGTTTGGGTACAATATAGCACTTACGGCGAATATGAGCCATCTTCGCAGCCAATTATCATCAACTCTATCCTTCCCCTCACCTTGAAACCAATTTAACTCATCCTTAAATGTCGGTGCTTTCTCTGACTGAGCACCAACCAGCTCATAAAACAGGTTAAATGTATCTTCATTCTTGCGCATCTTATATACCACAGGGTCAGTTCCCATAGGCAACTCAAAAATACAATTGACAGCCTCATCATCCACCTTGATGGGTCCTCTGAATGGGACCTCAAGCTCACATGTTTCAGTGTTGAAAATTGACAGAAGCCACTTTGATAGCTTCTCAGGAACATAAGGCAACTTTATTTCCAACAGCCCTCCGAAACCAAAATCTCTAATCCTTTGTTTTTGTGGTTCAGATAAGTTTTCGTTGAGTTTAATAGTTCTTTTTGCTGAGCCCCTCTTCCTTATATCCTATTAACAAACAAATATCATTAGTACCTGTTTCTACACACAAGTTTGTACTGAAAAAGTAACTACAAAAGTTGATGTTCTACTAGGCAAGTTATTATCAAAGTTACAACACAAATTACTACAAGTTAATACACAAAATGACAACATGTTTCTGTAGCTTTTCTCAGTGTTAGTACGCAGTAGCAACTTCATTCCTAGTATTAGTATAGTAAATTCAGTTCTAAGCTTTTGCAGTAACAGTAGCAACTTAAGCCCTTGTATTAGTAGTAAATTTAGTCTAATAATAGTAGCAACTTAAGATGTCAACCTTGTCCTAACAGTAACATGTTGCTACTACTACAAAAGTTGGTACTGAAAAAGTTAGTCTATACACAAAGTTTGTACTGAAAAAGTAACTACAAAAGTTGCTGTTGTACTAGGCAAGTTACTATCAAAGTTACAACATAAGTTACAAGTTAATACACAAAATGACTACTGAAAAAGTGGGTACACTAGTTGATATTCTATATTGGGAAGAAATTGCTAGTATAAATAATTCTACAGTTATATTGTATTATGAGTAAATAAACATGAAAGGGGAGAAAAAAAGGATTGAACAATAGTACCTTCTTGGTTTTCTTTGGTGATTGAAGAACTGCAACTAATTTCTCTGCCCCGCTTTCCTCCTCTGCCCCGCTGTCCTCCTCTGACGCGCTGTCCTTCTCCTCTGCATCGCTTTGCTCCTCCTCTGCCCCGCTTTCCTCCTCTGCCGCGCTGTCCTCCTCCTCAGCAGCGCTTTCCTCCTCTGCGGCGCTTTGCTCGTCCTCTGTTGTGGTTTTATCCTCCTCTGCCGCACTTTCCTCGACAAATGTTAGTGTTTTTCTAGAAGAAGATTTCTTTTTCCCCCTCTTCTTCTCTGCAGATTTCTTCTCCCTGGTCTTTCTATCTGCAGATTTCTCCTTCTTATTCTTTTTACCTGCAGACTTCTCCTTCTTGTTGCTAGTTTTCTCCAAACGCATAGTTCTCTTCCTCTTGTGCCTGCGAGATGAGCGTTCCTCTTGAACATCCTCAAGTTCCAACTTCTTTTTTGCACGAGTGGAGACCGTCTTCTTCATAAGCCTCCGCCTTTTACTAATAGGGGTTGCACATTCCTCTTCATCCTTGTTGTTATTCTTCCTTTTTCCGGGTACGATGATTTGGAGCAATTTGCTCAGATACGGACATAGACCTTGTCACCGGACGATGAGGAGATTCAGATCTTGCCTTGCTGCCATCAGGTGGAACATCAGCTTTCTTCCTCTTCACCATGTTCTGAAAAAAGAGATGATGCAAAAATGTTACTTTTCAGATATTTAGAGGTTTACAATAAGTTGCTACTAGTACTTAGATATGAAATTACTACTACTAGTTTACAATAAGTTGCTACTGCTAGACCAGAAAAGAAAATTTCAGATAACAACAAAAAAGGATAGAAAATTATTAAAAAAAATTTAGAGGTTTAACACATCAAGCAATCATGAAGCACACAATACCAAAATATATGAAGTATGCTGCATTGAAGTAGCAACATAGCCACAAAATGTACGATATAAACAATAACTCCAAACCAAATATATGAAGTATGCTAAATTGAAAATTGCTACTGCTAGAGTAGGAAAAAATGCATCTACTTATTTCATACAAAGTTGCTACTACTACTTTCTTTTATTCATTCAAAGGAGCACTAGCACAACGTCCCCCATGCTTTGCCACGGAACAACCATAAATTTAAATTCAACAAGATGAATTCAGTAGTTTAAAATCCAAACCCTAACCAAGTTGTGAGCCTAACCCACGCTGCAATTAACAAACCAAACCATAGTAAACTTGACTTTAATGACATGTAAAATCATGCATTATATCTTTTTATCTACAGTGGAATAAATCAGTAGCAACTTTTGCTACTAGTAGTCAATACAAAAAATGCTGCTGCTAGTGTAGGAAAAATTGCTGCTAGTGTAGGAAAAATTGCTACTACTTCCTTTATTCATTTAAAGAAGTGTATTCTCAGTTGCTACAGAGCCTGAAATACATGAACAATTTGGAGATTAAAAGAGCAAAAAAACCATACCCCATCGAAACCCTAACCAACTTGTGAGCCTAACCCTAACCGAACGACGCTCAAAACATTAACCACTATGGAACGGAATCACAAAATTTGGTAGGCGCGAATGCAATTACCTAGTCAGTACCCTGGCGCTGCAGAGCAATCGTCGAGGAGAGGTTGCTGCAGCCTGCAGAGCACTTCGAAGCGGGAGCGGCGCGTGAGCGAAGGCGCAGAGCTTGTCGCCGCGTTCTCTTGTCGCCGGAATCGAACGCGCTGCGGAGCGCTCACCGCGGAAAGCAGCTCCAACTTCTCGACGGGATCCCCTACGACGGCGGAGCGGGCGCGCCGTGAGGACGCCGGGGTCCGGGCGGCGTGGAGCGGCCGCCGCGGCGAGGGAGGCGCGGAGAGGACGCCGGGGTCCCTGGCGGCGCCGCGGAAAGGTCGCCGGAATGTCGTCGCCGTCGCCTCTCTCACTGTCTCGCGGTGGTTGTGCGAAGGCGAAAAATTCGGACAGACGGAGAGAGAAGGAGTTGCCTAGCGAGAAGGGGAAGGGGGCGATTTTGTCGGAACTGGGGGCGCGGGCCGCGCGGCGGCGGTTTTCTCCGCTTCGTTTTGGGCCGCGCGCACGCAGGCCAGGCCCGCGCGAGGACGGACGCGCGATAAGGTATGAGCGCGTACGAACGCGCCTTAGAGTTTCCGAATCGTGTATATCCTAATTAGGAAACAACTCTGCCCATGCAAAACCAAAAAGAAGATTACGTCATGGAGTCAATCATCAATTAAATCTATTAGGAATAAAATATAGTATGAATATGAAAAGAAGAAAGCATCTTCCCTGTGGGCTACGTGATCTTCTCAGACTCCTGGTTAATTACGAAGCCCACTGATTGGATGTGAAATTATACAACAGGCAGAAGCTTAAAAACTGATAACAAGACACAAGAATTCTACAACACCATACTAGGTCTACAAACAGTACAAGGTGACATGGCGCAAATAACACACACGCTACCAGCACAAACACTATAGCATTTTTCATCACTGCATATAACTATCCCATTAGCAGATAAGTTAATCGCCTTCTCAACATCATCAGCTGCATCATTTTCGTGATGTGGAACTGCCTCTTCATTTCATTTTCTTCTCTTTTCCTTTTGTTTTTTGTTTGCCTGGGACTTTGCCTGCATTCTTGTTCCTAAACTCTGGAACCAAAAAGTTGAGAGCAAAGGAGGAGATGAGATCAGATGTGGATAAAAAAAAGTTTGATTACAAAAGCTGTAAAAGGATAGCATGAAACTCAAAATTATTGACTCACTGGCAGAACAATGATGAAAAGAACATTAAAAAAGCTAGAAATGAAATGGAATTTCCTTATTAAAAGAAAGAAAGAAAGAAAGAAAGAAAGAAAGCACACAAGCTTTAAGCCTGAATAACCCCAATACCTAAGGATGGAACAGTTCGATCAGTCACATGTTTATTGTTATAAACGTTTATGCTCCAATATGTGATAGAAGTTAAGTAACTATAGCAGTGAGTTGAAATATATCCTGTTTCACCATGCATTCCCTACACACATGACTTACTAATGGGCCATCCCATATGATGAGAATTGGATGGAATTAAGAATGACTTTGTAGAGAAGTCCCAAGAGGTTCTACAAACTCCGAAAATTCCATCTCATCAAGTGCTTTGAGGACGTCATCAGCATTGATAGTCTGTCTCTTTGATTCCTTGCACATATCATTGGCACTGCAATTAAAATCATCATCATTTTGCTATCCAATTTCTCGACAAGGGGAACACAATTAAACTGAAATTTGAAGCCTTCATCGTACAAAATAAACAAACCTTCATATTGCAGTATTACACTTATTTCCCCTTTACCTCAGTTAATACTTATTACAAAGTAACCTGGCATCACTTAATTCGATAAAAGTTATGGTCCATTCGTCACCATAGTTTTTTTTTTTTCAGGTCTTACAAAATAATACGTACCGTGAAGTCTTTTGAAAAATTATTTATCTTGTATGGACATAATTATTTCCCATATGGCATGGCGCGCCACAGCTACTAGTGCTTCCTGATAAGGTGCTGATCGAGCGCCAGAAAGACAACACGAACAAGGAAAGCCTTCCGTGCCGCTCCATCGCCTTCGCCTACTCCATTTTCGGACCAAAGGCGTGTAGCATTATGGAGCCTATTCATCGTATTCCTACCTACCACGCAGCATCCATCCATATCTACAGAACCACGCCGCTCTGCATCCAGTCGTCAAGAGAGTTTACCCGCAGTACGTCGAGCTTGATTGGAATTGAGATAATATAAATCACTTCTACGGTATTCAGGTTATGCATAAGATGCCCCTGAAAATTTTGAACGTGTGTGGGTACTAGTGTGCAGTACCAAGCAAAGTAGCCGCAGCGGCAAACACCTAGCTAGCACTTGACCTTCCCCCCTCCGGTCCTCCCTCCCTCGTCCACACTCCACAGTCCACTGCTGCTTCTCCACGAGCAAAGCAAAAACCCATACACAACGCCAGAGTCCAGAGATCGGAGGTGTATGCGCGCGTCGCGGTGCGCGACGATGCCGCTCCCTCGCTCCGTCCTCCTCCTCCCTTTCCTCGCCGTCGTCCTCCTGTCCACCTCCGCGCCGCCGCAGCCATGCCGCGCCGCCGCGCACGGCAACATCACCGACATCCTCCTCTCCGGGCGCGGAGACCTCGCCGAGTTCGCCCGCGCGCTCGCGGCCAGCGGCCTCGCGGACCGCATCATCAACAGCCGGGGCGACGCGGTCACGGTCCTGGCGGTCGCCGACGCGCACATGGCGCCGCTGGGCGCGAGCGCGAGCGGCGGCCTCCCGCGCGAGGCGCTGCGCCGCGAGCTCTCGCGCCACGTCCTCGCCGGCTACTACGACGACGCCAGCCTGCGCCGCCTCCTCCTCCTCCCCGGCGTCGTCGGCGCGGGCGCCGCGGACATCGTCGCGCCCACCCTGGAGGACGCGCCGGCCGGGAGCGCCGCCACCGCCGGCGCGGTGAGGATCGCCCGCGAGCGTCGGTCCGGGCGCGTGGCGTTCGCGCCCCTGCACGACGCGCGGGCCACCGTCTTCTACGTCGGGCCGGTGCTCGACGCGCCAGGCGGCGTGTCCGTTCTTCTGGTGAGCGGGGTCATGTGGAACCCCGCGGACGCACCTCCAGCGCCGAAGCTGAAGCCCTCATCGGCGCCGGCGCCGGCGGGACAGGGTCGCTCCCGCGCCGGCGAGCGCGCGGCCGAGGTTCTCGGACATCAAGTGACGCCTCACCACGTGTCAGCGACGCAGCAGCGCGTGGTCGTCTCCTCCTCAACGGCGCCGGCGCCAGCGCCGCCGGAGAACCGCGGCGTCAGGGGGCGCCAGAAGATAAACGGTTGGTTTATCTTCGACATCATAGTCGTGTTCCTCTTTATCGTAGGCTTCATTTGTTGCTGCCGTTGCGGCAATTAGCTAGGGCGTTCGAGGAGTATAGGAGCTGTTAGAAGCGAGTCATTGGTTATTAGGAGTTGGACTCTGTGATCATTTGTCTCTCTTTATAGTTGATTAGACCACCGCTGAAAATGTTGATCACCCATTCACCCTGTGAAGGGGCGAGTGGTCTGGAAAGTAACCTGTGAAGAGGTGAATTACATCATGAATTCACCATGGCTTGGATTTTTGGAAGCCGGTCTGGTGGAAAGTAACCCGTGAAGACGTGAGTGGCAACAAGATATTTGAGCCATCTCTCTGCCTTTTTATTTTTTGAGCAAGCAAGACGGGACGACGGCGAAAGTAAAGGCAAGCATGTGAGCGATCCAGCGTGCTGCCAGTGGCCGCTGCTCACTTGCGTTTCCATCTTTGTCCAGGATCGGGCATAGCGGCCAGCAGGCAGCAGCAGAGGCATCGGTCATGCGGCTCATGCCTGTACCCCACTCTGTAGCCCGTGTTGATCGTCTCTCCTGCACGTACCCCACGCTTACCGATGGGGAGACGTCTGAGTTGATGAATGAAGCAGGTGACACGAGTGACGAACACAAAACAGAGCAACTTTGATGAACATGTAGATTACAGACTTGTGAATCGACAACGAAAATCAAACCGAAACCAAACTAAACTCAAGATGAAAACACCACAACAAAAGACTGCACAGTGCATACGACCCGTACACTTATTCCAGCTTTAGACCCCACAACACTGCTAACACCATTCACACGTGTACACACATTTGACGACGGTCACAGGCATCCAAGCTCTCTCTCCATCACGACAACGCACTTTACATGGTATTCGTGTTCAGCCTCCTGTCTCCCGTCTCCTCCCCGTGGAGCATGGGCTCTTCCACTGCGGCCACCGCGACCGAGTCCTCGCCCTCTGCAATGCATCGCACAGAGCTTGTCAGCTCGCAATTCAAATCGTAGTCGCTAAAATGGAGAGAGTTCTAGTGTGGATTAGCACAGATGCTTACCTGCGGTGGTTGTTGGCTGCACTGCCACTGCCTCGGACTTGCGGTTCCCGCCGGTGAGGGACGAGACGGCCTCGCGCGCCTTGGTGATCACCGAGGTGGGCGCGGGCACGCGCTGCCCCACTGTGCCGCCGACCTCCTCCTTGCGCCGCTGCACGGCGCTGGAGATCGCCGAGCTGAGCGAGCGCTCCTCGTCGCCGGGCCGCAGCTTCTCGGCGATGTACCCCGTCATGGTCACCCCCTTGTCCTGACCGCTCCCGGGCGTGGCCGTTGAACCGGCCGTGTCCTGCGGCTGCGCGCCGACCCCGGGCGTCGCGGCGCCAGCCGATTGCGTGGCCTGCTGCACCTTGCCCACCACGGCGGTGCCGACGCCGGCCACCTTCTCGTACACCGTGCTCGCCAGCTGCTTCCCGTACTCCGTGGTGCCGGCGGCCGCGGACTTGATCTTGTCCGTGTAGCCCGGACCGGACGCGCCGTCCGTCGCGTCAGTGGTGGCCGCGGTGTGGGCGTCTGTGAACGTGGCGTCCTTCGTCTCCTCGACGCGGCCGACGTCCGACACCGGCATTGCCCTGTCGCGCTGCTCCTCTGCTTCCTCCTCCGGCTTCCCGCCGGCGCCCACCTGCGGACGGAGGCTGGGCGCCACGGCGGGGACGACATTGGCGACCTTGTCGTACACGGTGGACGCCAGCTGCTTCCCGTACTCCGTGGTGCCAGCCGCCGTGGACTTGATCTTGTCCGTGTACCCGGGGCCGGACGACGAGCGGTCCGTCGCGTCCGTGGCGGCGGGCGCGTCTTGCCACTCCTCCCCGCCGACGCCGGCGTCCGATGACACGGGCACTGCCTGATCCGCGCGCTGCTCGTCGACGTCGTCGCGCTTCCCCGCGCCTACGCCTACCACGCTACCGACGCCGGCGACCTTCTCGTAGACGGTGCTCGCCAGCTTCTTGCCGTACTCGGCCGGCACCGCGGCCGCGTTCTTGAGCTTGACCGTGTAGGTGGCGCCGCCCGACTCGCCGGCGCCCATCTGGTCCGCGGCCGCGTCCTTCCACTCCTCCGCTCGGGCGCCCGTCTTCCCCGCGCCCACGTGGGACGGGTCGTCCGACAGGGTCATCGACTCGAAATCCCGGATCACGGGCGTCGTGCCGATGTCCTCGCCCTCTGCAATGATCAGCAACGCGCATCAGTCGAAAGAAGTCGCGTCACGTGTGCGTGAACGACATGATCAGAGTAGCTAGATTGCCCGAAGCTGTGATCAAGTTGTGTGACATACCTCTCGCCGCCGGCGTCCTTGAGCGCGGCGCGGCCGGGTCCTCGACGACGGGGCCGCCGAGGTCGCCGAGCCGCACCTTGGGCGAGTCGTCGCGTCGCACACCATGAGCGGCCGTGTCATGGACGGCGGCACCGCCGAGGTCGCCGAACCGCACGCCGGGGGCGTCGCCTCCCCGCGCCCCATGCGCTGCCGTGTCGTGAATGCCGTGGTCGCCGAAACCAGGACGCGTCCCGAAGGCATCGGCGCCGCGCGCCTCCTGCGCGGCCGGTTGATGGAAGCCGGGGCCGCCAAGGTCGCCGAACCGCACCCCGGGAGCGTCGGCGCCATGCGCCTCCCGCGCGGCCGGTGCCTTCGACGGATCGTACTTGGCGACGAGGTCCTGCACGGCCGGTGCCCTCTCCGACTCGTACACTGCAAACGTGCCGCGAACACACCACGTAAGCACAAAACTTTGGGCTAACAAAGCATCAGAACACGGCAGCACACGCGAACAGCAGGGCACAGAGCAAACAAGGCACTTACTGGGCGCGCCGTGGACCTCGGGGTCGGACTCCATGGGGACGGTCTTGTCCTCGGTGTCGTCCATGTAGCCGCCCTGCTCCATCGCGGCCTCCCTCTCCAGCACCGCGTCCCCCTCCTCCTCCTCGTCGCTGCTGCCGTCGTCGTAGTCGTCGGCGCGCGGCTCGTCGCCGTGGCCGTGGCTGTGCGAGTGGCCGGTGAGGCTCTTCTTGATCTTCTTCACCTTGTCCTTCACCTTCTTCAGCACCGGCTTGTGCTCCTTCTCGTCGCGGTGCAGCTGCCCCTGGCCCCCGCTCTCGTCCGACGCTGCACGCGCGACACCACCAAAAAACAGAGTAAGCGACGAGCCAAACTTGACTTACGTAGGTGTACTGAGCAGCCGGCGTTAGCTCTTACCGGTGTTACGGAGGCCGACGTCCTCGGGGACTTGCTTGCGCGAGAACATGGCGGGCGCGTCCATGGTTGCCGACGACGTCGATCGTGATCTTGCTCGCTGCTACCAACCGACCCGAACTGGAGTTCGCGATCGAAGATGCCAAGTTGAGCTCGTGACTCGGATTGCTTTAGCTGGCTGAGTGGCAGAAGAGTTGGGATGGCGACGAGATGCTCGACGAAGAAGATATAATAGCAGGGAGCAGGGGAGGGGAGCGCCACCTCGACGCACACGTGGTCGTGGAAGGAGGCGCGGCGGACGCGTGGCGGGAGCAGGAGCTGCCGTGCCGCGCTTCGGTTGGGGAAGGAGAAGCGACTGGAAGGTCCACCTATGGCAAGAGCCCGGGCCGACGGGGAATGAGGAGTTGATCAGGTGGCGGGGTTTGGACGCGGGCGCATGGCGATCAAGCGGATAGTCACGGCTGCTTGGTCGGTGTACCGCGGGTTCGTGGTCGAGTTTCGGGGGTTCGTGCGTGGGACCGTTTGGCGAGGGACGCGTATGCTTTCAGGCCCAGAAGCACGGCCTAGGAATGACGGTTGTAATGTTAGGCCCGTTACTCTTGGCACCACGAAACGATCGGTTCATGACGTGTCGGCGGCTGTCAGGTGGCCGGGATTTGGACTTTGCAAAACGCCGTCGATCGTTTTGCTCTTTGTTCGTGTTTTGGGGTGACAAAACTGGGCACTGGGGCGTACAATAGACGAGGAATGCCGGCCGGCCCAGTACGGCCCAATATACCCAGCATAAATGAGACGCTTTAGAGGTTCAACGTCAGTTTTCTCTCCTTTTTCCTGATGATTTTTAATAATTTGTAACATAACTTTGGTTTTGCCTTTATATTCATTTAATTAAAGATTACAATTGACAAAAGGCAAAATTTGCTCATGGACACTCCTCATTGTTGGCTTTTGCTAGTGGACACCCCTCAAGTATGGTTTTGCCAATAGACACTACTCAAATGTGACAATTAGCTAATAGACACTCAAGGTATTAGAATAATAATTTTCATGCTTAGAGGAGAGATAGAATGTTGCAAATGACCATAATACCCTCACAATAACTTTAGCACACCGTATGGATTAATTTCTGGGCTCATAACCACCGCGTAAAAGTGATTGTTTTATGTTTCCAGAAGCAATATTAATTATTTTTCTTAGTTATTTTTATTATTTTCATATGCATTATCAATCATATTTCACAAGCATTATTAATTTTAATCATAAAAGATTGTCAAGTTAACATCGACCTATTGCCATATAGCATATTATTCCAGCCATACAATGCTTTTTCAAGTAACAACCTTAAATGTCTTTTAGCTAATACAAAAGAATAGTAATACATCGGTTAATGTTAATGCAAGCAGTAGTTGTTTCACCGATGCACACTCGCTTGTTCAGGCTCCAAGGGGAAGTATGGTCATTTCAACACTCTTTCTCTCTCCTATATACCATATAATCATTATTTTAATGACTTTGGTGTGTTATAGCAAATTACCATAGTTGGATAGTGTCCATTGGCAAAACCACATTTGATTGATGTCCACTAGCAAAAGCCAACAATGAAGAGTGTCCAAGAGCAAATTTCCCCTTGACAAAAAGTAGAGAACTAGCTCACCCGCAAGGAATTACTTATTCAACTTTTGATGATTTGTCGAAACACCATTTGTGCGAACACAAACATTCTTGAAAATTGATTCAACATTTTTTTACATGCTAATTCATCATTTTTGGAACAAGTTGTCTTGACAATTAAAAACATCAAATTCAATGAATTATGAAACAACACAATTGTGACAACATAATTTCACCATTTTTGAGGCAATGATTCAGCAATTTTGTGACAATTTTTCAAACTCCAATTGGTATAATGTATTTAGATTGTTGAAAATGTTCGAATTCAAATTTAAGCGTTTGTGCGGTTTTTGGCACGGTTTTCGCGGTTTTTGCGAAAACCGCAAAACCGTGACCGAGCGGTTTTGGTGGCTCGGACGAGAATTGAAACCCTGCTCATAGTACATATTAGAAGTTTAATTCTTCATTCCATAATAAAATTATTTGGCAACATATTTCTTGATATATCATCAAAAATATTTGGCAACATATTTCTCGAAAACAAGCCCTCAATTATAATGACAAGAAATAGCATGTGTTTTCTAATAATTTCATAAACGTTTGATGTGAAATACTTATAATATACTTTCTTTTCATCCAAGAACCTATCACTCTACAATTATTTGAAAATGGTTCAATAATTTACCTTACAAAAAGGCTATGAATATCTTTGAGATTTTTTTAAAAAAAATTGAATAACATTGCACTGTTAATTAATTTATTTCTTGATAAAACAATCAAATTAGGGTATATTTACTGCATGTTCTACGTAGGAGATATTTACGCGAAAGATAGGACATGTTCTTCTTATGTTGCAGTTATTCAACGAAAAGAGTATGCTATAAATGTGTGGCGTCACACGGTGCATATAATAATTTCTAGAGATGGAAACTTAAGAATCATAATAGCAAATAAAAAATATGATATGTAGTGTAACATATAGTTAGAACTACAAAGTTCCTCGGAAAACTAAAGTTAGTTGAGGCTTCTTAATCATCAAAGTTTGATGACAATAAACCATTAATAAGTATCAATCGATGGAACTAAAGTTATCAATGAAGAAATTGTTTATACAGTTGTGTTGATTCATAATTAGATCGTTTTCTAAACCGAATATTTAAGAAAATAATAAGAAGAAATTGAATATCATTATTCATAGTGGACGTACATGTAGTCTAGTGCAAAATGAAGAATCTTCTGCTTGCTTTCCCCTGGACATTGGATTCCACAAAAGATGCACCGCATTCACCTCTGTTCAATGATTTAGCATTGGGAGTTGATTGTCACCCATTCATCATACAGAAATAGTCTCTTGTTGATTCTAACATACTTTATATTGTTAAGTAAATTATACAAATAATTTTGCATTGTAAATGCTACATACAAACTTCTTAATATTTATGTTCTGTAAGAGAAAGCAAAGTTTGTATCACATGACCTTGAGCGCTGGCTGAATATTATTGGATATATATCATCATTCAGGTTCCAAGCTTCTAGGAATGTCTTGTTGAGTTTCTCATCATTTTTCATTGTGATATAAAATGCCTCCCATTTATTTCTCATCCATACACTTATGATTAGACTACTTGCAATCTTGGAGATATTTCATAATACATGCTCAGTTATTTTGTGATACATATCATAGTATATGGATGTGACAGTCATGGTGCAATGACTCGCGATGTGTGGATGATACGTGCGCCAAAGACAGATATGGTGTCATATCATGCCTCACTTTGCACGTACAATCTCCAACTACATATGCCGTAGAGACACACATGTGCTGATTGTCCCTCTTCAACTAGGCGATTTTTAAATTAAACTGCAGCCAGCAAACAATATGCATGCCATGTACATACAAAAGTCTAAACATGACACATAAACAACTACATATCACGCAAGGCAAATCAACCATGCATCTCGGACGATGTTCTCCTCGCATCCGTTCCTTTCCCATAGCCTTCATTCATCTCATAACCTCCTTCCTCCCCCTACCCTCCCACTAGAGTTCAGGGACCAACCAAGGTGACAACATCATTGTACAGGTCAGTTACATTATACGATAAATCAAAATTGGTGGTGTTGTTCTTCATCTGCCTCCTAATTACCCCTCTCTCTCTCTCTCTCTCTCTCTCTCTCTCTCTCTCTCTCTCTCTCTCTCTCTCTCTGGACGAAGCTAGCTAGGTACACGGTTCTAAGTGCCTTGGCACCAGGGAAAAATAAAAAGAAAATCAATGATCAAGGACTCATTAATTTTCACCATATAGGCACCACCTTGACTGGTTCATGTGCACTCAATGGTACTCGGCTCATCCCAAGTGCTAACTTCGCCATGCTACTGTTGTACCGCTGAAGAACATATTCAACAGCAGATGTGAGTGATCGCATACGGCTACAATCCCTTTTCAGCATTTCCATCCACATCCTAACAGACACATCAGCACTCAATGGAATGCTCCAGACTAGCACGGCCCACGCAAACGTATCAATCACACAACTATTGTTAATATCTTATTAATACTGCTGTCTTATCATGCATTATTATTATTATTCATGGCATCATTCTAATTTATAAACTTAATAATACGTAGGTATTTTCGGTTATTTTTTTGTAATGTCAATGGTGGTAATTTTTAAAACAAATGCAGAGTATTTTAGACTGATTTTTATGGGTAATTTGTAGAACATGTGGCGGGCATCTTTTATTAATTTTTTATAATGTTATTGTTGAGTAATTTTTCTGTGATAAATTTTTACCACTTGAAAGCGAAGGTATTAGTTCATTTCTTGGCCGAAATTAAGTTAATAGATCCGTTCCTCCATTATTCCAGTAGTGTTTCCCATTGCAGTCCAACTAAACCATGATGACATTAATTCGCAAAAAAAAAACATCATGTTATTAGAGCTGATTCATATCAGGCCCCAAACGGAGTGAATGCGATTACCAAGCAGCGCCGGGCCTTGCACGGCTTCGTCAGAATCTGAGATCTAGACTCAGACAGACTAGAAACAGTGCACAACTACACGGTGTCCGGACATTTTGATCGAATTCTAGCTGCTAACGCCCTGTAAACAAACTGTTCCACTTGTGTTGATAGCCAGTTGTATCCTCGAAGATTTGACATCTCGTTTTGAAAACTGAAATCCATACTCTTTCCCTTGACGCCCTTGCGGAACTTTTGAAGAATTCCTTTGTTCCAAACGTGTATAGAGGTTGGAACTACCTGTGAGGCCCCGGCCCGTGATCATAATTGCTGTAGCTTAGCTAATCTGCTGATCACATCGACTTGACAATGGCGCATTCGATGCGTTACTTGATGATCTTGTCCTTATTCAATGGCGTCGAATCAGAATCATGTCAAGCATAACTTCGATAGTTATGACCATACAATGCATTCAGACATTAGTCATCGCGTTTAGCGCTGGAGCCACATCGATCTTGTTGGGAGTTGATCAACTGGGATAGGCTTTCGCGCTTCACATCGCTGGAGCCCAAGAATGAGCTTTTGACCAGACCTGTTCGCTGCTCGAACAGGTCTCGCATGGTCACTGAAAGTGAAAACCATGTAGTAATCACCTCACCGTAGGCACACATGAACCCGTGGATATCAAGCCATAACAAACAAATCTATCTTAGCAAGCACGCTACTCCGGTGCTTGAGCAAACGCAACAGCAACCCTCCCCTGCATTACTCACAGCCCTGAAGCTATCAGCTGTAACCAACATTTTGCGCTAAGTACCTTCTTATCGGCAATGTGCCAAACCTGTTGAGCTGTTAGTAGGGCCACTTCCCGATTTGCACCAACAATGATTTATTGCGTTTTGGCTTGTGATTTGGAACGGAATATTACCAGCACCGGCCCCAAGGCCCCCCTTAAGCGTCCGCCAGAGTGCCAGACCCACCCAACACGCCACAAGCATTTCAAGGAAATCGCCATAGCCAAGAAGTTTCCGCCCCCTTGGTCCTTGCTGCCTCAGTCCCCTATAAAAAGCCCCCGAGAGCGCGCTTCCCGTGCACAACCGGCCCACACTCCACACCACACGCAGCACTTGAGTCGTGACCACCAGAGCTGAGCGAGCGCAAGAGATCGCAGCAGCGAACCAGCAGCGGCGGCGATCGTGCAGATGGCGAAGGCGGTGGCGATGGTCGTGGCGCTGCTGGCCGTGGCGGTGGCGATGAGCGCGGGCGGCGCGTCGGCGCAGCGGTGCGACCCGGGGGGGCTGGCCGTGTGCGCGCCCGCGATCCTGACCGGCGTGGCGCCGGCGCCGGCGTGCTGCTCCAACCTGCGCGCGCAGCAGGGGTGCTTCTGCCAGTACGCGCGCAACCCGGCGTACGGGCCCTACATCAACAGCCCCAACGCCCGCCGCACACTCGCCTCCTGCGGCGTCGCCATCCCGCACTGCTAGTGCTTAGGTGGTAGGCGCCGCCGTACGCCGTGCGACACGGCGTCCGTACGCTCTGCCGGCCGGCTATGATCTGTCACCGGCCGGCGGCTTTACGTACGTATGTCTGGCTTGGTTTGAAACGTGCGTGTCCGGCTTGTGATTGTGCTTGCGTTTGTGTTTGACGCATTATTGTGTGCGAATAAATGTGTTCTGTGTGGATTGAGTGCTCGCTTAGCCGTTTGTTGCATGAGTAAACTGTTGGTTTGGTGAGTTGTTCCTAGTCTCCTGAGTAAAATGATTTGTACTCCAACGAAGTGAAATAATAATACGAATATACTCCAATCGAGTTGTATTTCAATGTCATGTTATCAACGAGTAGTTCGATGCAGAAGCAATACCGCGGGAAGTGAAACAGAACGAAGATTATGCATGCGCTAGACACACCATGCAACTGACTTGCTGACATGGTTTCGCTGTTTAGAGTCGTCTTCCATTCCACGTGAAGATGTTCTTCGTTTGAGGGAGACACTCGTGCCAGATTGCGATGGCGAGTTATTAGCTCCAGTGCTGCCGCTGCAGAGCATTCAAAGTCTTTGTTTAAAACCAAACAGAGCCCTGCATGTCGACGTGCCATATAAAACTCGAGTCGCAGTCGCTCATATGGGACGAGGTCCCCCGTCGTTCTCAATTCCCATCCAAGATCGCGAAACTTTCAAATAAGTCATCGAACTGCAATTAACCACGGAAGAAACCTGCTTGATCAGCTGCAAAAGCACCACCACCAATCAAGCACGACACCTTTGCAGGTGAAGCAGTAACAAATGCGGCTGTTTGCTCCTCTTGCTCTATAGCCTCTGTCAGTTTCAGGTGCAGGCGGACACTACCATTTTTGTTGCATTTCTGAAAATCAGAAACAATAACCACGTCCTTTACCCAATCTTAGCACATGCTCTTTAATGCATCGCAAAGCTGCTCATTGCTTAACGTCGTCGAGCCAACGTAACACGGCTTCTTTCCAGAACAGATGCACAAAACAAAACTCATCAAACATACTTCTCTGTACAGTAAAAATGCACGTGATAAAAAAATGCACCACTTGGCAGGTCCTTTACAACATAAATTAAATATTATTTATACATGAAGTTAAATTAAAATTTTAATTTTATACATGGACGTGATGGAAGGTGCACATGCATAAATTATGGCCACACATCAGTGTTCACCGACACATTAGTATTGTACAACTTAATTAACACTATCTATCCCAAGCATTAAAAAATACTTTTATGCCAACAATAAACAAAGGAATTCTTAAAACATGTATCAGCAGCATGGGAATGAAGTATACAGAACGTAGTTCAGACTTATTTGGGGCCACAATCAACTATTTTTATAGAGCATGTGGTTGCCGGTGCATCACCATATTTTACCCCATCAATATCAGCAATGTCCCTTCCCATCTTCAGAGTTACCCATCAATATCAACCTGCAATGGAAACATAATTATGGCACCTCACGTGAACTGAAATTAACCGAACAAAATGTACAAAGAGAACAATACATTTAGTGGTTCAAGCATTCAGTAGAAGACGTACAACTCATTTATTCAAGGCAACACATTTATTCAAACAACGTATCCTGAAGGCAATTCTGTATTATAGCGACAGAAATGCTCCATCATATGCCTTCATGCTCCTGGGCACCATTGTTCACGCCTCTTCGCAAGCATGCCTTTCATGTCAGGTTCCTTTCCGACATGGCCGCACAACACCTACATATGTGTATTTAATTTAATTATGAACGCACTGAGCATATATACTCATGTTAAGCACAAATAAAAATATAGTAGCAGCAACAAACTTGTTACTGCTTTGTCAACAACATCAAGGTCACCATCCATATTGCAATGTAGTATGTACTCGTCATTTCTAAGTAACCAACTATCATCATCATTGTCAGGATTATTTTCTGAACATGCTTTCCCTACTTGTGTCTTAAGTGTTGACTTGGACTTAATTGTACATGTAGTAGCTAAATCAAATAATCCTGTAGCATGAGATTGGCCATGTTCAGCATAACATTTGCAAAATGATAGTTTAATTATTAGTTCTGCCATGCTCGAAAATTGGGTGGCTGGTAATGTGGACACTGTTTTTCATACATCTGTTGATGAGCGTTGTATCCTAAACCCACTTTCATCTTATTTGACACGGGCTGGCCGTCGAATCCAGGATACCTTTAACCATTCATACCACTCAACAGTTAATTATTATTCATTATTGATAAAAAGATGGCATAAGAGATTATGTGTTTTAGTAAACATGCTATGCTAGGCAACCTAGAATGTTGAATTGAAGTGGAGATAGCGCTGTGCTCTTTCATTTTTACTGTTTCCTTCAACGTTTCGCTAGTTGAACTATACTAGACAAATCCAAGATAGCTTCAAAATAAATATGACACGTCATACTTGGACTTCGATTTGTTGATCTGGCAACATTGCTAATGGAGCATTACAATGAAGCAATACATGTACGTATTCGTCAATGTTGATCTGGCAACATTGCTAATGGGGTCGCGGGCGAAGATAAGGTCGCTAGTATGCTGATTCCATTTCTTACCTGTGTTGGTCAATGTTGATCTGGCAATACTCGTACCAATTAAATCCAAAACTCCTGTTGTGGTACAACATACAAACTATCATTCACTGAGTAATGAATAAAAAATAATCGAGAAAAAACACCATTCAAATTCAATCAT
Organism: Eragrostis curvula; assembly: GCA_007726485.1. Classification (NCBI taxonomy): domain Eukaryota; kingdom Viridiplantae; phylum Streptophyta; class Magnoliopsida; order Poales; family Poaceae; genus Eragrostis; species Eragrostis curvula. The sequence goes on from CM017439.1 coordinate 43,395,410, forward strand.
TTTGACAAACCTGGTTTTTGTGGTGACACCACAGGAATTTTCACGCTGGCTGCTTCAATTTTTGTCCTCACATGATATCTTTGTGGGTATAGTCTGTTTCTTTCACACTTTGTTTCCAAATATTTAGAAACGGTACAGATCTCATTATATTCAGTTTGTGCAGTTCCCTGAGCACTATCTTTTTCATTTACACCTAAAATAGTGGTTCATCGAGTTTTGTTTTATCTTTTTTTTGTACAGGTACGTACAATCTATTAGGATACACAAATATTTCATAACACATACTCACCACTGTGAATAGTATTAGTACAATCAATGAAACGGGTGCGAATATTTGGCATTAACCTTTGTCTTTTTCGCAAGATGTATGCACTTTTCCATCACCTATTGTCGAAATACACGGTAAACCTGAGAAAAAAGAAACAGAACCACGGAAATAAGTCAGTCAGGTGCAAATGTCTCTCCAGCTAGTGAGCATTATACAAGCAAAATAAGAAAGGCAAGGTCAATATCATGGCACCGGGCAATCATCTCAAGTAGGAATTGTTATCAGAAGCTAAAATTTCACAACAAAACCTGATTACATAGCATATCCTGAAAAACAAATATAAAGGCTGAGAAGAAAGATTGAGGTTAAGATGGTTAGACTATCTTATGTAAAAGTAAGAAGTCCATTTTACTACCCTCAAGTATCCATGTAGTTCACATAACCCCCTAAACTAATTTTTGGTCCATTTTACTCCCTCTAATTGAGGTTAAGATTGGTTCAATTTACTCCCTCATGAAATTTTACTCCCTCTAAATCTTGTTTGAGTGTGAAATTTTGTGAGATTGTAGTTTAAAACATACCTTATGTTAGAAAAATGTTTAAATAATTTTTTCAAAAAAATTTGTATGTGGAAAGTGTGCAATACAAATTCGACGTATAAGATAGAATAATGCAAGAAAATATTTCTAAAAAAATCTGGAACAATTTTTCTAGCATAGAGGATGATGTCATCTACCATCCTACAAAATTTGAGCTTCAAATATAACCTGTACAAAGAGAAGAAAAAAAGTAAAAATTCACGAGGGGGTGAATTGAACCAATCTAGATAGTTCGGGGTAGTAAATTGGACTAAAACTTAGTTTAGGGGGTTAAGTGAACAACATTGATACTTGAGGGTAGTAAAATGGACTTCTTCCTTATGTAAAACAAAAATACCACAGTATTTTTTTCTCTCCTCAAGTGAATATGGATCGGTGTGCTTAAATATCATAGTGCCGTACAAAACAAAAGCATTTATTGACAAAGACTATTTCATATACTAGCTGGAACCCCGGGCGTTGCCCCGGGTTACAAAATTTAAGAATAAGAATTTACTTAGAAACAGGCATATATATTAAACAGAAAGGAGCATTATTCATGTTCCTAAAATTCATGTCCAAACCAAGATATTTCCCCGTTTCCCTATAGCCTAAGATGTTAAGAAACATCATAAAGATTTTCTATATACATCAAGGTATGTCAGAAGTAGAATCACGTGGACAACCATTCCATGAAGATAGAAGCAGAATGTTAAGAATTGCTACAAATTCCTCTAACACATTGTGAGGTGGTGCTGGAATGAAGTTCCTACCAGACAAACAAACTATATGTCTCTTCGGAGACATCCGATAAAATTGGAACGATAAAGACAAACAAACTATATAACAGTTTTTGTCTGGCTCTAGCTCCTGTCAGCTAAAGAGGGAACTGATTTGTCTTTCATTTGTCAGCTAATGAGATGGAATGCTTTTTTTTTTCAAGCAAGAACACTCTGACGAAATTCCAACCATCGTGACAATAGGAAGTTCCAAATCCATAAATTGTGTAATTACAGATCATTCAATGCGTGAATCACATGAAGAATGGGAAAATGGATCTTATCTCCATGATTATCAATAGTACTTCAGCCGACCAAGTGCATAAACACGGTTCCCCTGTCAAAAGATTATGTCCCAGTGAGGACCTTGGTCACAATCTTTTTTGTAACTTTACCTGAACACAGTCTGCTTTTGAGTGGGATGTGTTGTACCCGACAACCTGCTAAAAATAATTCTTAAGTAATGAATCCTTCATAATTTGAATGCATGAAACACATGTGTGACTACGGAGTTCTAATGTTGTGTATGAGCTGATAGGAACAATACTTGACTCGTGATAATTGAGAAAACGATCTGTGGGGCTACTTAAGTTCATGCATTCCTTGTGCTGTTGTTCTCTGCGAGGAAAAAGAGACTACACATCCAAGGCGACAAAACTGGGAAAAGGGGCTCAGGACATCTTTATACGCATTATGCAGAAACCTGAAATATCACTATAGGCTTACAGCAGGGCTAATTACAGAGTATGAGCCAATTATCAAATAATAAGCACATGGAAAAGAGATGCTAATATGGCTGAAAAAAAATAAAGACTGTCGGCAGTTCACATACCGTGCAATCTGAGAAATTTTTGCAATTTGCACAACAGTAGTCTTAACACAGAAAGAAAAATGTTACTAATACACTGAGACACTGGAAATCATTGCAACAGGTAATTTATTTGCAAAAGACAGGTATCTGTGCATACTGGATACAGTGATGGATGAATCAGCAATAAAAGCTGCATCTCCACAATGCTTTTGCCACAGGGAGATTCTTTGCTGTACCTAGAGGGGAAAAAAAGGAGGACATCGGTGATTGTTTGCTGAATGACCATCTCGCGAAACTAACATTGGTGTGCATCCCATTATACCTACGATGATAGTATTCTTCAATGGAACCAAAAAAAAATGACAATATTGAGAGAACGGGGAACCACCAGAGGGGCACCACGCCACCACCAGTCTATTGCAGCTCGTTGGGGAGGCCGCTAGCAGAGAAGCATATCGGAGCCTTCGGCACTGCAACTCGTCGGGGGCGGGCGCCGCAATCGGGACGCCGATAGGCGTGCGTCAGGGGGCTTCGTCACTGCAGCTCCGGGGAGGGGGTGGAGGACTGGAGGGCCAAGACGTAGGACAGGAGAAGCCGGGCAATGGAGGAGCGGGGGATCGGCAGCAGCAGATGAATCGGCGTGCAACGGCGGCAAATCAGGCGAAGCAGTTCGCCGCGGTGATGGCGATGGGGAGCGGTCCCCTTTTTCCCGATAGAATAGGGGGATGGGCGAGCGATCGCTTGGAGTCTTCGAGAGACTGCGAGAGCGGTGCCTAACGTAAAAATTATCGTTGCTACAGTACTACAGCAGAAAGGGTGCGGCCCCATCTACAAAATCATCTACCTAAACCTCTAAAGAACCAGTTTGGAGGAAAATGATTTTGACCTGCCAGATCCTACCCAACTTGTGTATCAACCATTGATTCAAATCCCACCTTAAACTAAAACCGTCGGATCCCGCCATAGACTTCCCACCTGCCACGTGGGCGTTACAATGTGTAACGCTGGGAAAATTCCAGTTGAGAGAGCGTGACATTGGCTGGTTGTTTTACACCTGGGAAAAAGTCTACCCACCCGCATTACCCACTCTTGCCTTTCTATTGTTACGGGTAGTCCAATTCCAAAATTAAACATGCCTTTCCATTGGTAGTTTAATTCCTAATTAAGTTTATTTCCTAATTATGCGCATACGCACTAGAGGATGACGTGAGGGAGAATTAAACCTGCCTTTCCATTGGTAGTTTAATTCTTAATTAAATTTATGTTTCCTAATTATGCACATACGCACTTGCCGCCGTGAGGGAGAAGACGACGGAGGAACACCTGCCGCCGTCTCCGCCTTCGCCTACGCCTGCCGCTGACGCCGAGTGCTACGCAAGGGCGGCACGGCCTCATCCGAGCTAACTTCATCTTGATCGGTCGTGCCAGTCGGCGAGGTCGCCTCTGTCTTCCTCCCCTGAGTCGACCTCACAGGACGTCGTCTTGGCGTCCCTCTCGTCGTCACCTCCGTCGTCTTGGTGAGGTCGGGTCACCCGCACCCGATTCTCGCCTCCGTCGTCTTGGCGAGCTCTTGTGCACAGGTGGCAAAGGGTTCTGAGAGGGAGAAGACCAAGGGCTCAAGCGTTTACCTAGCGGACGCGGAAGAGCGGCACGTGCGCAGGTAACTGATTATGCATTGGTTAATCAGATTGACGATTATAAACCTCTATTCAGATTCACGGTTATAAAAATCTATAAGTTAATTGCTGGTCAGATGCATCGTGTATGTATTTTCTTGACTTTTCCGGCCCGATGTCAACTCTATTAGTTTCTTGTAACGTTGATTGCTGGTGAAGAAGATGGTAACTACTTAAAAGTTTTTGATTTCTTAACCACTGCAATCTGTCGGGTATCTGTTTTTTGTTTCATCGTGTTGTAGCCTTACACATAGACATGGTGGTGCAAAATGTGTCAATCAAAGTATGCTCTTACTTTTAAGTCTACTGCTGCCCGTCAGGCTACGTACCCTACGAATTGAACTTCAGATGATTTCTTCGGATCAAGAAGACAGTCCTGCCGATAGGCCTTTGTCTGATCGCACGAACATTGAAACTGCAGGTGTGTTTCCTCACCGTATATGTGTTGTGTTTCCTCACCGTGTATGTGTTTACTGCTTTTGAACTGCCCATATTCCATTCTTTTTTAAATGCTTTTTGTAATTATACCCAGGAGAGCATGATGGTGAATTACTTGCCAAGAAACGCGAAGAGGGTAGAGAACGGACCAGGCTTTGTCGTGAGCGAAAGAAGGCCGCTAAGCAAAAAGACGAGAATCCACCAGGTGTATTTTATTTTTGAGCTGAACGTGTGCCTCGCATGAGCATCTTATGTTGCTGTTTGGATGTCTTTTGTTTCTTAATTTTGAACTGAACATGTGTTCTGCTTTGATTTGTTAGGGGAGCATGAGGATCCTTTGCTTGCCGAGCGGCGCGCAGATCAAAGAGAATGGACTAGGCTTTGCCGTGAGCGAAAGAAGGCTGCTAAGCAAAATGAAAATAATCTGCCAGGTTCACTTTTATAAATAAAAAATAAAGTTGTCTAGAATGTTTTAATGTTTTCTTGACAATTTTGTCTTTGTTTACCATGACTATCAGGGGGGGAAGGAAAATCAACCGTCAGATATGCAGCCCAATCAGGGATCGAGGAAATACGGTACTACCTGTTGCTCACTATTTGATTTGGTTGTATGGTAAATATTTGTATGCTTAGAGTTTGTTTTATTGTTTTATTAACAATTCTAGAAGGGGGGAAGGAAAATCAACAGGCAGATCTGTTGCCCAACTCTTCGTTAGGATCCAGTCAAACAATACAGAAATCGAGGAAATGTGGTACTAACTCGTGCTCGTTGTTAGATTATATGATTATAAAAACAATTGATACCTCTTGATGATAGTTTTTGCTTGTTTCATGAATTCAGGATTTGGAGATGTTATATCCTTGGAGATCGCAAGTGATAAGTTTCAAAACGAAGCCACATCACGAGCGAATAAAAGAGGTACCCGCAGAGATATTCAGATAATATAAATTTGGGGTGCTTTTCATTGATTGTAAAATAACGATTGCAATAATATTGAGCGTCTTGAGTTGTTTCTTGTTAACATGGGAGAAGGAGCTCTTTTCGTGCCGGCCTTGGACGATACCCAGATATCAACACCGGTATCACGCCATATAGGTGCAATATTCTTTTTTTATATTGGAAACAATAGTTTTCTTTGCTGTTCATATGGTCCATCTGTCAAGTTTTATGTTTGCTACCCCTGATTGTTTTAGGTCTCACACCACTATCTTCTGTTATGGATCCTAAATTGGGGGGGAAGGAAAATCAACAGGCAGATTTGCAGCCCTATCCTTTGTTAGGATCCAGTCGAACAATACAAAGATTGAGGAAACGCGGTACTACCTGGTGCTCACTGTTATATTATATGATTATAAAAAAAATTGATACCTCTGGATGATAGTTTTTGCTTGTTTCATTAATCCAGGATTTGGACACGTCATATCCTTGGAAACCGCAAGTGAAAAGTTTCAAAACAAATCCACATCGCGTGCGAATAAAAGAGGTGTCTGCAGAGATTTTAAAATACATCCATGATTCCTTTCATTTATAGTAAAATAGCGAATGGAATAATATATTGAGCATCTTCAGCTATTTCTTTGCTGTTCGTATGGTCCATCAGTATTTTTTTTTTGGTTCATTATGATTTCAAGTTTCATGTTTGATTCCCTATTCAATTTAGGTCCCACATCGCTATCTGCTGTTAAGGATCCTAAATTGGGAACCTGTAACATCAGGGTGGACGCATGGGGGATTGAGGGAAAATCAACTGTTGGGGCACACAGTATGTAAATTGTTTTCTAATTCATTGTGGTCAGTGTACCTGAACCGTTCAAAGATTTCTCATTTAAATAGTTTTTTTGTACAGATCCGAGTTTAAATAATGGAGAACCCACTCCACTGTCTGCTGTTACAAATCTTACAGCCCACAAAAATCAAAGTGATTGTACTCTATTTCGTTGATGCTTTAACATTTTTGTTTTTCCTACTCAAATTGAAGTTTAACATTGTAAATTTTAGAGGATTTACGTTCATTATTTCAAATGCATCGGGTTTCAGAAACTGATCTGGGGACTATAAATGGCGATGATGAGAGCTGGCTTCATAGGAATGACCATTTTGCGCCACGTCCGTATGGTGGCATGCAAAATGATCATGACTCATCCTGTGCTATATGGGACCATGAAATCCAAAACGTACTGCAAACAGCCATGTCGCAAGAACACAATCAAGGACATGGGATGGTTATATCAGACCCCGTGGTGCAAGGTGGATTTGCTGTCGCAACTATCCTTGCTGCTTATTACCTTTTGAATTCATAAAAACGCATATTTTACAAATAACGTTGGGATTGTAACAGGAGAAGACCATGCTACCCCGGAGGATCTGCAAACGGCTCAGTGGCACATTCGCACTGAACGTAGCCGGAAGCGTAAAAGGGGCAATCAAGTAAATGTCGCAGATCTCCAAAGGAATATAGAATTCCAACGTAAATATCACCTTAGAAATACAACCCAGATGAAACCACAAGGTGCGTTCCTATGAAATATTAGTGTGCTTTTGCGTGAGTTATCTGTTGAATTGAATATTACATGATATCTTTTTGTTGCCAGTTACTCTATCGGGAAATGGCAATCCTTCCTTGGGTACAGTGGACCATAATCATGGTATTGTTAGCGTGTATGATTATGGTATTTGGGATCCGGATGCATCAGGACCCCCGAGATTCGGTATCTAACATGTCTTTTTATTTGTAATAAATAAACCTGCAATTACAAGTCATAGTGAATCTAATTTTTTATATATGAATCAAACCCAGACGAGGAAAACTTGGAGACTCATAAGCCGCTAGATGATGACATCGATGACGTCTTTGCTGATGACGAGGGGCGGGTTTTTAGGCGACCTGGTATGGACAGTACCTTCGTGTTAAAATTGAATTGGCTCTCGTATTGCTGTTCTAACTTCAATCTTTTCATGTTTCGTTTTGCTAGATGTTCAATACAAGTCATATCGAGTTAATGGGCAAGATGGAGGTGCTGAAGGCAGACCTGATCCCTATGACTATGTTTATCACAACCTCCCGAAGAAACATCATGTTCTGAATCGGGTGCCAGACTGCACACACTGTGGCGCCAAGAGGTTCCCTGGTGAAGGAGTGGCATTCTATTGTAGGGAGGGAATGATTCGTATTCTTATTCCGGATGTACCTGCAGAGATGAGAAGACTTTTCACAAATCAAACTGACAGGGATGCAAAGTACTTCAGGAAGAATATCCGCTACTTCAATTCTCATTTTTCGTTCACTAGCATGGGTGTCAAACTCGACCGGCGATATGCGACCGCAGCAGGAACTGGGATTTATACATTTAGGATCCAGGGAGCCGCCGGCCGCGAAGAGCCTGCCGCGCCCCCACTTCCTGAAGCGCCGGCGACGTTGGGACCCGGGGCGCGATCTTCCAGTTGATCCCAGTCGACCTGGTCATCATCGTCGTCGTCGCCGTCGTCATCGCCGCCCTCGTCGTCACCGCCGTCGTCATCATCGTCGTCCTCGGAGTCGGAGACCACGTCGCCTCGGCGGCGACGCCGTTTCTTCTCCTCTTCCCTCTTCGCCCGCTTCGCCTTCTTGGCGTCCTCGCGGTCTTTGCGGGCCTTCTGCCGCTCCGCCCGCTCCCTGTTGATCGCGCGGACGGCGTCGTAGACTTCGGGAAGAGGGGCGGCAGAAGGAATGAAGGCGACGCCAGTCTAAATCCAAGAAAAAGTGTATAAGCGAAAAATCGGAAAAATCGAAACAATGCCGAATCGGGATCGAAACCGAATCGAAAAACTTACGAATTGTAGGGCCCCCTGCTCCGGAAGCATCGGCGGGTGGCCCGGGATCGGATAGTCAAAGCTATCCCAATCCGCCGCTGTCTTCCCCATCGCCTCCGAGAGCTGGGCCTTCAGCTCTCGGACGGAAATCCGTGGCTCCGCGTGGGGGTCCACCATGCAGGTCTCCTTCCACGCAAAGTCGCGGCCCATCTCCCACATGGGGAAGCGCCGGTCTTGGAGCGGCGCAAGCCTCCTGACGTGGTAGGCGCCAATGACCCCGACGCCCGTAACGCCGCCCCTCTTGAGTTTGTCGATCGTATCCAAGAGATCGGCCAACTTCTTCTTGTCAGGGGCGGCCGGTCCCCAACCCCAGCACTCGGGCGCCTCTTCGATCAGGCGCCCGGTGAACTCCGGGAGCGGCGCGAGCGCGGTGTTCTTGAGGTAAAATCACCTCTCGTGCCAACCCTTGTTGGTGTCGGTGACGGGCATGGTGATACTGTCGGTGTTAAGAAACCGGCCGACAAGTAAATTTGTAACTACGGCGCCTAACAATCTTCTATGATGGCGAGGGTTTTGCGAGAGAGGCAAGGTTTATACTGGTTCAGGCAATCGATGCCTTACGTCCAGTTCATGGGTAGTTCGTATTTCGACTTGCAGAGGGGAGCTACAAGTGTTGGCGAGGGAGGAGAAAGACTCCAAGCCTCTTTGTGTGTATCTCTATGTCTGTGTGCGTTGTATCTCTGGATCCCCTCTCCTCATGCACCAAGCTCTCCTTTTATAATCAAGGAGTGAGCTGGTTTACAAATGAGAACTGAGTTTCCCGTTGTGGACGGCGCGGCTACGCGCCGCACTAGTCTGATCCCTATCCGCTACTGTGGCTCTAGTCAGGCGGCGTCCTGTCAGCCTGGTCGCCGGGCAGGTGGTCGAGATGTCAACCCAGACTGTCGCGACCGTCTTGTCGCCGGTCCGGTCTTCGTCCCTGTTCAGGGTGATGATGATGCCGTAACCATCCCGCTGCTGTACTCGAGGTGTCAGGCGGCGCTGTGAGATGGGACGGATGTCACTGTGCAGGTCAGATCGCGTGCCTGCAAGTAGATAAGTTGCTGGGTAGAGTTAAGGCTCCCCAGCTACTCGTCGTAAATGCCTGTCCTCCTTGCCAGAGGGAAATCTTCTCGACGAAGTCTCCCAACTCGGGGTCGGGCGAAGCGCGGCTTGTGGGCCCGCCCGACTGGGAGTCGGGCGAGGCGGAGTTCGGGGCCCGCCCGACTGGGGGTCGGGCGAGGCGGAGTCTGTGGACCCCACCCGACTCGGGGTCGGGCGGGGCGGAAGTCGTGGGCCCCGGCCGACTCGGGGTCGGACGAGGCGGAACTTGTATGTGCCCTCGGGGTCGGCCGTGGGCCCCTCGAGCGCTCTGTTGTCGTGTGCCTGTTCCTGTGGGCCCTACACAATTAAGCTGAGACGGTTAGCAGAATTAAGCATCCTAGATCAGGATACCCTGATTTGGGTATCCGTCAGAAGGTGTGTAGCACTACATGTTACAATACTTATCATTTATCATTTATTTTTATTGCAGTAATAGGCTAATCTTTTGGTGTTTCTTTTGTGGTGACATAGTAGATCCGCATGAAGATTTCCCATCCGCGGTGGACATAGACGACGAAGCCGAAGCAGATGATCGCACTGGGGGACAAGGTTGCTATATTAATAATTTTATTTAGGCTTATATTTATGATCAGTGCCTAATAGTGCGTACAACTAACTTTTTTTTATGCTAATTCCAGGTGGTGATCCAAAGTCTAATAAGAAGTATGTGAGCGCCAGAGAGTATTATGCTTACAAACTTCAAATCAGACGTGGGGAATTCAATGTATTGTTTCACGGTGGACGACTCTTCCAGCAGGAGCTCGTTGATATGTACTCCATCCGTTTTTAATTATACGACGCCGTTGACTTTTTTGTTAAATTTTGACCAACAATATATATGAAAATAATTAGTTGCTTCACGTGAAATGTATATTGTTGGATCCATCATCAAAAGCACTTTAAGATTAACTTATGCATTTAGCTATTTGCTCAAATATTTATGAATAAGACGAATGATCAAAGTAACGAAAAAAGTCAACGGTGTCATATAATTAAAAACGAAGGGAGTACATAAAGGTTGAGTCTATGCGTCTTAACGGGTACTCTCTCCCTGCACACCAGAAGATTATTCGGGCCGACCTTTATCAGGTAACAACATTTTCGAAACTTGTGATTTCTTCTAAATGCATGAATAAATAGCAGGTTGTTATTTTTACGTTATGTCTGGTCGATTAATCTATCTATTAACCTGGCGACACTTAATTAATGTACACGAAGAGTTCATGAGGATGCTGGAATTTGTTTGACACGCTTATAGACAAAAATATATATACTAATTTGTTCTTGATGGAATTTATTTCAAAGTCCCACAGATACAAATACTAATTTTAGATGATGGAATTTATTTGATACCTGCTTTATTACTACTGTTGCTACTACCCTTTAATTTTTAAGTACATAATATATGCATCTCGTTGCTTGTGTTTGTTATTGTAATTTTCTCTACTAACTTGTGATGTGCCCATACAGGGAGTTCTCGACACTCTTGCAACCGGAGAGGCAAGGGCATCACTGACTGGCCAGAGAATTGTCCTACCAAGGTCCATGACTGGATGCGACCGTGATGTGCAATGCAGATTCTTTGATGCAATGACCTTGGTGCAACGTTATGGGAAGCCAGATTATTTCATAACTATGACATGCAATCCGTATTGGCCCGAGGTGATCCAGGAGCTATTGCCTGGCCAGACTCCGCAGGACCATCCTGAAGTTGTGGCACGAGTGTACAAAGCGAAACTGCGGGATTATGAGGATTTTCTGGTTAAGAAACAACATTTTGGTGAGGTTGCTGCCTATGCTCATGTCACGGAGTTCCAAAAGAGGGGTCTGCCACATGATCATTTCTTATTGATTATGAAAGAAGGGAGTAAGCTAAAATGTCCAGATGAGTATGACAGAAAAATATCTGCTGAAATCCCGGACAAGAAGAAGTACCCGGTTTTTCACGATCTCGTTTGCAAACACATGATGCAAGGCCCTTGTGGTGTTCTCAACAAGGATTGCCCATGTATGATAGATGGACAGTGTCGGTTTCGTTACCCTCGCCAGTTTTGTGAAGCCACACAGCAGGGAAAGACTCGTACCCAATATACAGGCGAAGGGATGATGGCCAGATAATTGAGGTCAGAAACGGCAAGTTGGACAATCGATGGGTTGTTCCCTACAACCCCACTGGCCACTCTACTTATGCGATACAATTGTCACATCAATGTGGAGATCTCATGCAGTGTCAAGTCTGTCAAGTACCTCTACAAATACATCTACAAAAGCTATGATCGTGCATCTTTCACGGTCGACAAGTCAGAGAATGATGATACCGTCATTAATGAAATCAAACAGTACCGAGATGCAAGATGTATAACACCGTCAGAGGCTGCATACAGGCTGTATTGGTTCCCCCTCTACTATGTCTTGCCTCCTGTTTTACAGCTTGCCATTCATCTTGAGGGGATGCACATGGTTTCATTCAAATCAACCTCTGACTTGAACAAGGTTGCCAAAGACCCAAAGAACCAGAGATCAATGTTGACTGAGTGGTTTAAGACCAATGCGGCGGATCACAAAGCTCGCAAATTCTTGTACATAGAGTTCCCCGAATGGTTTACTTGGAAGAAATAAAAAAAGCGTTGGCAATGGAGAAAACAACGAGCTCAAATTGGCCGTCTTGTACATGCAAGCCCATCTGAAGGGGGATGGTACTACCTTCGGCTTTTGTTGACCCATGTGAGGGGCGTACGTCGTTCAAGAGTTTGAGAACTGTTCATGGAGTAACATATGAGACCTTTAGAGAAGCATGTGACCATGCAGGACTTCTTCTATCTGATTCTTATTTGGACAATACCTTAAGAGAGTGTGCTATATGGAAAATGCCTAGCTCGTTCCGACAATTGTTTGCTATAATCATGGTTTTTTCTGAGGTAAATAATATTCGAAAGCTGTGGGAAAAGCATTTTGATTCACTCTCTGAGGACATTCGGCGGACAATTTCCGATCCACATGAGGTGGAGCAGCGGGTACTCTTGGATATTGAGCGATGTGTTCAATCAATGGGCAAGGATCTGGATGGCTTCGGCCTACCCAAGTTGGACGAAAAAGGTAAAGCTTTGCCCACAACCATCGAATTAACAGTATAGTTTATATAAAGTTTCAATGTTTGAAACGAGTGTTGGCCAATTGCCTATATTTACATAATATTCACATATCAGTGCCACACGACCTCTAGCTATGTACTTGTATCATTGTTTTTTCAATAGAAACTCCTGATATTGCAAGGTCTGATTAGTATATATACCTGATGTTACAATTTGCATTTCAGCTTCACATGTGCTTTTTACAAATACAGCTCTATTGAAATTTATTTTGTTTAGATAACATCTGTTTTAAGTCTTTTACAAAATTGCCAGTCTGCATTTTTACTAGAAAATTGCCAGTCTGTTATTTGATATGGTTCCTCTGTGTGTGGCCTGATCAAGGATATATATGTGACCTCAAAAATATATTTAACTGATGTTGGCTGATGTCTGTTAGTACCACATGTCAGCTGTAAAATAGAACATCAAAATAGATTTTTCATTGATGAAAGTTAAAGAACTAAGTACGTAGCGGTTAAAATGTAATTTTGGGTCTTTTAGTGACTCTACTATTTCAGCCAGATAGCATTTCAAATTTGTTAGTTCATAGTTGTTTCAATTAAATTTAGAGTCTCCCGTCTCCATCAAAACCATTTGTCACTTAAAGTTATACCTTGGTACGTGTGTGTTGTGTTCTCTTCTTTTTTCTAGAATACTTCAAATAATCTGTTTGGTGTGAAATGCTCCTCTAAAAACCTTATTTATATGACCTAAACAACGATATATGCTATTAGCTGTCTATATGAAAAAAAAAACTGGAACTAATATGTTCTTTGGATCTTGCAATGTTTCATATGTTATTTAGATAGCTATCTATATGAAAAAAAAAGGAATTACAATACATTAAACTGATGGCGACTCTTTTAGTCTTGCAATGTTAGATATGTTTTCCTGATAGCTATCTATATGAAAAATATTCTGGAACTACAATACATATAATTAATCTTGACCGATATGCTCTCTTAATTTAGCAATGTTAGATATGTTAAGATTATGACATAATAACCTTTACTTTTAGTTTTAATTGTGGAAATTTTACATGAATCCAGGACGCAAACAAAGGAACCACTACAGGGAGTTGAATGAGGAATATGCACTCGGCTTCGATGAAGACCATTTGAAAATTGTGCAGACACTCAACGCTGAGTAGAGGGCAGGATTTGATGAGATCATGGATCATGTGACTTCTGAAAAGGGTCGGGTGTTTTTTGTTGATGGTCCCGGAGGGACCGGAAAGACGTATCTCTACAAGGCCTTGATCGCAACTGTACGTTTCATGGGTTTCATAGCCGTTGCTACTGCTACATCTGGCATAGCGGCATCTATTATGCCCGGTGGTCGGACAACACACTCCAGATTCAAGTTACCAATTAAAATCAGCGATGAAAGCATATGTAACTTCACAAAACAGAGTGGTACTGCTGACTCCTTCGTTCCGCCCGTCTCTTGATATGGGATGAAGTTGCAATGACAAAGAGACAATCCATTGAGTGTCTTGATAGATCATTGCAAGATATCATAGGCTGCGATGAACGATTTGGTGGTAAGATTATGATATTTGGAGGAGATTTCAGACAGGTTCTTCCTGTGGTTCCGCGGGGAACTAGAGCTCAGATCACCAATGCCACCTTGCAGAGGAGCTACATATGGGAGCGGATTCGCAAGATCAGGCTCATTCAAAACATGCGTGCACAGACAGACCCGTTGTTCTCATAATATCTTCTCAGAGTTGGTGATGGAGTTGAAGAGTCAGTTGGGGATGATTATATCCGTCTTCCGGAGGAGATTGTTATTGAGTACGATGAAGAGAAAGGTATTGAGAACCTTGTTGCGGACATTTTCCCTGATCTCTTGGCTAATGTCAGTGACGCCGCTTACATGAGTTCTCGTGCTATCCTATCAACGAAGAATGAGTACGTTGATCAACTCAACTCCAAGATGATTGAGACGTTTCTGGGCCCTTCCAAAGTGTTTTACAGCTTTGACTCTGTGGAGGATGACCAGACCAATAATTACCCAATTGACTTTCTAAACTCTCTTATGCCGAATGGGCTGCCACCTCACGAGCTGAAGATCAAGATTAATGGTCCTCTAATCTTGCTTAGAAACCTAGACCCGCACAACGGCCTGTGTAATGGCACACGCTTGGTGGTCAGGGGATTTCAGAACAACGCCATTGACACGGAAATCGTTGGTGGTCAGCATGTTGGTAAGAGGATGTTCATTCCGAGGATACCTCTTTCGCCATCTGAGGATTTGACACTCCCCTTCAAATTCAAAATGATACAATTCCCTGTGCGTCTAAGCTTCGCAATGACAATTAGCAAAGCTCAAGGACAGACCATCCCTCACGTCAGTGTGTATCTGCCTGAACCTGTGTTTTCGCATGGTCAGCTCTATGTCGCGTTGTCCAGGGGTGTGTCGCGAAAGACAACTAGGGTCATCGCCAAACCCAATAAATTATTGGATCCTGCGGTGAAAAGCACGAAGAATATTGTATACAGGGATGTCCTAAACTCTTGATAATGTATATTTATACACTAATGGTGTCTGATTGTAATACTAATTTTGTTCTTGCTACCTGTGTTAATGTAAGTTCAGTTGTCTATGTCACATGAATCAGGTTAACGGAAGTGTTGCTCTAAGTTTCTTTCTTGCAATTTATTATTTTGTCCTATATTATACAAGAACACTCTATGGTTGTCTATCAGGCGAAGAAAATATTGAGTTCTCTCGTTATGTCCCTCATCTTACGAATTTTTATTTATAAGCTTGTCAAACAAATCAGTTTATAGTCTTGAATAAATATTAAGTTTTAGATGTTGTGCAAAATGGTATACTTATTATTTATTGAGGTAAAAAAAATTAAAATTCAGGGATATATTTACATTGCAATTGGCGGAGGTGCATACATGGGATATATATTTTATTATGGAAATAAACTGTTGGTTGTATTTTTTATGATACGTACATGGTACATCATATTATTTTCTGAGTATGATAAAGTCCTGCCAAGTGATGTCATTTGAGCGGACACGTGCGTGGCGCACGTGCATTTTTACTAGTAGAGAAAGGTAGATCAGGGAGTGAACGTAGGTACTGAGTGGTGGTGTGATACCTTTGACGTCCATTTTGATTCACTACCAAAACGAAATGACTGGATTATTTCATATAAACATCTTGGTTAAATTTATATGGCCACGACACTGACCCATTATGATAGGACACGTGACAAGCAAAAGCTAATAAGAAGGTAGCATGCAAGAGTGAGATGCGGAAGTATAGTACGTATAGCAGAGAGATTTGTGTAAACCAGGTGGATTAGCTGAAATGGATGGAACGTTAATGGCAAATACATGTGTAGTTTAGAGACAGGATCACCTGGGTTTGGGTCGTCTATCGTCAAAGTACTTCGCGTCTGATCTTCCCGGCGTTAGCTTCTTGGACCTTGCGTTGGAGAGGCTGCACTACGGCATAGATATCGTTGTTGGTGAAGGACGTCGACGGGCCAGTGCTTATTACAGCGGGAGTGCGGGACGTCCTTGCTTCCGACTCCCGGAGAAGCCGCAGATTACGCACTACGTCGGTGACGCGGAACATCGTGATCGGATAGGCGTTGAGATGATAAAGCTGCGGTGGAGCGTGGCGGAGCACTTGGACGGCAGCGCGGCGGAGTCAAACATTAGATCAATCCAAGAGTTAAATATCGCCGCCAATCGTGCCCCACCACAAGCAAAGAGAATTAGGGTTCAGGGATCAGGACGTCACCTGCGCGATTGTCTGCTCTCGACGACGATGATCGTCTGTTCGACAACGAGAATGGATCAGGACCTCGACAACGATCGTGTGATCTGCGAAGAAGCTTTCCCAAGGAATCTGCTGTGCTATGATGGAAAGAAATACGTGTAAAAAAGGAAACAAATAAATATGACCGGTAGTCAAGGCAGGTCATTGAACTTGAACGTCAATCTGCGGGTAGCGTTGCCTGCGGTAGAAAATTGGAAGTGAAAGGAATCCAAGATGGAGGTCCCGGTATGGAATTTTTATTTTTTTTTTGGAAGGAACCCAAGACGTAAAAAAAGGAGGCGGAATTGGGAGGACGGGTAGCGTTGGGTATACGGTGAAAAAAAAAAACAATTGCGGAGAGGACGGTGTCCTGATTTTTCTACTGCGCCATGACAATTGTCCCGTCCCTTTGTCCCCTTTCTGATGGTCCAACACCCTCTGGGAGGATCGGACAGTTTTTAGAAAGAGCTTAATTTAGATCAATGGTGGATTGACAAGTCGGTATAATCAAACTGATATGTACCCAAACTGGTTCTTTAATGGTTTATATATATATATATATAGGAAGTGGTTTTTCAGAAGTGGGAGTAACTACACCCGGGAGTAAAATGGATTTTCCCTATATATATATATATATATATATATATATATATATATATATATATATATATATATATATATATATATATATATATAGGGCAGCGCTAATTCACACCCTGGGTGTGAAATATTATATCACACTCCGGACCAATTTAGTAGCTGCCCGCCTGAGCCACAAAGCAAACCGGACCCAATTCCCAGGTGCGGCTGTGCCAATAAAAACCAGCCATTTTTTCTCCAGCCTTCCAGTTTGGTCCACCGATGCCTTTTATTAGCTGATGGGCTGTCGATTGTTGGAGCTAATTGAGCCACATATTGAGGCAAAGTTTGAAGGCATTAGAATATTTGGAATGTCCAGCCGGAAATGCTTCAGGTAGCCTCGTAGTTACCATAGTAGAATATTTGGAGATATTTGGGATCTCCAAATTTTTTATGACAACGTGTGCTTTAAAATAAATATTTACAGTTTGGTTATAGAGGATTCGGGACTCCAATTTGTGATGACATCTGATCGTATATAATTGTGTAATATGATACAGAAGTTGCTGGGCCGAATTTTAGAACGTTGTGTGTGTAAAAACGCAAAAGGCTTTTACTTAGGTGAATTTTATGACCTTGATCTTAGTGGTTCTGTGACCATAAATTTTATGACCAGGGAATAGTAAATCATAAATTTTATATCAACGAATCATAAAGTTCATCCGAAACCACAAATTTCATATGTATTAGGCAAATAGTAAATAGTTTTGTTTCATGTCCGAAACCAAAAAATTCAAAAAGTTCACAATCCGAAACAAAATCTTCAGGAAAATAAAAACTACTAATTCGGATCATAAAAACTTCAAATTTTATTTGGTATTGGCTATTTGTTCAGATCAGACGAGACCCTCTTAGTTTTCCTCTTATTTGCTCAGCACACAACTCTTCCCGCCACTTCAGTGGTGATGGTCAGTTGTTATGATCACGGCCAACTAGTCCACATAAGTCACACCAATCAGTGGCCCAACCTGGCAATATCCTGTAGACTCCAAGCTCACTTACTTGGTGGTGTTGGTACGAATCCCAAAGATTATTATTATATCAGATGTAAAACACACATTTTTTTGTAGAAAGGAAATAACGGCTCACTCGCATGATTTTAGAAAAGGAAATATATGTATATTATAACCCTGATGTGAGAGGTACCCTGTGAACGTAATATATGGGTGAATCTAATTGCAAAAGAAAAAAAAAATGAGCGAATTAGAAATTTTCAGACCGAAGCAACAAAATTTGTATGTATTTGGCAATAGAAAATTGACTTTTACGATCACGTCATTTTGGTTATAAATACTGGTACCTTGGATTATAAAAACTTCAACTGCATTTGGAAATGCGTGTTTGTTACTACGAGAAGACACCCTGTTAATTTTCTCCCTTTGTACCGCAGGCTCACTCTTCCCACCACTTTCAAAGGTGCTTGCTCGTCTGACAAATAAGTCCCCGATTTAATAGCTAGTCATTGTGATCGTAAAAAGTTTACTAATTAGTTTACATATTTAGTGAACGTAGGAAAACGACATGGCTTCAAATCATTAGGTGTGTACCGCAACCAGAAAATAAATATGTTACAATCATAAAATGTATTATTTTGATTAGCGTGCTATTTCAGGCTTCAATTCACTCCTAGCCTTTAGCTCTTTCCAGTTTAGGCAGGTGAACACAAAGATACTAACGAATAGTGCAATGTTCCCTAGTCCATGCTTTCAAGGGAAGACTCTCAAGAAACATCAACTTCGCCAACTGCTCGAGGTAAATCTCTTTGATCATCAACCAGATAACATTTAGCAACCAATTGAATTCAAAACCCATCTGTATAAGTTATATGATCACAAATTTTAACCAGTGGGATTGCAAAAACAATCCAAATGTGATCATAAAAACTCTTCATGAGACTTTGTGGTTGTCACCTAGCTAAAAGCATGCAAATCAGAAGATAAATTATTCATATGGCAATTGTTTTTCAAATTTGTTTTCCAGATTTTGTTCCGAGTTTGTCTTCCATCAGGTGTGATTATAAAATGTCACCCAATATGATCACAAAAACCAATATATGGCTTTCTTAAATTGTATTCAAGAAGTATCTTTTTCACGTCACAATGCTTTTCTTGTCAGCTAGGACAGATTTTGTTTGAACTTAGTCATAAAAAGTATCACGTTAAAGCATAAATCTCAGCATCACGTGTAGTCATAAAAACATGCAGTCCTAGGACATAAAAATTAGTGTATTGAAGTATAGAATTTTGGAGATGATGAATTGTGAGAACATAGCCCATTTTCAAAATAAAGACATGCTTGTTGGAGCATAAAAACTGGCATTGCAGATAATAAAAATACAAATTTAAAAATCATTCATCTGCTCAGAAACTGGAAAATATATAGTACATTGCCTCATCCTCTCAGACGTCAAATGATTACATTTGGTTCAAGCATTTTACAAACTTGGGGTTCTGATAGCTAGCAGAACGCATAGCTATACAAAGGATATGGCTGAACGCATAGATAAAGGTCCAGTGACTAGAGGCACCGCCGCCACTCGCTTGGATCTTCGCCATTGTTCCCATCTTGGCAAATGCAGAAGTCGTTGGAGTTGAATCCCAATGTCTTGCCTACACCAAAAAGGATTAAGACCCTGAAGATGGAGTTGAATCTGGAGTTGCAACCAAAAGTAAATGTTAAAATTCACATGGTCGTACCACACACACACACACAGAACGGAAGAAATTTTGGATTTATTCGTTCAGTTTCAGAAGCAAGACAACAAGCACGAACAGGGCAAGATATACGTACATTCCTGGTTCAGACCCTGAAGCCTGTGACCTTCATTCGAGCTGCCGATGCGATACATCAATGGATCAATAGATGTGGTGGCAACGACCAGCATCCTGGGGTTCTCCGGCCATGTCGCGTAGGCCATTCCTTGTATCCATAATAAGCACAAAATCCAGAGCAAAATTATGCCTTGACTCTCGACACATCTCATAGTCGGATCTCACATACACAGACAAAAGCAGATTCAGGATTTATTCGTTCCAATGTAAGAAGCAAAACAACAAACAAGAACAGGGCACTGAAACATGGATAGGCAAGATATACGTGCCTTTCTGGTGCAGACGCCTAATCCATACGCAAGAACAATAGGCTTCTGATCTGCCCAAAAAAATGGATCGGCCATCGTGATTATTTGGTTGCAAGGCGCCTGCTAGAGATCTAGGAGAGGGAGAAAAGTCAAGATCCGGGCAGGGTAAAAAAATTGGAAGGGAACTTGCTGGAGACGACGGGGTAAAAAAAAATGGATACGTACCATGGCACGTGATGAAGCCGCCGTCGGGAACACAACAGCTGCCACCGTCGCCGTCGGGAACGAAGCAACTGCTGCCGCCGTCAGGGACGAAGCAACGGCACCTCCAAGCCCCAATTGCCCCGATTGGAAAATGGAAAAATCACCTCCGTTCCAGGCCTATTAATAGTTAAGCAACTGTCATTAGTGGCTAATTTGGAAAAATATTAACTGCTCTTAATATCTTCCATATGGGTGCGTCCGTCTGGTTTTTTTGGGGGCCGGTTTTCCTGGTTGGTTCAATCATGGTTGCAGAGGTGGGTTTGGGCAGGTTGGCTGGGGAGTGAAATATTATTTCACACCCAGGGAGTTATATAGAGTACCTATATATATATATATATATATATATGTATATATATATATATATGTATATATATATATATATGTATATATATGTATATATATATATATATATATAGACAATATGGAGACGTGGGCTTAGATGCCGTACGAGAAGTGGCCAAGTGGCCCCTACCGTAGGAGGGAGGAAGAAGAAATCCTCTCTTCTCTTTCTACAAGCACATCCAGTCTCTGTTTACCCTTTTATCTCGTTTCGCCCATGGCCCTGGAAGCTGAAACTTTTCCCTCCTCTTCCTCGGATTGTGAAATTGAACTCATGTAAAAGAAAAAGACTAGCCAAAGACGTGTATTTTTGGCGGAATACCAAAGCCTAGGGTTTGTCAATTGTCGGTGATTACAGGAAGGTGTTAAACATGTGAAGTCCTAGTACGTTCTATCTACATATTTTGTCAGTTGTCGGTGATTACAGGCTAGTCTGTTGGATGCATATTTTGTCCGTTTTTTCATTTTTTTTAGCTATATGATTTGGGATAGAGAGTCTCTTGGAGTTGCTCTTAGTTCTTTATTTACCTAAAAAAAATGCATGGAAGTCTTGTTCTCCTTCCAATTTCATGTATGAATCACCCCTCTACTACTTCCATAGTCGTAGTATTTTTAGGCTATGCAAACGACCGTTCAATAGGCAACATTTGTCAAATGTATAGCCTCTTAGCACAATTGGTCATATGAATGACTAATTATTCCTTCAGTGGTAATCACGCGCCACTCGACAACAAGAGTCAATCTTGAGATATGCTGGCTCGGTTTTCTGAAGAGGGATGTGTGTCTGTGTCACTGTGTGTTCATATCGTGATTGTACTTTGCATGCATATGAGCATCTATGTATGTATCATCTTTCAAAAAACAGTATATACAGACTATATATGTACAAAAAATCTACAGCAATAAGCTGTAAGAATAATCGAATTTCTACTTCGCAGTCACTGAGCCTAAATGGAAGGTTAATTACTTTGTATAAATTGTTTTGCATAGTCTTATACTTATTCCTCCAAAGTATAAGATGATGCTATTAATTTTGTTTCTTGGAAACCAAGATTATCTGCTAGTAGGACAAATTCAGATATGGCATGAATTTACAATTTATGCGAAATACATGTAGGACAAATTCACAGGTCAAACCATTGTATTCATCTTTTTTATATATATTATTTATATATCTTCAGATATGCAATTGCTTGTTTGTTGTTGTAGCTAGAACAATGTCATCATGTTCTGCAGTGCTAAAAGAGGACAAACTACAGGCCATGGAGTGACCCTAATTTGCAATTCATGCGAAACATATATATATCTACGACAATATCATCATCTTTTTTTTGTTTATAATTTATTATTGTGGCTGGACGCTCGAGACATGTAGTTGTTTGCTTGTTGTAGCTAGAGTGATATCATCATGCCCTCTGGTGCTAAACTACATATCATGGAGAACTAATATTTCAATCTTCAGTCGGTGATAGCTCCCGTCCATATCAACCAAAGTAAATCAAGATGTTAATGCGAAACTAATCACGTCGTGCTTGACCAAACCTGCTCAAAATAATGGAACATGCTTAGCCACTGAAAACCTTGCGGTAATCTCATCGTAGGCACACATATGAATCTGTAGATTCCAAGCATAAGCAAATCAATCAATAGAACTAGTACTTTTTTCAGAAAATAAAATAAAATCAAGACTAGCACTATTTCCTTTCAAGCTTACGCAGTCACAGAGCCACATCCTCATTTTCTTTTAAAAAGACATACATTCGGATTTTGTGTGATATAGTTGTTTAATAGTCTTTTGGCATGTGCTTCAAAACCAGAGCATGCACCCACAGGAAATATGTTGTGTTATCTTGTAGTGGCACACAAGACAAGCTACTCCTCTACCCAATTAAGCGGCACACCGTCTATAAATAGCAAGCTAGAGAGCTCTTATCATCCACACCACCACTCCAACTCAGTACTCTTCACTTGTGTGAGGAAGAGAAGTAGAGATCCAAGATCTGAGGCGTCATGACGAAGGCGGTGGCGTTGCTCGTGATGGTGGCACTGGTCATAGTGGCGATGAGCGCGAGTGGGGTGTTAGCGGATGACTGCAACCCGGATAAGCTGGCGCCGTGCTTGCCGGCAATCGTCATCGGGACAAAGCCGGCGGGAGCGTGCTGCAAAAACCTGCGCTCGCAACAGGGTTGTTTCTGTGAGTACGCGAAAAACCCAGATTACCACAAATTTATCACCAGCCCCAAGGCTCACCACGCGCTCGACCACTGCGGCGTCCCCATCCCGAGCTGCTAGCTAGGCGCACCGCGGCTGGTATGTCTGTTCATGCGAGCGTGTCCCGCTTGCTTTAATTTGTGCTTGATCGGCATGGTATATGAATAAAAGGCTTGTTTGCGTGAAGTTTGGTATGTCGTTCTCCGACGTATTGATATATGAGTTTTTGTTATTATATTCTTTTTTCTTGAAACGCTTTACAGGAGTGTAGCCATATCTTTTGTTTGTGCGATGTTAACGGGGTAACAGCACTGCAACCCCAGCTCCATGCTTTTGCTGTTTAAAGATATATCATCTTCCAGGTGAAGATGTTCCTCTTTCGCCAGGAGCACGTTCATGCCAGTCAGATGGGCAGTGGCATGAGATCAGCGCTAGTAACACAGACCGTATCTAGGCGTTCACAGTCTCACGTAAGAAAGACCAAACGAAGTCTTGTCGATGGGCGCAGAGTTGCGTCTGGAGGTCCCCTGTTTTCTGTTTCTGACAAAGTTCAGAAAGCTCGAAATGACAGCTAGCGTCGAGCCGGAGCTCTGATCCACACTTCCGCCGCCGCCGCCGCGCCGTCTTGATCAGAGTAGTGCGGACGGACGGTAAGAGCGTACCAGGTCCGCGTCGCGCACGTGGCACGTCGCGTGTTCCGGGAGATCTCGACCGCCGGCTAGTGCTGCTGCTGCGTGCCTGAGGGTGCGCAAGAACACGCGATGTGCGGCCGAGCGAGGCCAACGAGCCGCGTGACCCGTCGGGCCCGAACTCGTCGTCCTTCACTCGTGGTCCCGACGCCCGCACACCGCGCACGGCGCGCGTCGCGTACCCGCGCCGGAGCGCCGCACCGAATCCCCGTATCCTTCCCCCCGTCTCGCGATCGACGCGCTAAACCCCGAGTGGATTTCCCTGGTTTAGTACCGCATGGCGGAAATCGCGTGGCAACAGCAGCATATACGCACACGTACGTCGCCATGTCTCGCCGGGCCACGTAGCGGTGGCGCCACGTCGTCCCAAGCAGGGGCCAAAGGGGTGAGTTCGACGGGGTGCCTGACAATCCGACGGTTTCCCTGCGGCGAAGTCTGGTGTGACGGTCTCGATGGTAAATCCAGACGGTGCTGCACAGCAGGATTGCCTCGGCCCGGACCGGGCTCGCTCTCCATCGAACCCACCACCTTTTGCTCTTCATGCTTCGCGGGGAAACCGTTGGTGGCGATGTGAACCTTCGCAGTGACGAGGCCTACCGATAAAAACTCGATAGTTGTTCACGTGTGCTTTGAATCAAATAGAAGGCCCAAGGCCCAGTTCAGCTACTAGTTAAGGGCTCTTAAGGCAAGCATCCAACGCAGGTTGACCTAGGGGCTCTTATTCCAGGAACGCCGCCGCCAGCAGCTGTTCTTACTTCTTCGTCTCGTTTGAACCTCCAGCTCCATTCGTTCAAGCAGAACCTCCTCGGAGCGACGGCGGCATCTACCTCTCTCCTGGTCTTCTCCTACACTTCGCGCGGGTCGGAAACCCTCACGACCTTGCTTCTTCACCAGCACTACTTGTGC
Organism: Eragrostis curvula; assembly: GCA_007726485.1. Classification (NCBI taxonomy): domain Eukaryota; kingdom Viridiplantae; phylum Streptophyta; class Magnoliopsida; order Poales; family Poaceae; genus Eragrostis; species Eragrostis curvula. Next base: position 43,419,937 of record CM017439.1, read on the forward strand.
TCCTCACCAGCACTCGAGCCTGAGGTGTCTGGGCTCGCTCGAGCTCGGCTCGTTGACAGCCCTACTGCGAGACCAGCACGCCGGCGGCTTCCACCCCCCAGGTGAGAAACGAGATCTCCCTCGCCGTCCTCAAGACAATCCTTCCCCTTCCTTTTGTAGTTGACATTTAGGCTGGACGTAGTGGTGATGGATCGACCCCGAAGATTTTCCTAGTAATTATAGCTTTAATTCCAGGTGTTGAGGGAGGTGGATGAATAGGAGCGTTTGCCACCACCTTCTGGCCCAGTGCAAAACGCTAAGAGAGCTCCAGAAAATCCATGCCCAGGCCCTTGCCCATGGCCTCCACCCAGGCCACCAGTCCGTTTCCTGTAAACTCTTCCGGCGCTATGCCGATTTTGGCCGCCCTTCCGATGCACGCAAGTTGTTTGAAGAGATCCCCAGCCCTGACCTTGTTTCCTTTACCAGCCTCATGTCCCTCCACATTCAGTTAGATCGCTACCGTGAGGCTGTATCCTTGTTCTCTCATATTGTTGCATCTGGCCACCGTCCCGATGGCTTTGCTGTTGTTGGTGCCCTCTCGGCCTCTGGCGCGGTGGGCGACCTGGGTGTTGGGAAGGCAGTTCATGGCCTCATTTTCCGGCACGGATTGAACTCTGAGGTTGTTGTGGGCAACGCTTTGATCGATTTGTATAGTCGATGTGCGAAGTTTAACTCTGCGCAAATGGTGTTTGATAGAATGATTGTTAAAGATGAGGTCACTTGGGGTAGCATGCTGCATGGTCATATCAAGTGTGCTGGTGTGGATTCAGCGTCAACGTTCTTTGATCATATGCCTGTCAAGAGTGTAGTTTCTTGGACAGCACTAATCACTGGTCATGTCCAAGGCAAGCAACCTGTACAGGCTCTAGAGCTTTTTGGCAGGATGGTACTGGCGGGCCATCGTCCTACCCATGTTACAATTGTAGGTGTACTGTCAGCTTGCGCCGACATTGGTGCTCTGGATTTAGGACGTGTTATTCATGGGTATGGAAGTAAATATAATATCAACAAGAATATAATTGTGAGAAATGCTCTGATGGATATGTATGCGAAGAGTGGAAGCATAGAGATGGCGTTTTCTGTGTTTGAAGAAGTCCAGTTGAAGGATGCATTCACATGGACAACTATGATATCAAGTTTCACCGTCCAGGGAAACGGAATGAAAGCTCTTGAGCTGTTTTGGGACATGCTTAGGTCTGGGGTGGTTCCAAACAGCGTAACCTTTGTTTCGGTTCTGTCAGCATGCAGCCATGCCGGGTTAATCAAAGAAGGCAGACAGTTGTTTGGCACAATGCGTGAAATTTACAATATTGACCCCCAACTTGAGCACTATGGATGCATAATTGATCTGTTAGCACGTGGAGGGCTACTAGAGGAAGCTGAAGCTCTGATAGCTGATATGAATATGGAACCTGATATTGTTATATGGAGGTCACTTTTGAGTGCATGTCTAGTTCATGGTAATGATAGATTGGCTGAGATTGCTGGAAAGGAAATTATTAAGAGAGAACCAGGAGATGATGGGGTTCATGTGCTTCTTTGGAATATGTATGCCTCATCAAATAGATGGGCAGAAGCTCGAGAGATGAGGCATCAAATGTTGACTAGGAAGATCTTTAAACAGCCAGGGTGTAGTTGGATTGAAGTTGATGGTGTTGTCCACGAATTCCTGGTCGAGGACAAGACTCACATTGCTCGAAGGGAAATTTACAAAACCTTGGAATGTATGGCTAAGGAATTCAAGATAGATCTGAGTTCATCCTCGTGGGAACAAATTGGTTCATCCATCTTTGTTGATGGAGAAATTATTTTAGAATGAATTTTGGTCTTGGTGTATCCTATATTTTTTTTTTTGTGACTCTAGATCAAAATTGTACACACCAAATTCATTTATTGACTCGATTCCTCTCATATTCTGCAATCATATTGCACTTGTTTTGTATCGTTTCATTCAGTTGTTCTGAACAGGTCATTCCATTACTGTCCATTTTATTAATATTGATATGATTGTGTTATTGTTAGATGTGTTCTGGTGATGAGATCGATGGAGGTGGAAGGGTTGGACAAGCGACTTGCAAGGATATAAGGCGCTACAAATGTGAATTTTGTGCTATTGTTAGGTCGAAAAAATGTCTAATTCAAGCTCACATGGTTGAAAATCACAAGGTATAAGCATTCTACAATATCTTAGATGCATAAACAAATATATATGTGCCTTTTATGCTTTGTAAAGACTGTATTACATACTTGTTTACCTTGTTTCTAGTCTTGTATTAGTGTATTCTGTAGTTATCTACCTCATAGAGAAGTGGGTTTTTGAACTTTTATGTTCCCATCCCCGTTGTTCTGGAGCTTAATGTTGTGAATATTTCTACTAAAATTTATCTGCAGGATGAACTGGACAAATCAGAAATATACAACTCAAATGGTGAAAAGATCGTTTATGAGGTTGAACATAAGTGCTTAGAATGTGGAGCTTGTTTCCAGAAGCCAGCGCATGTGAAGCAGCACATGCAAAGTCACTCTCAGGAGGTTGGTATTCTTCATATGTGAATCCAGTATGACCTGACTACTTTTTATTGTATTGCCACTGATAGCTACCTTCATTTTGCAAAGTAAAGGGAGCATACTTTTTAAAGTATGTTCTGCTCTTCTGGATCTGGCTTTTAGTCATTTTTAACCTATATGATTCCTAAATAAGTTGTTTTGCAGGCTATATAGATACTTAACAGCGTGAAGCATTGGATCCCATTTAAAGAACTCCAAAATGCGATGAGGCAGATTTAGTCTTGTTTGAACTAGTAACAGGTTGGGATGACCTCCTGTGAAGCTTCAACAAGATTGCCTCGTTCACGCCAACCCATTGAGTAGGTCTGTTCTTATTTATATGAATTTTTGTTTCGGTTTTGATTGTGATGTTTGTGGGATGCTCTCTAATCGCATAATAATTTTAATTGAAGCTCTTGTATCATTTTCCCTCCCTTCTCCAAACGGTAGGGTATGAAAACATACATGTCTTGTTACATTGAAATTTGCTAAGTTTTGTTGGGATGATTTGAATCATGGGTTATGGATCTTTTCAGTGAACTACAGAGGTTGATACCTCTGTTTTACCGTTCTTTATTTATTTCTTTGGAAGTATGACTAATGGCGCCCTTGGTTTTAGCAATGAGGAAATCCAACATCAAAATATCATTTCAGAAAGCTAGTCTTCACCAAATGGGCTCTTATAGTTCACTGTGATTTTTATAGCTCCTTTCCTTGTTTTTTTCTTTGACTTGAAGCCTTGATTTGCTGCAAGGATTAGATAGGTTAGGATCCTTTAGAGATAAGGGCAGCAATATCCTCCCTTTATCTTACTATGTCTTCACAGGCTTCCTTATGGCGGCTTTGAGAAGATGCATGAGGATCCAATATCAAAATGTCATCTCAGAAAGCTAGGATCATTCTTCATTAGTTCTCAGCTCGCTATGGTGACAATAGTCCTTTATCAAAGACCCGTCAACTGTCATTATGCAAGAATTAAATAAAAACTGAGACAGTGCTGAACTTAGTATATAACTGCTTATAATTTATGAAAATAATTCTGCCCTTTTGATTGTAAGGGTGTTCTACCGTTTTCTGTGTGTCCTACGGGTTTGGTTGCCACTTTTGATTTTTGAACATACATTCTGTTCTAATAACGGCTAAGAGTAAAATGATGACAAGTTTCCTGTGTGCTTCACCATAATCCAGTGCGTTCTTTAGTACTTGTGAATTCTCTTGAATAACCTATAGTTTGTGCTGCAATGTTTAGATAGGTTATGGATCCTTTAGAGATAAGGGCAGCAATATCCTCCCTTTATCCTCCTAGTCTTCACAGGCTTCCTTAAGGTGGTTTTGAGAAGATGCACAAGGATCCAATATCAAAATGTCATCTCAGAAAGCTAGGACCATTCTTCATTGGTCCTCAGCTCGCTATGGTGACAATAGTCCTTCCTTGTCATTGCGCAAGAATTAACAAAAAACGAAAGGAAACTATGATACTTTGCCCTTTTTGGTTGCCAGTTTTTCTTCACAATAATCCAGTGCGATCTTTTGTTACATGTGAATTCTATGGGTAACCTTTAGTTAGTGTGGGTTGCATTTAACACAAAATAAACGAACCAGCATGGGAATAATTTGTGTTGACCTCTTTTCTTATTTTTTTAGAGACTTTTCAATTGCCCACTTGAGGACTGCCCCTTCAGTTATAAAAGAAAAGATCACTTGAACCGACACATGCTTACGCATCAGGGCAAGTTGTTTAGCTGCACTGTGGACGGTTGTGATAGGAGGTTCAGTATCAAAGCAAATATGCAACGGCACATTAAGGAAATCCATGAGGATGAAAATACTGCTAAGAGCAACCAGCAATGCGTTTGCAAGGAGGAGGGATGTAACAAGTCTTTCAAGTATCTTTCGAAGCTAAAGAAACATGAGGAGTCGCATGGTATGTTTACCCTACCATATACCATATTTAGCATATAAAACTGAATGAACTGAAACTTATTCATGGTCATTCTCATCATGTTATGTAATGTTTTTACCAGCTTATGGGATCTCTAAGTCTTTGTGATATTTTCTTGCAGTTAAACTGAACTATGTGGAAGTAGTATGCTGTGAACCAGGGTGCATGAAGATGTTCACAAATGTTGAATGCTTAAGGGCTCATAACCAATCTTGCCATCAGTACATTCAGTGTGAGATATGTGGCGAAAAGCACCTGAAGAAGAACATTAAGCGGCACCTACAAGCACATGAAGAGGTCCCATCTAGTGAAAGGATGAAATGCACCTTTGAGGGCTGTGAACACACCTTTTCCAACGTAAGATTTCTAGATCCCAAATTTTTCTAGCATGTTCTTACTCCTAATTTGTAATGAGGTTGCAGATTTTGAACTGAAATTATACCTGTTTTCTATTACAGAAATCAAATCTGACAAAACATATGAAGGCATGCCATGACAACGTGAAGCCTTTCTCTTGCCGTTTTGCTGGGTGTGACAAAGCCTTCACCTACAAGCACGTCAGGGACAACCATGAGCAATCTAGCGCTCATGTATATATTGAAGTGAGTCCTTGTAGCTCAGACATTTCCTGTATTAAAACACTCATTTGGTATTGTTGTTGGGCATAGTTGTTCTTTTTGCTCCCATGTGAATACTGAATTACAACTGACAAGAGTCTTCATGCAGGGAGACTTCGAGGAGATTGATGCACAATTGCAATCACATCCCAGAGGTGGAAGAAAGAGGAAAGCCTTGACAGTTGAAACGCTAACACGCAAGAGGGTGACCATCCCCGGCGAGGCTTCAGCAACGGATGATGGTGTGGGGTATCTACGTTGGTTGCTGTCCGGTGGGGATGGTTCAAGCCAAAATCTGTAGGCGTCAGTCCTGTTGTGTTGGAAGCTGTAACATTGAGGTAGTTGTAAATGGTGTTTACAAGGGCCTTCAAATTTTGGCATCAGCACTGAAAACCTGAGCTGAGATGAAAATGCGTGCTGATGCCTTCCATGTATAGATATGCTCGGAACAGAGCTTGGTGAACTGATGAATCCCTTGCTGTTTTCTGAAAAATTGTAGCCATGCATGTCCGTAGTTAAAAGGACTTGTCCTCTAATATTGTAGCACTGAAGCTGTACAGGTTACACGCAAAGAGCAGACTAGTTTGATAAATACATACCCATTTGCCTGTATGCAGGGCTCACACAAAGTAGCCAGAGAAACCTAGCTGATGAAGCAACTGTACCAAGGTTATTCAGTGGAAATGTTTCACACTATGCAACTGTACCAGGTTATTCAGTGGAAATGTTTCACACTATGCAACTGTACCAGGTTATTCAGTCGAAATGCTTCACATCCAGTCTAAGCAAATCTGTTAACTGGACACAGTTCACATATAACCAGTATGCTATAATGCATAGTGACTAAAATTTATGGGTTTCCTGGACACTACAAAAACAATACAACATTATAAAGCTTCTATGGCATTATATATATTACACGTTGAATACAGATATTCAGTGGAAATGCTTCTAAGAAAGGCATCATTCTTTTGACCGTCAGATTGAAAACAGGTATACAGATAAAGAAGGCACAGCAGATCGATTATAATGTAAAGCAGACTCCATGATTTGATAGGAATTCTAACATAAATGCTACCCTCCTGCTCAATTCATACTGGAAACCAAGCATACAGCATATTCTGGAAGTTTCAACAAATGACGGGTCTTTTTCCTTCGAGACAAAATTGTCACTTTTAAATCCAGATTCAGTTAGGAAGTTTCAACAATGACGGATCCTTTTTCTTCGAGACCAGATTGTTACTTTTCCTTCTCACTTTTCTTTCTTCATAGCACAATCAACGATCAGGATCATACATCACAACTCACTCTACAGGTGTAAGATAACTAACACAACATACTGCACACACAAATCATAGGAGAAGAAGAAAAAAAAGCAATATTATCACAATGTCATATGATCTACATTCTGTGTACTGTGACTGACCAACAACACACACCCTGCTATCCTGGGTATCTGCCTGGCCTCTGCGAAGCCCTGGAGTCTCTCTTCCAGTTGCCCGCCTGTACAATGAACGCCCTTGGGGTATCGTCTAAATCCTGTAGCTACAGTATGGGTGAGCATAGCAGCAGCAGCAGCCGCCAATGGTCACCTCAAGGAGTTCTTCAACGACCGAACTGTCATCACGAGCTGCTGCCGCTCTCCTTCCACCTCCGCGAACCTCAGGCTGATCTCTGAGTACCGCCCGTGCAGCTCCTTCAGCTCCTCATCCAACGCCTTATTCTTCTCCTTCAGAGTAGCCAGCTCCTTCGCTGCCTGGTCCGAGGTAAATGTGTTCCTAATATTAATAAAATCGTTGCCAGGAGCAATACTTGTGTTAGCCGTGGATCATGTGTATCTGAACTGGTATGTTAAACGTATCAGCTAAGTTCAGATGATCACTGTACCTTATGTCATGACCGTTGCAGTCATCATCTGGGCTCTGTCTGTTGGTGCCTGGCAGTGGAGTGCTGCTCCCATTGACACCAATATTGTGCTTGATGCGCTTATGATTAGAATTTTGGTTGTCCTGCAAAATGCAGCACTTTGAGAAACTTTCTAGGTATCGAAGTCTGTCATTACAATCTAAGCAGTCCTACGTAAAGGTCGAACAGCTAAATGATGTAAAGTGTAATATCATGTTCTCCTCAGTGGGGACCCTATACTCATAAAGCTATTCCCTGGGCTATGATGAGAACTGAGCTGGTGGATGTGGATAGAAACAAAGCTAAATTTTGTCTTCCCATGTGCAAAGAGACATGAATCATGAGAATTCTTAATGGGCACATGCTCAGATTTACTTTTCACAAGTTTTTCAGTATGCTCATTCTGCAGAATTAAATATTAAAAACAAGTTACAGCCACTGGTTCAGACATGTGTGATGAGCAAGGAAATATTCGTGAAAATTTCTGTTTCTTTTTTAAGAGTTTCTATTAATTGTGTTTGGAGCATTGCAGTTGTTAATATCAATATAAGAAGCCTTATAGATGTCAGAAGAGTAGCATAAAAGATCATTTCAGTAGATAAAAAGAAAAGGAGAGACCTATTTGTACTACAGGCATATTTACATTGCAAAATTACCTTCACGTCTGAAGTCAAACTATTGGCCTTGGCACTGTCCTTGCTTTCAAGGGCCCTTCGCAGCTTCAGCACCTGAGAAGCAAGGTTTTCTTTCTCCGATTCCTTCTTGGACAGTGAGGTTTTCAAGTTGTCACACTGAAGTTTCAGTGACCCGATATCTATTTGCAGTTTTCCTATTCTTTCCTCCTTTTCATTCTTCGCACGTTTTAAGGTGTGAAGTTCCTCCAAATGCTTCTTCACTTGGTCCTTGAGCAACGTGATCTCCTTATTGAGCAAGGTAATCTCAGCAGATTTGTCTTGCAAGAGCATGTCCTTTTCACTACTGCCAGCTAATTCCTTGTCTTTCTGCTCATTCTTTTCTAATAGATCGTCTCTTTCATCTGAGAGCTTGTCAATCTTGACTTTGAGTTGGTCGATTTCTTCTTGCAAGGCGTTCAACTTTGCCTCATCGGATCTTTTTTGGTTCTGGAACTCATCACTCTTGGTTTTGAGCTCCGTCAGTAGCCTGTCGGTCTCCTTTGACTTAAAGTCCACTAGAGTTATCAACTGTTGAACCTTCACCCGGTGTTGATCCTGAACTGATCGAAGCTCTCCTTGGGCCTTCTGCAGTAACTCTTCCAGCTGGCCCTTCTGGGACTGCAGTTCTGCAGCTTCTTTTCTTGCTTGAGCAAGCTGCTGTTCATTGGTGCTGAAAGCAGAAGAGACTTGCGAAGATAAGACCTTGAATTCTTCCTGAAGTCGTTCAGCTGTGGTTGCATTGTTCCATCTTAGCTTCCTCAGTGAGTCCTCAGCTTTTATGGCTCTTTGCTCTTGTTCCACCTTTGCACTCATTATTTCTGCTATATCAGCCTCAAACTTTTTAGCCTGTGCCTGAAGTTCATTATCCAAGCTCTCTACATTGGCCTCAAGATCACTTATTATAGACAAATGTGCTGAACACTCGTACTGCATCCTTAGCTGCTCCCTCAGTTGTGTTTGCTCTAGCCTCGAAGATATGTCATGGTTCTCTTGCTTCAGAATCTCGTAATCAAGTGCAAGCTGCTCCATTTGCATCTCAAGATCCTCACGGTCTTTCTTGTACAACTCAATTTCATTGCTCAACTCTACAATTTTCTTTTCAAGTTCAGAGGTGGAGATGTCATCACGCTTCTTTGCCAATGCATCCAGCATAAGCTCATCTTCCTTCTCTTGTTCTGAACTTGTTTCAGATATGTCTATTTTGTGTCCAGTATTGTGCACATTTGACAGGGCATGTTCATATTCAGCCTCCTGTGGATCCTCATGTGTATCCTCTCGCAAAATGGAAATCTCTCTGTTCTTTTGCTCCAGCATCTCATCAAGATCCTTCACGGCCAGAAGCAGCTCAGAGTTTGATTCCTGCATCTTTTGCAGTTGCATATGAAGATCTGCATTTAGATTCTTCTCATGACTCAGCTCTTGCTTCAGCTCTTCAATATGTGACCACTGATCTTCCGCATCCGAAAACCGTTTACCTGATCCATTCACATCATGGATCATCTTCTTCGCTCCCCTGAGTCCTTCACATTCCCTTCTGAGTGCATCCCTCTCCTCCCTAAGGCTACCCATTTCCTTGGAGAGATCTTGCCCACGCCGACTTTCCTTCACAATTTGCTTTCTGAGTGTCTGCAACTCCATATCTGAAACATCCAATTTCCGCGTTAAAGTGGCTACCTCACTTCTTAGCTTCTCCACATCATCCTCTGCTCCCCTTAACCCTGCTTCACCCGAGTTGCTCGTTGACCCATCCGTGCTAGCATCAGGAGCTGAGCTTCCCGACCAGTCACCAGAGCTGGTAAACGGGATCCTCGGCGTGCCATTGTTGGCAAATGGAGAGAGGACATTGCTACTGTCCTGAAGAAATGAGTTGTGCATGCTTGCACTTGTTTTGGGGGTAAATCTCCCGGAGCTCCCTTCTGAACCAGACACCGAAATGGCATCAAAGCTGCTGCCATTGTGGAGATGGCTGACTGGCTCAACAGACGTAGGCGTGTTTCTTCTCGACGGAAACCTCATCCCTGGTGGTTTTCTTACTGATAATCCATCCTGTTCAAAAAATAAAAAACATCAACTATCTGATGAACACAGGACAATATATCACAACTAGTATGCACTGTTCAGTTCTAAGATCTCCCCTTTTACAGGCATGAAAAATTTAGATCTCGAACAAAAAGCACCACACAGCAAATGATCAATCAGATAAATGTAGGCTCCCTTTGCCCCCTTTTCCTTTAGCTGAATGCTTTGCATATCAAAAGCTCTCTTTCTTAGCAATCACAAGATGAAAGAAAAGCAATGCAATGATGATGAATCGTACAGGAAAATAACTCCCCAAAATCCTCACTTACTTGCACCGGGCTCATCGCATCCGCGACCGCTCTTGGCTTCTCACCAACCTCGTCCTCACACTGGCTCAGCTGGCTCAGAAGCGTCGGCCTCCGCTGCGGCGTCCTCACAGCAGCCGCTGCCTGCTCGTCGCCGTTCTCACTGCTACCACCCGTGGGAGAGAACAGAAATCAGCAATTAAGGAATGCCTCAACCAAGCGAATGCTTAAGGTAGAAACAACAGCGCAGCGGCAATGCTATAAATCTGGTAGAGGTGATTGAATTCCTAAGGTTCAAATAACAATGCAGCAGCAGAGCAATGGCTAAATCAGGGCAAAGGCGAGACGATCCGTAAAGCTCAAACCACAACGCGGCAGAGGTGTATGCGTAGATTAATCACCACCAAACTCACCTCCCGTCGTCACCGCACCCACCGCCGCCACCCACCACCCGCTGGATGGTCACCTGTCACAGGAAGCGCAGCACCAGCAGGCATCAAAATCAAGAAACCGCGAGCACGTCGCCGTCACAGGTCACATGAAAACGCCACGACCCTTTAAGGGGGGCGAAGGAGAGGGGAAGAAAGAGAGAGAGATATGGATATGCTCACGTGCAGCAACGCGCCGGGGCTGCCCTTGAGCGGGAGCGTCACGGCCGACGGCTTGAACGCGTCGGCGTACTCGGCCAGGTTCACCGTCGCCTCCCCCAGCAGCGCCGCCTTGCTCGACCCCTGCACCGACATCATTTTGCGAGTCAAGATCGGGAGAGCGGAATCGTCGCCGGCGGTTAATCGCGAATCGGTTAGCGGCAGCGGCGGCGGGCGGTGGCTTACGGTCTCGTAGACGAGGAACTGGTAGATCTTGTCCTTGCCGGTGGGGAGCTTGGTGGTCTCCAAGATGGGGGTGGCCCACCGGCACGCGCCGTCGGCGACCTCCGCGCGCTCCGACCGCGCCGTCGGCCGGCCGGCGTCCTGCGGCGTCACCACCACCATCATCGCCTCCCATCCCAGCTTCGGCACCTGCAACCACCGAGAACAACATCCCGTCACGCCTCAAGAAAAATAAAGAAATCGAAAATCAGCTTCCTCCGGATTGAGCGTAGCCGTGCCTGTGTGGCGTGGAACTGGAGCTTGAACACGGCCTTGGCCTTGCCGCGGTCGCCGCCGCCGCCGCCGCGCCATTTGAACATGTCGGCGCCCCGCAAGCTCGCGACCGACGCGAACTCCGCAGGAAAGATCGAATATTTCTTCTTCCCCTCGCTCCACCCGCCGAGGCTACTCCGTCACGCATCCACCAGGGGCGGCATTGCAATGCCGGGAGCCAGAGCTAGCCGCCGAGCAGTGTGACGCCACCAAGCTTGGCATCGCTGAGGTGGTGAGGCGCTGGTTGTTAGTTGGAGCGCGAAGACCACCACCACATGGTGGCAGAGCAAGCATAGAGCGTGGAAGGAAGTGGGTGAGTGTGAGACACTGGCGAGCGAGCGAGCAAGGGAAGCAGGCGCCTTTGGGCAAAGGCAACGGCAACCAGGCACCACTGGAGGATAGATCTAGTGAGAGAACACTCTCAGAGCAGTCCTCTACTGAACTTTCTCTCTCTACAGCTCTGCTTTTGCTCGCCCTCGGTCCCTCCCCTTCTCTCTCAACCTCTGATTTGGGGGTTTAGGAGGGCTAGAGAGAGAAGCAATTTAGTGAGAGAAGGTTCTGCGAGGCTATAAAATGGTGGTCAATCGTTTGGGAAAAAGAGTAATCAGCTGATTTTTTTTTTAAGCACAGCTGGGAGGAGAGTGATTGGGGTCTGGTGAGAAGTTATTGAATATAAAATCTGAGCGCTGCAGGCTGCTGCAGCGTTGCTGCCTTGCTGGTGTGTACTGTGCCACCATTGCTTGAGCCTCACAACTGCAGGTGAAGGGGCGTGCTCCCTTGTGCCGGTGGGACCTGGCGATGGCAATTCCTGCTCTGCTTGGATGCTGCATGTTGGATACTCTGGATTTTTTTTTCTTCAGTTCTGCATGTTGGATGCTTGGATCCATGGACCATGGGCACGTGATGTCGACGAACTTACTTGAGAGCAAAATTTCTTTACCAGCTAGGCAGTTACTGAAAGAATGCACGGGGTTTCTAACGCTGGAGATAATCCCCTGTTCATTGTTATTTGCACTGGTTAGCTCAAAATAAAGATGAACAGAGAGTATATTTGTTGGGTGATTTTTGATATTGATGTGAATTGTGCAATTTTCTGAATTTTGAACAACATAAGTGTAATACATTTGTGTCAAGTGCCGCCACAATCATTTAAGGAGTTGTTCTGTCCACAAAAATGCATAAAGTTGATAGTAGATGAGAAACGATGAAGAATTAGTATTTATAAGATGTCGACTAAATTGTCTACATGTGTCGTGGGTCAAAAAAGATGTTGCTGATGTTAGTAAAAGGACGTGGGATGTTCTCTTTGTCGTTATATTCAAAGCTTTTGAATAATTCTTGTAGAAATTTTTTTAAAAAAATGTGGCCGTATGACATGAGTAAAGTTAGTGCGAAAGTGTCAATAAACTTATCAAAATCATGTTATCTTAACGAACAAACTTTATAATAAACTTCTTTTGTGATATCTTGGCACCATATCACTCACACCAAATAGTTTTAGGTGTCCATCTTTATAACCATCCGATTCGATTATATGTATCAAAATTTGCGCGGTCACAATTAGCATTCCCAACCTCCATTCTAAACCAACCAGCCATGCATACATGGAAGTGCATAAATGCAAAAATAGCGGTTGCCATATAATGGAAGTGCATAAATGGTTGTCGCCATATATCTTCATTAAGACTTTGAGTAAGCATGTGGAAGGCCACCGGGGAGTTGTTTTACCCCATGAAATATACTGGGAAGTTAACAACATATGAGAAAATAGTATATAATATGTGTGTTCTATTATTTAGATTGAATTATCTATGAGAGAATATGTCGTGAATATAAAAAAATAAGATATTGATAGTGTCATGAAGCTTTTTTTAGATAATGATATTGTCATGAAGCTAGCAGTGTGAAGCGGTGGCCATCCTTTTTATTATAGAAGCATCCGCAGAAGTCAAACTTGAGTGTTGCATATGATTGCAACTCGAAAATATTTCATATAAACATGTCATACACTGAACAATTGGTTTTCAATAAACGTATTCTCATATGGATGCTTATGTCCAGCCATCCAACCGTGCATCAAACTTCGCGAGACCAGCACCCAAGAACCCCCAACAGGACATGCATCCACTCCAGCCAAACCGACCGAGCGAGCTTGCTTGGAGGCATGGAAACCAACACCTTATCCAGCAAGCGCGCATGCAAAGCAACACGCACGAGACGTTTTGTTTCAGGTGAGCCTAGGAGCATTTGTCCATGGCGGCAGCATGGCAAGGAGTTTCTGTCTTTGGGACGAGACCTTTGCTTGACAAGCAGGTGGCCCCCACGAGGCAGCCAATGTGGTGCCGGGCCTTTGCGCATGTGGGACGTGCGTGCCTTCGACCGCTCTTTTCCCTCTGTCTGCGTGCCTACTGATCTGCAGTCCTCGCGTTGACAGCTTGGCACGCCGTGGCGGGAAATGCCATTGGCATCGGATCCTGGCAACCGTTTTTTATACTCGTGTAGTACAGTATGATCAACCTGTTCTTCATGGACAGGGTACGCCGTACGCGTAAGCCCCTACAGGGCATATCCAAACGTGTGGCGTCCGGCCAAAAACAGGTGGTAGTAGCTAGGAGTACACTGATCGAACAGCGGTACTGTATTACTACTAGTACTCCGTTGGTTGTTTATGATCTTGCCTCAGCAAAAGGCTGGTATTCTAGTGTGCAGGCTTTGAATATCACACTGAAAAATATCAGTTCCCACAGGAATATAAACATGGGCGCCAGCTCGTGGAGAGCGGTTGGAATCGTTGGATTGCATTTGTAGCATCTAATGTCTAAAATGATTAGCGGAAATTTCCATCGATGAACATGGTTGCTTAAAATTCTGATACTTTAGGTCATCAAAATCAAATATTACGTCTGACAGCGGTTTTTGTGCATCTAATATTTCCATAATTGTTTACTAACAACTTACTATTTGATGTGTTTGTTTTTCGGGAAAAAAAATCCCAGCACCACATCTCTTTTGCAAATTATCTTAGACCACGATTGAGAGGATCTGCTGTCTCATCTCATCCACTCTCCTCCAACCATCAGCTTATCTTTGTTTTCCTGTCCAAGAGAGAAAAAAAAAAGTCAGTTTCTTTTGTTGCGATTTGTTTTTGTAGAACTGTAGAAGACGTCTGACGCGTCCTAAAAATCAGTGTATCTTTTCTCTTAATCATCTATCCACTCTCCTTTTCAATTATGAACTGATCCGGGGGGGCCTCCTCTTTTTTTAAGCAAATGCATTTTCTTTTCGCTCTAGTAGTGGTAGGAGTATATTGGGTGCTTCTACGGCTAGCACCTGTCCGCGCACGGCTAATGAAGGGTCGACAACCTGTTTAACCTTTGACTGGTACTGGAGCAGTACATACTTAAATCAGCTCAAGACGGTTGATTGCGCCTATCTAGGTAAACTAACCATTTGGTACCGCCTATCTAGGTAAGGTCGCGTGAGCACATCAAAACTAATCGCAAAAAGGGAAAGAGCAGGTCGATCCATTCAACAATAGGGAATCCTGCGGTACGTCTCACGAACACTCACTCATCGGTGGGGACCGCCCACCTTGAGGTAGTGACGTCATCCACAACAAACAGGAGAGGAATACGCTCAAAATACCGTGTTCTAGTGACTCCTTCCAGAGAGTGTTCAAGATGAACTTTCGTTCAGCGTAGTACAATGCTAGTGATCGACCGGCCGCTGGTTGATTTCTCAGTCCTAGCCGACGACTCGTACGTACACGCCTTTCTGCTCGGTTGGTCTGCATTGATTTATAGGCACTAACTAATCGCATTGATTGGTCCTAATTAACGCGGCCTTTGGACCTCCGCTCCTGCCCGGCCGTATCTGTTCGTCTAGAGGCACGCACATCCGTTACGAGCAGGGGGCATGCCTCTCCTGTCTCTGCCTTCGGGTCTGTACCCAGCTCCAATGGAATGGGGTACACGTATTTTGCTGCCACACTCATGCAAGAAAACGGGCGATTTCGTTTTAAAAAACAAAAAAAAACGGGCGATTTGCCGCTCGATTTGGAGCTCACGTACAGTCAGCGCAGCTGCTGCGATCGAGCAGAGCCGCGATGGAGACGGCATTCGGTAGCCTCCTGCTAGTCCAGGAAATCAATGATCCCACCGCCGTCGTCTGGTCACGTACCCGGCCCCCCATCTAACCGGCGCCGCGTGCACGGACGCGGACGGGGGAGCAGCGCACGGTGGAGCCGTGGCCCGGTGGCTGGCTGGCTGGCTGGCTGGTCCTGTGCTGTGCTGCTCCTGCACGCCCTGCTCCACCGGTGACTGCCGATTACTCGCAGTTGTACAAAAGTTTTGGGTACTAATTAATCAAGCAAGTAGGAGGACCTACACTACCTTTTAATGGGTGGTTCCAGCTTCCATGGATGGGCGGATCGATGGATGACGGGGCGATAGTTAGCTTCGCAGATCTGCTAGCTAGTACTGTTGATGAGATGCCTCTGCCGACAGTGGCTTACTAGTAGATCTGTCGGTTAACGTACACTTCTGCTTTCTTCGTCCACCACCATTGCCAGATCAGATAGACATCGTAATCGAGCGTGGTTAAAGGATCTCTATATACGGAGTATATCCTAGCAAGAATACTGGCCGATATGATATACGCGAGACATGCAGCACTGCGCTCTCGATCAACAACGCAAAGCATGGATTGATATTCTCTGGTGCTGCGGTGTTTGATACAGCACATGTCGTGCGAAGGGCGGCTGGAGCCGCTGGACCAAATCCCCCGTGGAATCCAGTTCGCATGAACCTCTGGATCGTCGAACGAGACAGTTGCGTGAGAGTCGGAGCAGCAGCACGTAGCAAGCATCTCCTTTTTTCCGACGACCTCTTTCGCCATGTGAGCAACCAACGCGCATGCCGTCGCCGTCTGTATATATCGCTTTGCACCTTTCTTCGTTGCGGCATCGCCTTCGATCTGTTTAACAACAAACCAAACAGGGTGCTGGGTATTGCTTGACGAAGAATCAAGGCATCTCGGCACGTCGGAACTCGAACTACCTACGTAGGCCTGCAGATGCGTGCCCCCGATCTACTCCGATTGAGAGTTGTATGATTCTGTGTTTCTGCACAGATTTCTACAAAAGTAACGCGCTCTAAAAAGAGGCACGCTCTTCCAGCAATGCTATTGAGGCATCTCATATCCTCATGCTATTGTATTTTTTCCCCACTAATATATCAATACTCTCTTTTTTTTTGCGAAAAAAAAAAAGTTACAAACTGTCACATGCAGACCCCAACTAAATTACTACGGTTAAACACTTTCATGCATCATCCACCTATACACCCGTGGTCTCATCTTCTTTCACAATAATTGATTGGTACGGGATTTTCCTTTTAATTCTTTGGGTCCATTCCTTTGCTGTTGTTGGGATGTTTGCATAGGTTAGCAAAATAATCAGTGGTTCAGTGTACTATTCTAAGCCCTTTCCGAAGAATGAAAATCAGTGTAATATGCTCTAGCTTTGCTTGCTCCATTTGTTTTTCCCTTAGGATAGGAAGACAATAATGGACACTAACAGCTTCATAATGCGTAACAGCAAAAGATCACAAAATCCTCAAAAACAAAAGATTACGACTTTTTGGGTGCACATGACTCATATTTTCACAAAGAAAACAAAGGAAATAAAGTCAAAGCGGTGGGGGATTGGATTTTTCTGGAATCTTTCGTCGTTGGAAGCGTGGCGTGTAGCAGAGCAGAGGGTAGTTCCTGCCAGCCCAACGGTCACTTTTCCAACCGGCAGCAAGTGGGTCCTACCTTTTCCTAGTGATATTTCTCTCTCTCCTCTCTCTTTCTCACTCATTTTCTACTGTAGTACTATTGTTTTCTCAATTTCTGTATCGCATGATTGTTATTTGGAAAAGGATGTTTCACCAACAATAATTCCCCCCATTTGACAAATTCCGACGATCTGCCGTTGCCGGGTTAGGTACAGATCGGATTTGGAAAATGTGCGTGTACAAGGGCATCAGGACAGGGAAAGGCACAAGGGGGCTGTCAGGTTTGTTAAGGAGGCTGTCATGCCGGCGTTGCTTAGTCTATGTTTTATTCGGTGACGATTATCTCACGCGAGGCGATGCGTCTGTACTATATGCAAACAAATCGATCAACTTTCAGTGACGCTATCGGCCTAATTATCCTCCATCCCTCATGGGACAGCAACAGGAGTAACCATCCAAGTCGTGTTCGGCGTTTTAGAGGCTAAAACTTAGAGGGGTCTAAACAAAAAGAATCTTGTCTTAAATAAACTTTAATTATAAAACTAACTGCAAAACCCCCCTCTAAATCGCGAGACGAATTTAACGAGGGTAGTTAAGCCGTGATTAGACGATGTTTACTGTAGTATTACTGTAGCAAAATATAGATTAATTAGGCTCATTAGATTCGTCTCGTAAAGATGTACCCATCTGTAAAAAGTTTTTGCCATTAAACTTTATTTAATACTCCTAAATAATAAGATTCTCTTTAGAGCTAAATTTTAGAGGATCTAAAAGGCCGCACCGAACGCGCCCAACATTTGCCACTAGCTACTACTCCCTCCGTCCCAGTTTACTTGGCATTCTGGGAGTGTTTTCTAGTGTCCAGATTCATGGAATGTTCCATGAACCTGAACAGACAGGTTGTCCAGGTTCAGAGAATGTTCAATGAATCTGGTTCAGAGCCAGAATGCCAAGTATTCTGGGACAGAGGGAGTACTGCGCATCCTGAGCTGGGACACTGTAGTACTGAAGCGGAGGGTACACTTCACAGCTCAAACGGTCTCCGGAAGGCAGGTATTGAAATCGTACCCGAGTTGGCAGCTTATTTATGGCTGGCTATCCAGCAGCCCAGCTCTGCAGGGAATTCAATCAACACATCCATGCTCGGCGGAACAAAAATGCAGAGCCGCTCTGCCTGGCCACGCGGCCGCAGGCACAGGTCGTGGCATCTGGTTCCATTTCAGGCGAGACGCTCGCCTGAATCTGCTGCATTTCCGTTTCTCTTCAGGCGAGGCCACGAGGAAAGCCCCGTGGTTTCAGTCGTCTGTTGCCACGGCGACGGCAGGTGATCTGCTCGGCTGCTGTGCTCGTTTGAGCACACACTTACGGCTGCACGGGAAAAGAATTTCGACACCGAAACATGGCACGGGAAAAGCGGACGATCACGTTGCAGAACCGCCGTACCGGGTGCCCGGCCGGCGGCCGCGGTTGTCCGGTCCAGCGCTTGTCACTCTGCCATTACGCGAGACATGAGTACGCGGCCACCGTGCTGGTCGAGCCGCCGCTGACTGCTGTTTGCCTCTCCGTGCATGTGGCGCAACGCAATCGATGCGCGCCCCGCCGTAGCCTTTCCGACTCAGCCGTGCGAGGCGCGACGCCGCCATGATGCCGTCTCCGGCCGGCCGGGTTCGCACTTGCTGCCTAGTACGGCGCTGCCAGGCAGTGGCATGCGTCGGACCAGTACTCCTCCCGCGCTTTGTCCGGTCTACGCAGCGATGATGATCGTTTACGCGTACGCGCCGTAGTGCGATCTCGCAGCTGTTGGATTGGATTGGATTGGATCGGATTGGATGCCAGGCAGCAGTCAACTCCGGTAATAATGAGCGTGCCGATCTTGCCCTTTTCGGTGGTGAAGCGAAAATGTGCTGGCGGTAAGTGAGAGCAGTACTCGCAGTTGTTAGCATTTCGCTCGCTGCTGCATGATGATGATCTCTTTCACCTAAAGCACCGCGTAAACGTGCTCGCATTGCCTACCCCACGGTTCTTTCGCAAAAGATGACAGTGAGCCGCTCATCGATTGCTCTTTTTTTCTTTGCATCAGAAGGTGACATGTTATTGTTTGCTATCATTGGCGATGATCCCACAACGTAACGAGATCGATGCAGGCTTTACCACGCTCATCATATTCGGACTTGCAATTTCTTCTCTCCTTTTCCTTTTATTTTTCGTCTTTCTTGCTCTCTCGCTTTTCTCTCTTGTTGGAAAGTGTCACGCAAACGCTTTTATGCTAGTAACGGTGCCGTCAAAGTATAGCACCGCTGCACCGGTGAGTGAGTTATCAGTGGGTTCTTAATGTCACGGTTAGATAAAGAACCTAAGACGGTGTAGGAAGCGGCAGCAAGCTACCGTCCGGGCCTGCATTGATCTGCTTGTGATTAGTGAGTGCATGGACGTGTTACGTGTACATGCAGGTAGCCTCCGAAAAAGAGAGAACGGCACATCAATTTTTGGCCAATTGTCTGCTGCTTTATTTGGGGCTGTTGATCTGTTGTTAGTTTGCCTTGAAGGTACGAAAACGCTCACGCGCGCTGTCATGCAGAGGAAGCTTGCTGCTGGAGTTTTGCATGATTCCAAGCAGAAAAGAAAAGGAGAGGTTCGGAATGTCCGTGCTCACACGAGACAGCACCACCACTTGTTCGTCGTGGGTTTCAGTTCACTCCTGTCGATCTGTCAGCAGCGTGCAGACATCAGGTGAAGCAGCGGAATGGCCTGGTGACCTGCCACTGCTGAAATTCAGTTTTCAGTGTTTCAGAGTTGGAAAGGTGAGTGGTGGTTGCTGGTTGTTGTGCTGAACGGAATTTGCTGTCTTTCAGCACCAGCAATTTTCTGCCTTGTTCGAAAGATAAGTAGTATACTAGGCCAAGAATTGCTAAAAGGAAAGCAGGTGATTTGATTTGAAGACAAGTACTACAGTAATATCAAATGCTTAACAGGCCCATATGCGCATGCATCGCTTTAACTGCAAGAGAAAGGAAAAGAAAACTGTGTGCATAGTACTATATGATCAGGGCCGTTCAAGAAGATTAGACGGCTAAAACGACACTTGCTCGCGATGTGTGTGCTCATAGTGCTGGCTGGTACTACACAAAAAAGTGACATAGTTGTGCAGTGATTAGCTGGTGCACGAGACTGAACTTAGAAGATACCATGACAAGGGCTTGAAAGGGTATGAATTCTTGGAACCGTCGGTTGCGCTCAAAGAGGTGAAGGAAATCAAAGTCTGCTCGTCATCAGAACGGTCAGAACGTGAGTGTAGACGCAGCAATTCTTGCGAGAAATGCAGCCAAGAACAAGAACAGCGCTGGAACACAGCATCAGAAAATCAGAGCCGTATCGAGCGTCATGGATCGAAAACCGCTGCATTCAAGGTCGGTTAGGTACGGCGTCGCTGGCAGTCTCGAGCGCGCATCGGTGTCGTTTCATCAGCTGCTGAAAAACGCATCCAACGGGAAAGATGCAGGCCTGACGAGAAGTCTAAGAGGACTTTTATAGTCCCCCATACTAGCTAGTATTGCTAGAAAATACTAGCTAGTATTTTTAGGGGTAGTTTAAGAATTATTATTTATTGGTCAATTAATTAAGAAAACTCATCTACACGCATCAAGGCTGTTTTTAATTCCTATACGAGATTGAATTCAGCACATAAAGACTGTTCTTAAGTCAAATTTTGTGTTTGTATGTTACATTAATTGAGCTGTGATTTGTTTTCAAATTATCAATCTGTTACTAGAATACTTGTGAACAGAAGCCTCTGCTGATAAATTCAATTTTTACAAGATGATTAAGATATCCCATTGTATATCTGAATATGAACATAAATCTCGGTTAGTCTACTGGAGTAGATGCCTTTGAAAGATGAACAAAGAAATAATTACAAAATTAAAAATAGATCAGAGATCATAAAGCAATCTGCATGATGGGAGAGCTGCTGATGCATGTGCTCGACGAGGACGGTAGCCCAAGCGGAGGACCTGCTCGTGGACGCGTCCAGGGAATTCACTGTCGCGGCGTCACTGATGGCGGCGGCCGAGTTCGCCGCGGCACCTGAGATGCTGCACACGGCACCGGCGGCTGGGATGGAACCAATTCCGTGAGCCTCCGCGACGGCCGCAACCGGCAACGGCTCAGAGCTTCCTGGGCACCGCACCATCTCCTGGACGCATCCCGGAACCACGGACATGGGTAGTTGGCGGCCGAGCTCGTACACGACAACGACCGACGGTGAGGTTGAGGAGGTGCTACGACCTTGGTGTGAACGATGCTGGAGATCCGACCATTTTGAACGATGAATCATCCAGAACGATAAACCCTAACTCTAGAAGACCAGAAACGAAGAATATATCAGATTAATTACTATGGTTAAACAACTGATAATTACTAGTCTGTCATTTCTTTTTTACGATTGATTTTGGTCTCACCATAACAATATAATTACCAGTCTGCCATGAATACTAGCTAGTATTGGTAGGAGCGAGTCAATCGATGTGAACCGTCGGATCGTAATACTCGTTAGTATTCTCAAATAATACTAGCTAGTATGGAGGACCGTAAAAGTCCTCAAGTCTAATCGTCGCGGCGATGGATGAGCAAGTACACACCACCAATTTTCCATGGATGATGTTTTCTTTGCCTTGCTGGGAATGGGATTGCCGTTGCCAAGAGATGATATGGGGATTTGGCGAGTACTTCTATAGCAGCGTGTCATCATATTTGACCTCTTTCTTTGTGTTATCGGTGTCAATTGTCATCGTCATGGTACCGAATTTTGGGATGATTCAGCGCGGGCGCGGATTTGTCGGCATAGGGAGAAGAATGTGTTGTAGTAAAAGTTTTGTTTCTGCAGTGGACACTGGACATTGAGATGTCTGAGAGGATTCGAACTACGGAAATGATTTTTTTGTTTGGTTTTTTTAGCACAGAACTACGGTACGGCCCATTTTAGTTTCAGGCCTAATGCCAGGCCCATTTTAGTTTCAGGCCTAACCGAACGTGTGTAAGGCCCAACTAATCATTTGTTGGGTCCATTTTTACCTCGTCTCCATGCGGTGTCGAGCCCGTTGACATTTGCTAGTGGACCGGTACTCCGGCGGTAGCAGACTAGCGGGAGGGCGCACAACGGAGACTTCTCCGATTTCCGATCCGTCTCCGTCGCCGGAGGGGATGGCCGTCCCGGCGCCGGCGAAGGCAGTGCGCGCGCTCGCGGCCTCGGTGGCGGCGCTCGTGCTGCTGTGGTGCGTCCACTTCCGCGGCG
This sequence comes from Eragrostis curvula, assembly GCA_007726485.1. NCBI lineage: Eukaryota > Viridiplantae > Streptophyta > Magnoliopsida > Poales > Poaceae > Eragrostis > Eragrostis curvula. Next base: position 43,442,194 of record CM017439.1, read on the forward strand.
GCCTCGCTTTCAGCTCCCCCACCAACAAGGGCCTCATCTTCAACGTAAGACCCCGCCCGCTTCTTCTCTGCGATTTCTTTCCCCGTGGATGTGGCATTCGATCATGGTGAAGCTCCCGGATCTTCTGTTAGTTTGGATCTTGAATCTCCGTGATCCTCCCGTCTACGTGCGCCTGCTGCTCGAGCATTTGAGTGGCGCGTGCCGGGTGGGTTGATGGCGGTGCCGATGCTTTGGTTGCAATGCTTTGTTATGCAGTGTGCTTTCTGGTATATAAAGTTTCTGGTCGCCGGGCACATAGGTCGTGCCTGAGCGAGTTCTAATCATGATTCATGAATGGTAATGCTCGAGTTAACCCATGTCTGATAGTCTGTGCCATTTGGTGATCCCCTGTTTGGATGATTGACTCTGGACTCTGGTGCATCAGCGATCTAGGTTCCATGTTTTGGACATCAAATGTATCAGTACCAATTTTCCATAGAAGAGACGAGAGTATGAGCATCACTAATTTTCATCATCAAAAAGAGTGTGATGAAAGCACCTGGTACATATTCAGAGTTCAGAAAAATTGGAACACAAGCAAATTGAGGGCTAGATGGAGAATGTAATATTTCCTGTTTTGGCTAAACAAGTATTTCATGGTTAGGTGTCCCTTTTAGCATTCTAAAAAAAGGTGTTTTTTAGTCTGAGGGATTTTATAGTCAAATTGCCATAATATGTTATGCCTCTTCAATGCAGGTGCATCCTGTGTTTATGCTTATTGGATTCATCATCCTAGGGAGTGAAGGTATAGCACGCACATGATCTCTTCTCGTTTTGTTCCTTGATAGTTTTTCCCCCGTGATGAGGAAGCTTACACACTTTTTAATCAAAGGTTTGCTATTTCTCTGCAGCCATAATGAGCTACAAAATATTACCATGGAGCCATGACACAAATAAGATGGTTCACATGCTTCTTCATGCCGGTGCACTCTCTCTGGGCTCAGTCGGAATCTATGCTGCCTTCAAGTTCCACAATGAAAGTGGAATTGATAATCTCTACAGCTTGCATTCCTGGGTTGGACTGGGAGCCATTTGTCTATACGGTATACAGGTGATCTACTGAAACCATGTTCATTCTGATCACAGACAGCCTTATGATGCATTTGTAGCGATACAAGAATTATACCATGCAATTCCTCTAAAGGAGTTTTTCCACCAGGAGTAGAATAACTTGTGAAACTGTGACATATCTATGCTGGAAAGAGTGACTTGACTGATTTGACGTGCACAAAAGTTTTTTTTTTTTTTTTTTTTGTGAATTTCAAGCTTTGAAGTTTGCAACGTTACACAGGTTTACAGTATATTCAGAGGTAACAAACATGAGAGCAGAAAACAATCATGCTGCATTTTGCATGATAAAAAATACAGTGTCATGGTGGTCGGAGAAATGTTGGAAGATATGGACGTGCCATGATAAAAAATACAGTGTCATAGTAATTAAGTTTTCTAAACATGCAATTCTCTGATCTTGTTAGTGTCAAGGCTTCTGTTCTTTGGTATAGAGCAGCACATGGATTTGCTACTGTTACTCTATTTTAGAGAGCTATATGTCGAGAAATCATCGACTATTCAGGATCATCACCCGATCTAAATCTTAATGCTCTGGTTTCATGTTTCAGTGGCTATTCGGCCTTTTAACCTTCTTCTTTCCCGGAGGCACACCAACAGTCCGGCGCAGAATGCTCCCATGGCATGTTCGCTCCGGGCTCATCGTATACGTGCTGACCCTGCTGGCGGCAGAGCTGGGATTCCTGGAGAAGCTCACCTTCCTTCAGGCCGGCGGTCTCGGCAGGTACAGCTCGGAGGCACTGCTAGTGAACTTCACCGCACTTCTAGTCATACTGCTGGGCACGTCTGTTGTGCTGTATGTAACGGCACCAGTGCACAGCGAGCATACACATGGGTATTCAGCAGTACATAAACCCTGAACCAGATGAACCACCCGTGCAACTTCGTTAATTCTATTTGCTGTATTCTTCTAGTGTTCAAATCAAAATTTTGTACGCCCTTTCTTTCTACCTGAATTGTCGGGACTTCAATTTGTTCAGATTTAGAGGCGTGTATAGATGTGTATTGATATTGCGAAATGCGTTTTTCTTTGATGCGATACGAATAAGACGGGATCATGGAGCAGCACAGAGATCTATAATAGAGTTCTTGGTAACTCCGTAACGAAGCATTCCCTCCATCTGCTGGTAAAGCCTTGGGAGAAAATCGAACCACGCAGAAGCGAGCTGAAGATCTGCTGAAGATGACGTCCTCAACGCGCCAGGCGGCGTTACTACCCACACCCGCGCCAGGCTTGTTTGAATCAAAGGAATTTCAAAGGAATCCATTCAAGAGGAATATTTCCTAAACTTGTTTGGAATGGAGAAATGTTGAATTTCTTTTCAAAGGAAGAATGGTTTTCTTCACAAAACGTAGGAAATAAAGCATGCTTGAGGTTGAAGCTAAAGGAAATTTTCCGTTGATTTGCATATTGTGTTAGCTGTGAGTGCCCGCATGCAAAACCTTAATTGAGGTGAGCTAATGTATTACGCTTTCAAATTAATTGATGTGAGCTAATGTAGATGTATATATACGTGTTAGCAAAGACCATACAGGGGTTATTACCTTAGAAATAATATAGTGAGTAGTTAAGGGTGGCAAGGGGTTAGTAATTTGATTTAAGGGCTTCTATAAATACTTTATTTAGTTGTAATGCATTTAGTTCCTGTGTTTACCATTCATGCAATCCAAACATATCAAATTATTTTGGATTCTTGAGTCTTTTATCACTTTTTCCCTGTGTTTTCATTGGGCCTGTGTTTTTCCATATTCATGTGTTTTTCATTCTATTGTTTGAAACAAGGCCCAAGTGTCCAAGAGTTTCACAAATAACTCGTCGTAAGTAATAAGCTAGATATTTTTATCCTCGACTCCTTACCAATATTGTTTTCAATTTTTACAAGATTTGCACGTAACTTCATGGATGAAGTAACAAGTGTCTTCATATATATTTCATGGCTCATGTTAGCATACATCATGAGATATGTTGTCCTTGGAATGATCTTTTCGTCTCTTTAAGCATTATATAGGTGTTGAACAGATTGAATAATGTGAAGGGCAAGCAACTAGAGACCCTAGTAGCCCTCATTTCATTAATTTACTACATCGCTCTAGAGAGATTTGTTAACCTTCCTTAACAAACACAATACGACTCTTAAGCTTATAGGTATTGCACGATGCTTAATCAAGAAGTAGCTTGTGAGAACAACTAAAGCCATTGAAGAAATGAATCGACAATATCCAAGATTGAGAAGGGTCATAATTCGAGTCCGATTCTTTAAGGAGTCACACGCTTCTTGGGTAGGCACATTTGAGAAAGAAGTGACCATGGCGGCACTCTTCAAAATTTTAAACAAACTTCCCTAGGCATGGAGAACTATAGAGTATTCTCTGTGTGTTGGACTACTTCTTTAGAGAGGCTTCACTATGCTTGAACTGTCAGCTAATAAGAGCTCAAATAGGTATATAATCCTTTTTTGCGATGATCAAAACAGGTATATGTAATCTCTCTTTGAACATTTAATTATCCTATGGACAAATGCCCCCCCCCCCCCTCCTCTTATCAAGTTTGACTTTTAGTTAGGGTTCGAGCCACAAAACCAGGTTATCCTGGGTTGGTGCCCATGCATTGAAATGAATATTTATCAATATAAATATTCAAATTCTTCAAATGCAAATCTTTTCTGACAATATTTCTAAGGAAGAAAATGAGTTATTGATAATGATTCATTTGTTTAATTAGGGAAGATGAACCTCGAAACGTTTTCCCACTATGTCGATAATTACATAGCAAACGAGTGGAGAATAAAAGCTAATTCCAAAGCTAAAATATGTTGTGATGTGTGCCAACATGAGCAATGAAATAAGATACTTGTTAGTACAGTCACGATGAATTCTCGTTGACCTTTTGAAGCAAGGAGAAGCAACAAAAATAGCAAAATCGGAGAGCACTTTATCATGGTTGTAATCCAAACCTTTAAGAATGGGTAATTATAATTTGTAATAAGCTATTTAGCGAAACAATCCCATGCTACCCTTGGACTGATTAGCTCGTTACATTTGTTACGACAGTCCGTCCTAGCTAGGCTCTCTCATCTTGTTCATGTCGTAGCTGTTGTTCTTTGATATAGATCAGCAAATGGATTGGCTACTGCTACTAAAATCATGGTCTATTCAGGATCACCAAATCTAAATCTTGATGCTCTGGTTTCATATGTCAGTGGTTGTTCGGGCTTTTAACCACCTTTCCCGGAGGCAGACCAACAGTCTGGCGCAGAATGCTCCCATGGCACGTACGGTCCGGGCTCTTCGTCTACGAGCACTAGCAGGCCCAATAAGGTTGGCTTCAAGCCAACCGAATTCAGCACCGAACAAGCGGTACCGCCCGTGTTGCCCAACGGCTTGGCTCCAATCAGACTACTTATACTACTTTTTTATTTACACTGGGCCCACCTAGCTGAGAAAAATTCCCCACCGGGCACCGCTTCCGCGCTGATGGTCACCGAAGCTACGGCGAACGCATGGCCATGAACCGAGGCCGGCGCCACGTCCGTGATTCGGGAGCTCCTTGACGGCGGCGCTCCATGGCTCGTAGACACGCCCTTGCGCAGAAGCGCGCATCTAGGAACCTGGAAGAGCTCAAGACGTCGATGCGCGGCCAGGTACATGGAGATTCATGGGATATGGATTTCAGCAGCACGGCGAAGCTCCAACACAAGAAACTCAAGCCTCGCCCCGTGCCGTCGGCCTCGCGCTGCTCAGCTCGCCGCGAACGCGCCATCTTGTCGCTGTCTGTCGCTCGTACCAGCCCATCCCCTGCTGCCCACACCGGCCCTGCTCGCCATGGCCCGACCTTGCGCCTCGCCACGCCGCTCGAGCTCGCAGCTGCGGTCGACGCTCGCGCCACGCCCGAACGGAGAACGCCCAACTCGCCCTCACCCGCGCCTCCCGACGCGAGGTCGCTGCGCCGCAGGTTCGCGAGGTATCCTCGAGCTCGGCGTCGTCCGTCGCCTCGACCTCCCTGCGTGGCGCTCGCAGGCTCTCCTCCATGCCGCCGAACACCCAGTCGCGCTCTCGGAGGTGGTGCCCGTCAAGCAGCGCGCGGAGCGTGCCGGGCGGGAACGCCGGCGTGGGCTCGTTAGACTCCGGCGGAGCGTACCTTAGGCACGGGGCGAGCTCGAGGGACGGGGGAGTGGGGAGGGCGCCGGCGAGGTGCCACGCGATGGACCTTGCGCCCCACCACGCCGCTCGAGCTCGCCGCCGTGGTCGACGCTCGCGCCACGCCTGAACGCGCAGCTCGCCCTCAATCGCGCCTCCCGACACGAGGTCGCCGGACCGCAGCTCCGCGAGGTGGTCTCGAGCTCGTCGCCGGACCGCAGCACCGCTTGACCTCGTCTCGGGCAGCCAGTCGCCTTGCCTCGCCGCGCGGCCCGCGCTCGCCTGAGCGGTGTCGTCCTGAGCGGCGTAGAGGGGCCCACGAAACGCGTTGGAGAGCATGATGCACTCGGCGCCGGCAGACGCGCCGAGCGGGGAATTTTTTTCCCTCCCTCTCTCCTCCAAGTCATACTGTCAGACGATTTGTCCGGCTACAAGCCTATTATTGAGCTTGCTCTACTGCTCTAGCTGGCCTGGCTCGGCTGCGGCAGAGTTGGGATCCCTGGAGAAGCTCACGTTTAAGGCGGGCGGCCTCGGCAGGTATACAGCTCCAAGGCACTGCTCTGCTGGTGAACTGCACCGCACTTCCTACTTTCCTTGTCATACTGCTGGTGCTGCCGTGCTGGGCTCTTCTGTTGCGCTGCATGTGACGGCTCCAAAATGCACAACAGAAGAACCACTCATCCAACTTCGTCAGATCCATTTGCTGTATTCTTGTTGTAGCCTTGAAAATTATGTATGCCCTCCTTGTCTACTAAAAAATTCGAGAGTTTAATTTGTTTAGATTCAGAGGCAGCAATTGTGTATTTGGTACTGCTTTTTCTTTTTTTTTTATCTCTGTAAGATGGGTGTGACATAAGGATGGACTAGAGTTCTTTCGGCCACTGTGTAAGTCTGTAACGAAAGTCTTCCTCATTCTATCGACCTGCCGGTAAAGCCCGGGGAGGAAATGGAACGCGAACGAGACAACAGTGAGCCGGTTAGGTGAAACTTCTGCTAAATCACAGACGAATCACTTACACTAGTTACAAAAATAAAATCCTACACTAGCACGACCTACAAATCCTAGACCAAACGATCCATGCAATGCGCACGGTCGTTCTGCTCCATGAGACTGGACAGCGTCGTCGCACGTTTACGCCGAGAAGTAGCTGAATATGACGTCCCCGACGCACCCGGCGGCGCCACCACAAGTACCGGCGCTGGCATTGCCGTCGCCGTCGCCAGCTCGCTTCCCCTTCTCCGCCCACCGCTTCTGGTCGCCGACGCTGTCCACTTTCTCCTCGCGGCCGCCTCGCGGTGCCGCTGCAGCCGCCGCGTTTCGCGCCGCCCTCCTCTCGGCGCGCCGCTGGACCACGTACTCCTCCGAGATGTACACGTCCATCGGCGGCGAGTCTTTTACTAGTGCTTCTCCGAGAGCAAGGGCGGCAGAGAGTACGGCGCTAGGAGTGGTGTGCTGCCAAGTGCCAGGCGTGTCGAGTTGCCAACTTTGGAAGGCTGGCTGGGCATGGGGCGGCGAGAGGGATTTATTGGGTGGGGGGGGGGGGGGGGGGGGGGGGGGTGGGGAGGGGTGGCCGGCCGGATGGGCGCCGAACCGGTGGGCACGGCCACGGTTTGGTCCGTGTCCGCGCGGCGCGGTCTCGAAACTGCCGCGCGTCGCGCGCGCGCTCTCGGCGTGGCTCTCTCGGTCGGTCCGGTCCCCCGATTCTGCGAGCCATGGCTGCCGGTTTTGCGTTCGTCTGTTCGGGGCCGATGACCTGGGGTCTCGAAAGCCGAGACGAAACCCAGCAGCAGCGAGCACCTCGTGTATACGCTTGTCAGTTGCTAGTAGTAAACTGTGCGGTCAATTCAGGAAGACCGGACTGGAACGGGCAAAGCCGGGGGACAGCTACCGTTGCGTAACTGGAACAGAGCCAGTGCGCCGCCAACTGCCCACGGTCAGAGTGCATACCGACAGGTGGGTCCTGTCCGGGCTCCCCGTAGGCAGGGTCCACTGTCAGCCGGATATAGGCCCTTTCTCAACCACTTGCACGATCACCATTTTACAGAGGGAAAAAACCTCTTTCTTCTTCTTTATTTTGTTTTTTGCCCCCAACTGCATTCTGAAGAACAACTCGTGTCTGCAAAAATTCCTGTGTTCTAAAAGCACGTTGGTTTTGGCGGCCCAGACAGTCATCTACAGGTAGAGGTGGGCACAAAAACCGATACCCAAACACTGAAACCGAAGAAAACCGAGACCGAGACCGAAAAAACCGGAATTTCGGTCTTCGGGTACTTGTTTGGGTAGTGCCCTTGGGTAACTGAATTTTATTGTTCAATTTCGGGTAGTACCCTTGGTACCCGAACTACCCAAACTAGTATGATGATGTAGGATTTAGTACATAGACTCAAACCATGGTCACATAACATCCTTTGTTACTCATTCATTATATTCATGTTTCTCCTATCATATAATGTCAACTCATTATCAAGTTGATTGCATAGTGTATTTTGGGTATAATCAAGTTTATTTTATTTTTTCTCTGAAAATTAATGCTAATTTGGGTAGTTTGGGTATAACCGAAGACCGAACCGAAATTTAGGTACCCAAAGTTGTCGGGTACCCAAATTTTTGTTGTCATTTCGGGTAGCAATTCTAGATAACCGAAAATTGAGAAGACCGAAAAAACCGAACCGAAACATCGGGTAAGACCGAACGCCCACCCAGAAGCAACTACCGTACGGGACCTGCATATTCTTCAAAAACGGCTTGTCCTACAGATTCCCTAGCGCACACATATCCACTGAATCCAGCGTTCGTACGAACTACGAAATGTCTCGAATCTTTATATGATAGAGAAAATTGCAGTACTACAAACCATGGGCTTGTAGTATTACTCAGAGAACACGCCGGGGGACAGGCAAGCAGAGTGCGCCAGAACCTGCGTGAGAAAGGTGTGAAAACCTGTCCAAAACATGGTGCCTAAATGGACTTTTGTTAGTCCACAATGCACGTGATCAATACTTGTTGGGCAAGTTTAGGGGAGTGTATCTAACCACTAATCTCAAATGCTCAGCCGACGGAATGATTCCGGAACACTACGACCTGACTTGGCCGCCTAATTCAGGTGCAGATCATTTTGGACTGGCTCGATAGTTCTCGCATGGAAAGACTGATGGACTCATCGATGGTTTTGCTTTGGATCTGCATGCCCCACTCCAGATTTTGCTCCCTCGGATTGTTCTCGGAGGTGAAATAACGGTCACGTTTCAGAAAGTTTGCTTGTCGGAGAGTACTAGTGTACTAGTAGGGAAGTCAAAGGTATCCTTTGGACATAGGGTAGCAGAGTGTTGTATCCTCAGATTACGGTCTACTAATGAGTTTACAGACGGAGGAATCTGGCCCGGATTTGCAGATGGGGAGAGGAAAGGTGCTGGTTTTGTGAGGAATTAGGGATTTTATAGCTAGTGGCGTAAGTGTAAACTTCAGGGCGTTCTTAATTCCTAAGACTACCACAAGAAGATAAATAATCTAGGCACTTTGATCCAGCTGTTAAGACTGACTCCAACCCTGATGAAGACCTATAACCCATATAACCCATACTAGATGTCGAAAAGCATTAACGTAGGAGATCAAAAATCATCAATCTCCAATGGATGGACCCAAACGACGACCTTTTTCCTCACCTTCTTCCTTCACGGCAATTGTGGCACGTGCACCACCTCCCCGCCCGCCCCCTCCGCTTCCTCCTCCCGCGCTGCCCACGCGGGGGACCCCTGCCGCGGCCACCACGATGGCCCCGCGCCGCGCCGCCGCCCGCCGTACGCCAAAATCCCGCGCGACTGCCAAATCCAGGGCGAATGGATCAGTACGGCTTCCATGCTCCTCCGGCTGTCAACGCCGGGCTCCTGCCGCTGTCGTTCGGCCTGCAGGCGTCGGCCCTGGACGTCCAGCAGCATCATCAACCATGGATGTTCGGCTGGCACCATGCGCCGGCCATGGACGCCCAGGCATCGGGGGCGTTCGGCTTCCATTCGTCTACCGACGGCGTCGACCACAACATGAACATGGAGCCCCAGCAGGAGCCGGCCATGGGCATCGAGCAAAATCAGGTTCCGGCCATGGGCGTCCAACGCTGATCAACCTCGCCACGGCCACTGCGTCTCTGTTCGGCGTCGCGGCGCCGCTGTCCGTCTCCGGGCTCGCAGGGGCGGAGATTCAGGCGAGAGGGCCCGGGTGGGAGGGCGGCGCAACCCCCTCAATTCGTCTTCGCCGGGCTCGATTTCCCGGAGCCAGCGTGCGCCTGGCTCGATTTCCCGGAGCCAGCGGGCCGGGAAGGCACGGCGACGGCCGGAATCGGGCTGGGGAGGCGCGACGGCCGCCATTGCTTTGGGCGCACGAGCTCGCGTTGCTGCTGAGCTGCTGCTACGCTGAGGAGGGGGAGGGGACACGCCCGGGCGCGCGGAGGAGGGGAGGGGACGCGCCGGCGCCGGAGCGGAGGAAGGGGAGGGGACGTGTCGGGGCGGCGGCAGAGGAGCTGCACGGAACAAGCGAGGGAGGGGACACGCGGCGGGGAAGAAGAGCGGAGACGCGCGCAGACAGCTTGTTCACGCGAGCAAGTGCTTCATTTCTTGGTCACGAACTCCATCTATCCTAAAATGGGATTGTGCTTTAGGTCATCCATTGGAGACATGTTTTTACCTTTTTAAGACCCATTTTAGCTATAGGTGCTCATATGGAGCACGGGTTGGAGTCAGTCTTAGGTAGGTTCAAAAAGGACCTTCTTTATTGGGAAAATCCCTTATATGCCATTGGTTAAACTTCTAATCCCAGATCCGCCATCGGTAAAACTTATTTCCCTTATATGCCATTGATCACAAAATTTTATCTCTTTCATGCCACTATTAACCATTTAATTATGGTTTAGTGATATGGGGAACTGTAGCTGCGTGATTACTGTAGCAGCAGATGAATATTTTCACTGTTTTGTGTGTGTGATAACTTCAAAATAACTTACATGATTTTTATTACTATAAATAAAAAAAAATTCTTCAACCATAAAAAACGTATGACAGTTATTTTAAAGCTATTGGAAACCTGTACACTCACAAAATTGCATATAGATGAGAGTAGTTGCAAAATGTTGCAAAATTATTCAAATCCCGTACACACAAAATGTTGCCACTATTCATGCATCGCTACAGTAATCCCACATCTACAGTACCGCATCTCACTAAGCCACAATTAAATGGTTAATAGTGGCATGAAAAAGATAAAATTTTAAAATCAATGGCATATAAGGGATATAGGTTTTACCGATGGCAGATCCGGGATTAGAAGTTTAACCAATGGCATATAAGGAATTTTCCCTTCTTTATTTGTTCATTCATAAATTGCATCAGGAAATTTCTTTTCTTTCACATGGACACGTTCAGAAACAAGAAATAAAAAGGCATGGCTCATGGCACACCTTATGCACTCCTTAACACCTTCAACAATATCGCAGCAGTACTCAGTGACCTTCTAGGTTGATGATTAAATTGCGTCCGAAGTCTTGTGGACAAATGAAAATTGCCATATGTAACAGGAACAGACTTTTTGCTTGTTGATTTACTGCCATGTAGCTGCCCAACAGTCATTGATAAATCATCCCCGATTGCATGTGATGGAAACACTCTTATAGGAGACACGGGTGATAACACTGATCTCCAATACGGGAAGAAAAGTGCCTTTTGGAAACCGAGCTCCCACCTTCTAGACCGCGCTTTCTTCGGCTCAGCCTGTTTCATAGATCAGCAAAGATAGTTAAGAAAAAAAGAGGAAGGAACTTGGACAAACCTAGGTGGCTTTAAAATCAGAGAATTAACCGCCACTAGCCATCTTGAAAAGAGATGCTATCTGTGTTACTGATGAAAAACTATGATATCAGTTACAGTACAGATGAAAAACTAGAATATCAGTTGCGGCCAGAGTTGCAGGGCACCTCCACTACATCTTGGATGTCCTGCGTTTGAATACTCCCTTCACCAGACCCATTACGTATCGGAGCTTACAACACTGGCGGTATGACCTATTAGTTATGCACAATATTCTCTTGGATTGGAATGAATTTACAAAAATGCAATACAATGATTAACATGCCTAAGCAGCATAACTAGTTGCATGGCAGAAAAAGGCAAGTGAAACATGCATGTGCTATTTAACTCAAGAAATTGGCTACAATGCAATGTCTATTGACAATCTTTCTAGTAGCCATCAGGTAGATCCATTTATCCTAACAAGATGGCATAGACTCTACTCCCTCCGGTTTTAAATTGTTGACGTTTGACCATTTTTGAGTTACGTTTGACCATTCGTCTTATTCAAAATATTTCAAAAATTATCATATATTTTATTATGATTAGTTTCATCACTAAAGGAAATTGAAATATAACTTATAATTTTACATATTTAAACTAATATTTTGAATAAGACAAACGGTCAAACGTAATTTAAAAAGTCAGCGGTGTCAACAATTTAAAACCGGAGGGAGTAGTGAGCAGTCATAATAAACTTTTCCAGTTCGATTATTTGCATTTCTCACAAGTGTGTTTTTATTTCAGTTCATGCTTTTTAGACCATGTGCCTTCAAGGTACAAACTACAAACTGGAAAGTCCATCAGCATGTTGAACAGTCATGAATCATCATGGAATACTTCAGACAAAAAACTGGAGAAATACACGCAAGAGGAATACAAACTTCACATGAACCACGAACAAGCAAGCTGCAAAACTAATAATTCGTACCTTTCCCCCTGCAGCACTCAGATAAGGAATATATGTAGCTTTCTTGATTGGGACCATATACTCTGTTTCAATGACAAATTAAATAGGGCTTATTTTATGTGCTTATGGGAAACTTACTAAGGCTAACACACCCACACTCACCATGTTTGTCAGGTAACTCTCCGGGTAGGCATTTAGGGAAGCAGCTTCAAGAACAAGTATAAAACAAATGACATCGATCAAATGGTTACATGGAAAATTATAAACATTGAAGCATTGCAAAAAAGTGTGCAAAATAGTTAATACATATTTTCAATATCGAAGCCTTCTTCTTTAGGACAGAAACCAAAATCCTTCAGAATAGATGAAACACGTTCAAGTATGTCCACATGTGGAACCTGCAAAACATTTACAGTTTGATGAAAAGAAAACTAATAAGTTGAAAAAAAGGGAACTATTCGTAGACTTTTTTATGGTACTGTAGAAGCATGGTAGCTGCACACTACCAAATGCAGGGTACCTCTGAATGCATCGAAATGTATTAATGGAGAGCTTTACCAGCTTGGGAAATAACATTAACCAGTAACAGTGCGGACAAAAGATACTTTATATTCGCATATGGCTGCTCAAGCACCCTTTCATTTGGACCCATCTCCAAACCAAAGGTAAGGAAGTAGTCAGCAATCCGATTAACGATAATAGCAAACCCATCTGGCTTATTGTTACGATTTTTCTTGCTGGAAGATCCCAAGCGCATATGCTCTTGAGCTGCAAAGAGCAAAACTCCTGCATGGACAAGTTTCTCACCCTTAATGTAATTCCAGACCTCACCAACTAGATCATTTGTGTGGTTTGCAAGCTCCCTAGTAGTATCCAAGAATATTTTCTGAAAAATTGAAACATAGTAAGTTGGAATTAGTTATAACCTCCAGCAAAAGGAAATATATCCTTAAGACCTGAATATAGAATCTTGAAGCTGTAGCTTATTTTCTGTGGTGTCCCGGATATTTAAATACCCGAAACTACGTGTTTACATCGTGCTTGTCCCAGAATCAACCGCAAGCACACACGTGAGCAATTGATATCAACATACACATACAACAAAATCCTTATTTATTTTACATCTCAAGTTCAAACATCACAAATTAATTATACATACATCTAGCCGACCGGCTAAATAAAAGTTTGGAGAGGCAAAATAAAGACCAAAAGAACTCGCAGCGCATCCATGGTTATTGCCCAAGACTCCACAGGCGAACAACCTAGATGAACCTAGACCGAACCACCGGGATTATCGTCAAAGCTCGATGCATAAAAACCCATATCCGGCGAATTTTCATACGACTCTTCTTCTTCTTCTGATCAACATGTTTAGCAAGGGTGAGTACATTGGTACTCAGCAAGACTTTTGTGTATTACAAATAAATTAAATGCAAGGTTCCGCGGAAAGGAAGTGATAGGTTTCAAAAGTAAATACCGAAAGTAAATTTAAGTAAGGGTTACTAAAACAAAAGTAATTTAAAGTAAAGAAGTGCATAAATGAGTAAGCACATACATATTCTATAAAAATGAGATATCAAAGGCTTATAACAAGGGAAATAATTAACCAAATATCAGCATATAGTCAAATTCATATTTCTAAACAAAAATTCCATCATTAAGGAGCTTGAGACCGCAAGCACGACCATTCGAATGGATTATTACTCTGCAGAGTTTGTACGCTATATCCATGAACAGTGAGTGGCCGTCTGTGGTGTAGCTAGCACCGTGCACTCACGAAGTGTGCACATCGGTATCACACATGACGTTTTCGTTAATCGTTTGCTATGCTTGCCTTCCCTAATTTGCAATAAAATCCTCTGAACCTGACCACTAACATCCCAGAGGTACAATTTTCCCCTCCTTCAAACATGGATAATTAGGCAGGAAAAGGTACAAATTATTGTATTGGTAAACCTTGAGCCCAAGACCGAAGTAATGGAGGTCCCTCTGAATAAATCCACAAAATGGGGAAATTATCCATACATTCTCTACTTCTAGAAGGCAAGATAACATTCAATTAACTACTTAGCCATAGCCGTCCCATACCATCGTCCATGGTCGCACGAAGTTTCCTTAAATCAAGTTATAATGTACCGGTCCTTATACGATGTGACGGGTCTCCATAATTTATCAAAATAACACCATAATCATTATAACATAACCCGTCATCATCTAAAATTATCAAACCTATACTCAAATTCATTAAGAGATATAAATCTGAAATTTATAGATTAGCATGTGCTTAAACAAATACACCATTTACTAAAGTTTACTAAGCCACCATTTTATCAAAAGTATATAGTGTGATTCCTAAAAGAGTAATTTACCTAGTAATTCCCATTTACAACAATTCTACAAGTAGAGGTAAATATGGGGTTATAGTGTTTCTAGTAAAAAGGATTTATCATATTTCCCGCCAAAGTTTTATTGGAACTATAAATGCATAATTTATCCTAAATCATAATGCAACCATTTCATCACACATATGGGTTCAAAATGATCAAGGGGGTGCTTGCCTTGCTGCTGGTCTTGTTCAAACTCTTGATCCTCGTAGTTCGGATCCTCAGCTTCTTGCTCCTCTATATATTCTTCGTCATTCGGATTGTCTACACGTTAAAGTAAATAATATCCAAATAAATACCAATAGAATCCGAATTAAAACCAACTGAAAATAATGCATATTTTTGTATGTATGCATGAAAGCATGAATTTAAATGAACTATGCAACTTGAATCACTCCATTCGGAGATCGCACGGCGATTCTACGCGTCATCGAAATTAAATCGGGAAAATAATCGTAATCGACTACACTTAACTTCTAGATGATCAATCTTCCAAGTGAATTTTACAGCTAACATGTCACTCTTTTATAACATGGCATATTCCTAGGGTTGAAAAGGCCATATTCACTTAGACAAGGTTTAACTTATTTACTTTCCTAAAGAAAATACATATAGTGTATGTAACAAGCATGTCTATTTAAACAAAAGAAAAGTAATATTTTGATTTCCATAGAAATAATTCCCATAGTGGCTGTGAGAATGAAAAGCTAAATATTTTATTCATAGTGATTGTGTGCATATCTATTAAATAAATTCTTAAATAATCTTTTACAAGAAACATATGATTTTTCTAGAAAATAAGGTAATCCTACAAATTATTTCTTATAAATTTTTCCTATGGTCAACTATGAATCTACAAAGGATATGGACTCTGAAAAGTTCAGAAAGTAACTTTAATTCATTTATTTTCCATATGAAATTTTTCCTAAGTATTTAATTTTAAACAAGACATAAAGCTAACCTATTTGCTTCTATGAATTTTTCCTAAGTACATATATCTTATTCTTACATAAAAAGGGGCCTAGAAACATAAGGAATTTTTCCAAGTATTTTTCCAAATTTTTCCTTACCATTTTTCTATCTATTTCGAACTAAAAACCGTTAATCATTTTCTGGCCAATCGGGTGACGACAAGTGGCAGCTCAGTGTTGATCTAATTCAAATTAACGCGCGCACAGTAACCGCGGCGGCTGGGCGGCTCACCGGCGGCGAACTACGGTGCGGCGACGTCACCATCACCCACCAATCGACGCAGGAGGATGAGACCTACACTCCGGTGGTCGCCTCACCGGAGTTGGTGCCCTGTAGCGGTGGCGCGGTGACGACCTAAGCGGCGCGGCGGCGAGGCTACGGGGAGATGTGCGCAAACAAGGACGGCGACGTGTTTATGTTGGGCATATAGTGTCTACGGGCTCCCAGGAGACTCACCGAGCAACCGGCGAGGATAGAGGTGGCCGGAGACGATGACGACGACGGCGGCGGCGGCGAAATAGGGGAGGAAAAGGCAACGGCACCCCTCCGCCTAAGAATCAAGAAAAAGGTCAGTGGGGATAGCAT
This sequence comes from Eragrostis curvula, assembly GCA_007726485.1. NCBI lineage: Eukaryota > Viridiplantae > Streptophyta > Magnoliopsida > Poales > Poaceae > Eragrostis > Eragrostis curvula. Next base: position 43,458,121 of record CM017439.1, read on the forward strand.
CAGCATCGCATGGAGATTCTAAAAGTGCTTGAACTGCACGTGGAGCTCACCGGAATAGCTCAATTTCCGGCAATGGCGACGACGGCTGATTTTTGGGGAAAAGCAAAATTCGTCTTGCTCGCCCCGTTTCTCTCGCCAAAGACGGCTCGGGAAGGTTGTAGAGGGCTAAAGAGAGGACGCAGAGGAGTAGCTGGAGCTTTTATAGCAATTCGAGGCGGTTTCGCCGCGGGGTTGCCAGGGCGCGCACTGGCGGCTGCGGTGGCGAGCGGGGAATGGAGGAGAAGGAGGGCTCCGGATCATCATCGTGTGCACAGGAAGCTGCGCGGGACTCCGTGGCGCGCGTGGCATTCATCGGCAGCCTGCGGCGAAGCGAGAGCAGGTAGAACAGGAAGTCGGCGCCGCGGCGGCGAATGGCGTCGCGCGGCGTGCGGCGCGGAAGCTGCTTGTCGTGCAGTTTTTTCGTCGCTCCAAGGTCAGCACATGAGCAGGACAAAGTATGGGCGCGCGTGCGAGGTGGCGGCAGCTCACGGAGGCGAGAGGAGCGCCGTCGACGCAAGCGGCGGCGCGCATCGCGGCGCAGCGCGTCGCGCCGCGCGTGAACAGAGGAGGAAGAAGAGTTGGTGGGCCGGCGCGGGCTGGAGTGGGCCGCGCTGGGCTGGGAGCAGGCCGTGTTTACTATTCGCTGAATGGGCTGAGCCCAATTGCATCGTGTACTGTTTTTCGAATATTTCAAACAGTCTGGACGGTTACAAATTTTCAGCCTATTCGAATGATCTCGAAAAATTCTGAAAAATTCACAGAAAAATCTACACTGTGAACTGCACCTATGGTGAAGTTTTGGGAATTTTTGGCCAAGCCAATTTCCCACGAAAAATCGGCAAAGTTCCTGTGTACATGAAAATGACATGTATGCATGATTTTCGAAAATTCAAAAGAGCTCACATTTAAATTCAAACATAACCAAACTTTATTCAGGGTTTATTTACATCATTTGGGGTCTCTAATTTGTGGGATGTGACAGTTCCACCCCCCTTAAAAAGAATCTCGTCCCCGAGATTCAAAAAGACTAGGAAGAAAATCCGGAAACTCGGCTCGAAGATGGTCTTCTCGCTCCCAATGTAGCTTCATTCTCGGAATGATTACTCCACTGAACTCGATACATCTTACTTCGCTGATTCCTTGTTCGACGCTCACCTTCATCTAAAATCTTGATCGGATATTCCCGATATGAAAGATCGGGTTGAAGGTCGAGACTTTCTAGTGGAATCTCTTCGGTAGGTACTCGAAGACACTTCTTGAGTTGAGAAACATGAAAGACATTGTGGACTTCAGAAAGTTGAGATGGAAGTTCTACTCGATAAGCAAGATCACCAATTCTTTCAATAATGGGAAAAGGTCCAACATATCGAGGAGATAATTTCCCACGAAGTCGAAATCGCCGTATACCTCGTCTCGGAGATACCTTGAGATAAACATGGTCTCCAACTTCAAAATTCAGTTCACGTCTTCTTTTGTCTTCATAGCTCTTTTGTCGGGTTTGGGCTTCTTTCAATCGATCCCTCACAATATCAACAATTTCTTGAGCTTCTTGTATAGCGGCCGGAGTAAAAGGTTTCTTTTCTCCAAGTTCGGACCAAAACAAAGGAGTTCGACACTTCCTTCCATAGAGTGCTTCAAATGGAGACATTTTGAGACTTTGTTGATAACTATTGTTATATGAAAACTCGGCATATGGTAAGCATTTCTTCCAATTTGCCTTAAAAGTCAAGGCACAAGCCCGGAGCATATCTTCAAGAATTTGATTTACTCGCTCAACTTGACCACTAGTTTGGGGATGAAAGGCCGTACTATAGTCAAGTTGAGTGCCAAGGCATTGATGCAATTGTTGCCAAAAGTGAGAAACAAATTGAGATCCCGATCGGAAGTGATCGATTTTGGAGCTCCATGTAAGCGAATGACATGCTTAACATAGAGTTGGATGAGTTTCTCACCGCCATAAGTGCTTTTGATGGGAATGAAATGAGCGACCTTGGTCAATCGATCAACGATAACCCATATGGAATTATGTCCTTTATGGGTCCGGGGTAATCCATCAATAAAATCCATTCCGATATCTTCCCACTTCCACTCGGGAACTTTTAGTGGTTGAAGCAGTCCGGTGGGAGTTGATAATCTGCTTTGACACGCCGACATATATCACAATTTGCCACATAGGTGATAATGTCTTTCTTCATTCCGAGCCACCAAAATTGCCGTCGTAAATCTTCATACATCTTGGTACTTCCCGGATGAATGGATAACAAAGAGTTGTGGGCTTCATGGAGAATAAGATCTCGAAGTTTCTGATTTTTAGGAATGTAGTACCGCTGTCCACACAATAGAATTCCATCGGAGTTGAGATGAAATCTTTCATCACCATTTGATAAAAGATTTTCCTTGATTTGAGTGATTTCTTCATCTTCTAATTGTGCCGCCTTAATTTGATGTTCCAGAGTTGGTTGCAACTCTAAGGTGGCAAGAAAACCTTCTTGGACAACTCCAAGGTTGAGTTTCTCAAGATCATTACATAGATCATCGGGAAAAGATTCAATCGAAAGATTTAATCGGTAAAGTTTCCGACTAAGAGCGTCGGCAACAACATTAGCTTTTCCGGGATGATAGTGAATTCCAATATCATAATATTTGATAAGCTCAAGCCACCTTCTTTGCTGAAGATTCAAATCCTTTTGAGTAAAGAAATACTTGAGACTTTTATGATCGGTATAGATTTCGCAACGATTACCGATGAGGTAATGTCACCAAATTTTCAAGGCATGAACAACGGCGGCCAATTCCAAGCCATGAGTAGGATACTTGTCCTCATGTGGCCTCAATTGACGAGAAGCATAAGCCACGACTTTTCCTTCTTGCATCAATACACAACCAAGACCTTGTCTTGATGCATCACAATATATGTCGAAGCTTTTTGATATGTCAGGCATCACTAGCACCGGAGCTGTCGTGAGCCGACACTTGAGTTCTTGAAAGCTAGATTCACATTCATCGGTCCATTTGAATGGGACTCCTTTTTGCAAGAGACGAGTCAAAGGTTTAGCAATGCGGGAGAAATTTTCAACAAACCGACGATAATACCCCGCAAGTCCAAGAAAACTCCGCACTTCGAAAACGTCTTGGGGTTGTTTCCATTTTAGCACGGATTCAATCTTGCTAGGATCAACAGAAATACCACCTTCAGAGATGACATGACCAAGAAAAGCCACTTCTTTAAGCCAAAATTCACACTTACTAAATTTGGCATAGAGTTTATGCTCACGAAGCTTGTTAAGAACCAAACGGATATGTTGAGCATGCTCTTCCTCATTCTTGGAGTAGATCAAGATGTCGTCAATAAAGACTACAACAAACTTGTCAAGATACTCCATGAAAATCTTGTTCATAAGGTTCATGAAAGTGGCAGGAGCATTGGTTAAACCAAAGGACATTACGGTATATTCATACGAACCATACCGGTTAACAAAGGCGGTCTTGGGAATGTCTTCTTCTCGGATCTTAAGTTGATAATAACCAAGTCTCAAGTCAATTTTAGAGAAGACATGAGCTCCATGTAATTGATCAAAAAGATCATCAATGCGAGGAAGAGGATACTTATTCTTGATAGTTACCGCATTGAGAGCTCGGTAGTCAATACACATACGTAAAGTACCATCCTTCTTGGTAACAAAGATGACCGGGGAACCCCAAGGTGATGAGCTAGGACGGATAAATCCCTTATCGAGTTGCTCCTTAAGTTGTTTCTTTAACTCCGCTAATTCTTCGGAATTCATCCGATACGGTCTTTGTGATATAGGTGAAGTTCCAGGAATAAGATCAATGGTAAACTCAATATCTCGATCCGGTGGAAGGCCCGGCAATTCATCCGGAAAAACATCAGAGTATTCACATACTACCGGAACTTGAGAGATTTCCAATGTGGTAGTGGAGTTCAATAAAATGTGATTTTTCAAAGGTATAGGATCGGCAAAATATTTTATATGAGTACCCTTGTGATCAACTAAAGTGATGGAGCATTGACCACAATCAATAACCCCCTTATGCTTGTGAAGCCAATCCATGCCAAGAATTACATCTAACCCATGTGTCGGAATTAGAATCAAATTAGCTAGAAAGTCTACCCCGCATATATCTATGTTAATTCCTGAACATAAAGATTCAGTTATAACATGTGATCCCGGGGTATTAACCATCATCTTATGTTCAAGAAAGCTAACTTCAAAATGATGTTGATGAGCAAAAGTTTTTGACATAAACGAATGAGATGCACCGGAATCAAAGAGAATAGTAGCGGGTATAGAGTTAACAAGGAACGTACCCATAACTACTTCCGGTGCTTCCTTTGCTTGCTCAATATTCACATGGTTAACACGACCACTTCCATATCCTTGGTTTGACCTTGTCGAAGGCGGACGAGATACTGGTTGCACACCACGATTGGATGAAGGTGCTCGTGGTGCATTTTGAGTTGATGGGGCTGATGGCGCATTATTCCCACGTTGCCTAAGTGGGCAATTGTCAGAAAAGTGGCCATATTCTCCACAATTATAACATGATCCCTTTGGAAAAGGACGAGTGTTCCCCGATATTGGAGCTCGATAAACACTTTGTTGTTGCGGAGGTGCTCTTGGTCGTGGAGCGGAGCTTGGCGTCGAGAAGCTTGAGCTTGTTGTCGAGAACTCCTTGCTGCTGCAGGCCGAATGTTAAATGGTTGTCCCGTGCGAGGTCGCACCGGATTGTTGTTGCTTGCACTCTTGGAAGCCATCCATTTTCTCTTGTTGCTTTCCCGTAACTCCCGAGCACTATGTTCAATCTTGATAGATTTGTTGATAAGAGTCTTGAAATCCGAGATATCATGAGCAGCAAGAGCATGTTTCAACTCTTCATTCTTGCGTTTCATAAAGCGTTGAACTTTCATCTCTTCATTTGGCACTTCAGAGGATGCATATCGTGATAACTCATTAAACCGGCATAGAAAGTCCATTACCGGCATATTTCCTTGCCGAAGAGCCAAAAATTCTTGCTTCTTAGTATCCATAATAGCTCTAGGAATATATGCAGCACGAAAAGCCTCACAAAAAGTATTCCAAGTGATTTCTTCATTGGACGGCAACATCTTCTTATAATTGTCCCACCAAGTGGCGGCGGGATCCTCCAAACGATAAGAAGCATAGAGCACCTTCTCATGATCATTGCATTGAGCAATTTCCAACTTACGGGAGATAGAGTTAAGCCAATCATCAGCATGAAGAGGTTCCTTTGCCGATGCAAAAGTTGGAGGTTGAGTCCGCATAAACTCATTAAGTTTAGATTGCCCCGCAGCTCCATTTGCATTTGAATTTTGAACTAACTGCTGAAGGATATAAGTAGTGTTTTGATTGTTGGCCTCCATCATAAGAATAGCCTTCTCCATAGGTGATTCATTTCCGGTGAGAACAGGTCGGGCCCCAGAATTCTCCATACCCGATCGATCCGACGGAGAGGCCATTTCCTTTATAAAAACCAAATTAATCCTGTTCGAGAACATGGATCAATTAAGCCTTAGTGAAGGAATAACATGAAGGATAGATGAGAGGTCAGATGGATATGGTAACCTTTTATGATATAAGTGAACACTACAATGAAAATCCAAATAAAAACCAAGCAATTTTGAGAGCATATAACTTTAACTCATGGTTAAGCTACTATGACTCATAAATTGCGGAAATATCTATATAAGCAAATGATCCACACAATGGAAAATGTAATAAGTTATTCTTTACAATCATGTTGTTCAACCAACTCAAGTTTTAACCAAAGATTTGATTACCTTTTGTATTTTCAAAATTCGAAAATTTTCTTTTCCAGAATCTGGACAGATTGGGGTTTGCAGGTTGATCGAATTTTTCGAGGTACTAGAACATGTCCTAAATTTTCGTGGATTTTTTGTGGGAATACAAAAGAATGTGAAGTAGCTACTGTAAAAATTTCAAACCATTTGGAGTGATCCACTGATCTACAAAAATCCTACAGTCTATTGCTTCCGAAATTACAGAGAGCAGAAAAGCGGAGTAGCTTGCTGTTGAACGAATTTTTACACCTATCAAAGCTAGTCCAAAATTCTGAGAAATTCACTGTAGACTCTTCCTAATATGATATAGCTGCAGTAAATTTAACGAAAATTTAAAAGCTACCAGATTCGTACAGAAACTCATACAACATGCAGGGTACAAACTTAATTATACATCGGTTACATTTTACATCCATATGTCTTTATATTACATAACCATAAGTGATCCTACTAATTTACAAGCTACTTTTACATCCAGTTACAATACATAGCAGGGGCATTTTCAACTATACATTATTCAACTATATGCTCATTTAGCGCCGAGCTAGCGACCCCTAGTTTTTCTAGTCCTACCGATCTTCACATACGACCGGCATCCGAACTCGGAGTTGAAGAACCACCACACCTAGGACCAGAGGAGCTGCTGCTGGAGAACCGTGGAGCCATCCTAGTGTTGCGCGGCGGTCGAGTGGACATGCGGGCTTGGCGGCGGGGACGTCCAAGGTGAACTCCCGGAACCGGATAAGGCTCATTTTCAGCCTCTAAGTCAACATCCCCAAACATGACATTATGATCGATGAGACGAGTACGGAACTGGCCGTCCACGGCGTCTTGCAGCCGTGCAACGTTATACCTCAAGGCAACACGCTCGCGGTCCAAACGACCAATGTATTCATCCATGGCCTCGACCAAACGAGCAAGGAGACGAACCATAGGACTTTCGTCCTCACGGGGTGGTATGAAGTTATTCTCATGGTCAGCACCTACACGAAAAGGATAGTAACGGAAAAGAGCATCGCCAATGGCATAGCGAGTATGAAGCTCCGTGATGGCAATGTAGGCTGCTTCACGGATCGCCATCGGCCCGGTCGTCCCACGACCGTAGAACTTAAGAGGAGCCTCCAATGGTGGGCTAGGGACAAGAGTGACTTCGGCACTATACTCCAAAAGGTAGTGGTTCAACGGTGCCGAATACACGACATACTTAGGGTCCTCATGAAACCCAAGATAGTGAGCAAAGCATCGAAGGATTTCTGCAAAGGAGCTTGGTTCAAACGCGGTGGTCTCGTAGACCGGTGTCCAATTAGGCATCTAAAAGAAATAACAAAGTAGAAAGTTAAATTTTACTTTCCAAAATTCTACATACCATAAATTAAAGTAAAATAAGCTAAGACTAGGGAAAGGGCAGCAAGCAATTTTCTACTAAAACCCCAAACTATTTTCTATCCAACACTTTTGAATTACTCTAAATATCGTTCCGATGACTCTATCTAGACTCATTCTAGGTTGTATGGCTCGGATACCAACTGCGGTGTCCCGGATATTTAAATACCCGAAACTACGTGTTTACATCGTGCTTGTCCCAGAATCAACCGCAAGCACACACGTGAGCAATTGATATCAACATACACATACAACAAAATCCTTATTTATTTTACATCTCAAGTTCAAACATCACAAATTAATTATACATACATCTAGCCGACCGGCTAAATAAAAGTTTGGAGAGGCAAAATAAAGACCAAAAGAACTCGCAGCGCATCCATGGTTATTGCCCAAGACTCCACAGGCGAACAACCTAGATGAACCTAGACCGAACCACCGGGATTATCGTCAAAGCTCGATGCATAAAAACCCATATCCGGCGGATTTTCATACGACTCTTCTTCTTCTTCTGATCAACATGTTTAGCAAGGGTGAGTACATTGGTACTCAGCAAGACTTTTGTGTATTACAAATAAATTAAATGCAAGGTTCCGCGGAAAGGAAGTGATAGGTTTCAAAAGTAAATACCGAAAGTAAATTTAAGTAAGGGTTACTAACATGAAAGTAACTTAAAGTAAAGAATTGCATAAATGAGTAAGCACATACATATTCTATAAAAATGAGATATCAAAGGCTTGTAACAAGGGAAATAATTAACCAAATATCAACATATAGTCAAATTCATATTTCTAAACAAAAATTCCATCATTAAGGAGCTTGAGACCGCAAGCACGGCCATTCGAATGGATTATTACTCTGCAGAGTTTGTACGCTGTACCCATGGACAGTGAGTGACCGTCTGTGGTGTAGCTAGCACCGTGCACTCACGAAGTGTGCACATCGGTATCACACATGACGTTTTCGCTAATCGTTTGCTATTCTTGCCTTCCCTAATTTGCAATAAAATCCTCTGAACCTGACCACTAACATCCCAGAGGTACAATTTTCCCCTCCTTCAAACATGGATAATTAGGCAGGAAAAGGTACAAATTATTGTATTGGTAAACCTTGAGCCCAAGACCGAAGTAATGGAGGTCCCTCTGAATAAATCCACAAAATGGGGAAATTATCCATACATTCTCTACTTCTAGAAGGCAAGATAACATTCAATTAACTACTTAGCCATAGCCGTCCCATACCAGCGTCCATGGTCGCACGAAGTTTCCTTAAATCAAGTTATAATGTACCGGTCCTTATACGATGTGACGGGTCTCCATAATTTATCAAAATATCATCATAATCATTATAACATAACCCGTCATCATCTAAAGTTATCAAACCTATACTCAAATTCATTAAGAGATATAAATCTGAAATTTATAGATTAGCATGTGCTTAAACAAATACACCATTTACTAAAGTTTACTAAGCCACCATTTTATCAAAAGTATATAGTGTGATTCCTAAAAGAGTAATTTACCTAGTAATTCCCATTTACAACAATTCTACAAGTAGAGGTAAATATGGGGTTATAGTGTTTCTAGTAAAAAGGATTTATCATATTTCCCGCCAAAGTTTTATTGGAACTATAAATGCATAATTTATCCTAAATCATCATGCAACCATTTCATCACACATATGGGTTCAAAATGATCAAGGGGGTGCTTGCCTTGCTGCTGGTCTTGTTCAAACTCTTGATCCTCGTAGTTCGGATCCTCAGCTTCTTGCTCCTCTACATATTCTTCGTCATTCGGATCGTCTACACGTTAAAGTAAATAATATCCAAATAAATACCAATAGAATCCGAATTAAAACCAACTGAAAATAATGCATATTTTTGCATGTATGCATGAAGCATGAATTTAAATGAACTATGCAGCTTGAATCATTCCATTCGGAGATCGCACGGTGATTCTACGCGCACTCGAAATTAAATCGGGAAAATAAATCAAAAACGACTACACTTAGTTCATAGATGATCAATTCTTCCTAAATGAATTTTAGAGCCAATATGTCACTCTTTTACAGAATGGCATACCCCTAGGGTTGAAAAGGCCATATTCACTTAGACAAGATTTTAATTTATTTTCTTTCCTAAAGAAAACACATGTAGTGTATGTATCAGGCACATCTATTTAAACAAGAGAAAAGTAATATTTTGATTTCCATACAAACAATTCCCATAGTGGCTGTGGGAATGAAAAGCTAAATATTTTATTCATAGTGATTGTGTGCATATCTATTAAATAAATTCTTTAATAATCTTTTATAAGAAACATATGATTTTTCTAGAAAATAAGGTAATCCTACAAATTATTTCTTATAAATTTTTCCTATGATCCACTATGAATCTACAGAGGATATAGACTCTGAAAAGTTCAAAAAGTAACTTTAATTCATTTATTTTCCATATGAAATTTTTCCTAAGTATTTAATTTTAAGCAAGACATAAAGCTAACCTATTTGCTTCTATGAATTTTTCCTAAGTACATATATCTTATTCTTACATAAAAAGGGGCCTAGAAACATAAGGAATTTTTCCAAGTATTTTTCCAAATTTTTCCCTACCATTTTTCTATCTATTTCGAACTAAAAACCGTTAATCATTTTCTGGCCAATCGGGTGACGACAAGTGGCAGCTCAGTGTTGATCTAATTCAAATTAACGCGCGCACAGTAACCGCGGCGGCTGGGCGGCTCACCGGCGGCGAACTACGGTGCGGCGACGTCACCATCACCCACCAATCGACGCAGGAGGATGAGACCTACACTCCGGTGGTCGCCTCACCGGAGTTGGTGCCCTGTAGCGGTGGCGCGGTGACGACCTAAGCGGCGCGGCGGCGAGGCTACGGGGAGATGTGCGCAAACAAGGACGGCGACGTGTTTATGTTGGGCATATAGTGTCTACGGGCTCCCAGGAGACTCACCGAGCAACCGGCGAGGATAGAGGTGGCCGGAGACGATGACGACGACGGCGGCGGCGGCGAAACAGGGGAGGAAAAGGCAACGGCACCCCTCCGCCTAAGAATCAAGAAAAAGGTCAGTGGGGATAGCATCAGCATCGCATGGAGATTCTAAAAGTGCTTGAACTGCACGTGGAGCTCACCGGAATAGCTCAATTTCCGGCAATGGCGACGACGGCTGATTTTTGGGGAAAAGCAAAATTCGTCTTGCTCGCCCCGTTTCTCTCGCCAAAGACGGCTCGGGAAGGTTGTAGAGGGCTAAAGAGAGGACGCAGAGGAGTAGCTGGAGCTTTTATAGCAATTCGAGGCGGTTTCGCCGCGGGGTTGCCAGGGCGCGCACTGGCGGCTGCGGTGGCGAGCGGGGAATGGAGGAGAAGGAGGGCTCCGGATCATCATCGTGTGCACAAGAAGCTGCGCGGGACTCCGTGGCGCGCGTGGCATTCATCGGCAGCCTGCGGCGAAGCGAGAGCAGGTAGAACAGGAAGTCGGCGCCGCGGCGGCGAATGGCGTCGCGCGGCGTGCGGCGCGGAAGCTGCTTGTCGTGCAGTTTTTTCATCGCTCCAAGGTCAGCACATGAGCAGGACAAGGTATGGGCGCGCGTGCGAGGTGGCGGCAGCTCACGGAGGCGAGAGGAGCGCCGTCGACGCAAGCGGCGGCTCGCATCGCGGCGCAGCGCGTCGCGCCGCGCGTGAACAGAGGAGGAAGAAGAGTTGGCGGGCCGGCGCGGGCTGGAGTGGGCCGGGAGCAGGCCGTGTTTACTATTCGCTGAATGGGCTGAGCCCAATTGCATCGTGCACTGTTTTTCGAATATTTCAAACAGTCTGGACGGTTTACGAATTTTCAGCCTATTCGAATGATCTCGAAAAATTCTGAAAAATTCACAGAAAAATCTACACTGTGAAATGCACCTATGGTGAATTTTTAGGAATTTTTTGTCAAGCAAATTTCGCACGAAAAATCGGCAACGTTCCTGTGTACATGAAAATGACATGTATGCATGATTTTCGAAAATTCAAAAGAGCTCACATTTAAATTCAAACATAACCAAACTTTATTCAGGGTTTATTTACATCATTTGGGGTCTCTAATTTGTGGGATGTGACAGTTTCCCTTAATTAAAAGTAAAAAAAGAGACCACGCGTGGTCTCAAAAAAATTGAAACAATTTCTTCCTTTGACAAGCCAGAATGCTCAGTTATAAAATAATCAATGGTTCAAGGAGCTACTTTTTTAATATTGTGCATAGAAGTAGTATTTTGTGCAGGGAGGGATGCAAGACAAACCATCTCGGGAAGGCACAGGAGAAGGATAAGGTTGTAGATATCTGCTTTACTGTAATTTGGATACTCCCGGTTAGGCAATAGATTCTCCTCCAGGTACTTATGCAAGCAAGTGTTCTCAACTGCCACATGGAGCGGGAGTAAGCCCTGAATGACTGCATCGTCAGCCATTCTTACATTAGCAGATGCACCGTTTTTTATGAGCAACTTGATCATGTGAACAGAGAAAGATTCCGCAGCTCGGTGGAGGGGAAATTGCCCATATTGGTTCAGGAAGTTAGGATTGTCAAGGAACTCTTCGTAACGCTTGGGTTTATAAGGGACGCTACAAGAACAAGTAGTAAGAAATAAATAAATGAGAAGCAACAACTTAATTGCATGAAAAATTATAACCATTGAAGCAGTACAAAAGTTGGTAGAAAATAATAAATGAACATATGGATAGTGAAAATTATAATTATTGGGGCAGTGTGAAAGGTATAAGATAGTACAGATTTCCAATATAGATGTCTTCAGGAGGGCAAAGATCAAAATCCTTCAGAATTGATGAAACACGTTCAAGGACATCCACGTGCGGAGCCTGCAAAATGTTTTCAGCTTGTAAGAAAGATGAAAAAAAGGAAAATGAGCTGTACGAAAGGGATATATCTAGAGAACGTCATTGACGGCGGACAATCCAACAGAAGATAATAGAAACATAGTAACGGTACAATGCCTGAAACCGAGATACCTTCGAATGCACCTGAATGTATTCATGCAGGGCTCCGCCAGCCTGGGAAAGCGCATTAACCAGTAACAAAGCAGACAAAAGAAACTTTACATTCGCATCTGGCTGCTCATGTTCCTTTTCATGTAGGCCCATGTTCAAATCTAAGGTGTAGAAGTTATTGGTAATCCGGCTCACAATAATAGCAAACCCATCTGGCTTTCTACTGCCATTTTTCTTGCAGGATGGTCCCAGGCGGACATGCTCTTGAGCTGCGAGGAGCAAAACTCCAGCCTGGACAAGTTTTCCGGCCTTTATGTAATTCCAGATTACATCAACCAGATCATTTGTGTGTTTTGCAAGCTCCCTAGTAGCATCCAAGATCTTCTGCATAATTACAGTAACATAAAACATTTATCATCATGTTCCTTAAAATGTACTAGTAAAAAAAATACTAGGAGCTAGAAACGAGTTATAACCTCCAAGCAAAAAGAAATTATTCTTCATCAGATATGATAATAGCAGTTTTAAATTTGCTATCTCCTTTTCTTTTAAGTATAAAAGCTAAGACAAAGACAGTACCAACAGCAAGAATAACATGATGGATATAATTCTTTCTTCGACAAGTTTTTTGTCAGAATGCTCCATATGCAAGTAATATCGATGGTCATTTGACATGAACTCAACAGTGTTCTTTTATTATGCAGCACAAGTACTTGTTTGTGTAGAGTGCGATACAAGACAAACCATTTCAGGTAGGCAAAGAAGATATATAAGCTTGTAGACATCAGCTTTACTATAGACTGGATTCTCCCGGTTAGGCAATAGATTATCCTCCAGGTACTTGTGCATGGAGGTGTTTTCAACTGCAACATGGAGCGGGAGTAGGCTCCCAATTAATGAATCCTCTGCCGCGCGTACGTTAGCTGATGCACCGTTGGCTATGAGTAACTTGATCATGTCAATATCCAAACGATCAGCAGCTTGATGAAGGGGGAAATGCCCATATTGGTTCATCCTGTTTGGGTTGCAACGGATCCCCTGTAGCTCAGGAGCTTTGCCCTCCAAGACAAGCTTGGTGCATTTCAGGGCATTTTGAGTTATCATATAGTTGAGGGCTTCTGGGACGATCATTGAACGCCAAATCAACCACCCCCCATACTTCTCAAAAAAGCTGCGAAAGCGCCGGGGGCAATCCTTTCTCAAGATGGGCAGCAAATCATTCATTGTGCTGTAGCAGTTCTGATTGATCCCCTGGATGGATCAATTTAGTTTAAAAGGGTAGTCAGTGGCTATGAAATATCCAAATAACAAAGTAAAAGCAGACTTGCTGTAATGCATCTCAGGAAAGCACAAAACAAATGTTGAAAGTGAACAATAAATTCCAAGAAATAATGCTGGAATAATAAAATATTGCAAAAGCCTAATGAGTACTCAATTAAATTCTAAGAGGCAACAAAAAACCTTTGGAGTGATGTCCGGAAACATTGTAGCAGTCGCTCCATATTTCGAAAGCAGTATAGCTTTTTTATTTGCCCACTGAAAGGGGGAATGTGTCAAGAATCAGAATTAACGAAAGAGAAAAGGAGAGTAGGAGCATCAATGGGGTTGCTTAGCATACCTGCGTGACCAATTTTGCATGAGTATTTTCGTCAAGATTAGATTCAGCGGGAGGTTTGAGAAAGTAAGGATCCCATGGAGCCATCAGATCCGGGGTCAACCCATTTATATCATTATCATCAAGAAAAGCATATTTAATTTCGTCCTTTTCGTGCATTGTCATGATTGGTGTTAAGAGTCCTCGGATTCAGCTCTTTTTTTTTGGGTCTGAAACAGGGGATGCGAAGACAAATTTTATTCAACGTACACAATTTCAAAGAAAATGTGTCAGATAAATGAAGCTGCAACATTAAGCTTTTCAAAGGAAAAATTATAAATCTGACAATTCTATTGTTTTTTTTAAATGAATTAATAAATTCAAAAATGCTTCAACAAATACAGGATAGCATAATCAGATGTTTCATATTAAGAAGTACAACAGGAAATAGCAAAGTTTGATGTTAGGGTTCATGGAAGTGAGGAAACTTCTGATTTATATCAAAAGACCACTTCCCATGATATTCAATTATTCATCAAGGGCTAGTCCTTCTTAATTTCCACCAACCACAAAATAATAAACCTTGAAAGAATAGGAAGTGAGAATACCAGGCTTATTTGTTTTTTGAGAATACCATAGGCTTCAACAAGATAAGCAAAGAAAAACTAATAACAAATTTTGAAACATTTATGGTAGTTGTAGCTGGCTAATAACAAGCAAGGAAAAACTAATTTTGAAAAACTAATAACAAGCCTATGGTAGTTGTAGCTGGCTAGCTGCCACGGTAGAAAAGGTGATACTTTCAATTGAAGAACTCGAGGCAATTTGAGGAAACATTGAAGGTGCAAGGAATGCTAAATGAAAATTAACTTCAGAAAAAACCGACATCGCAAGTAGTGAGCAACACTTAAAAGGGTCCATAGCCTCGTAGGGGTTCAGTGACAAAGTAGAAGACTGCATGTGTTTCTGCGTTTGGCTCTCTCATCACATCAGTAGCAAATGAGAAATCGTCAAAGAGGTACCAAACGACTAAAGAATTGGTTTCATCTTCATTGTAGGTGGGCGAATCAAAATTTCGATCCATAGACCTCATCATCCGCAAACGAACTACTGAAAGTCTGAAACGAAGATGTAATGATGCCATTGTAATTAGAGAAGAAAGAGGCGTAGGTTTCGATTGGTGGTAAAGTACTTGCTGGATGGGAGGATGCTAGAACGAAAATGCTATAGAGTGGACCTGGATGTCCGACTTTGGTACGGCTGCTTAGCAGGTGATTTTGCTAATGAATCACAAGATCGTCTCAGTCGGATGCAGGTCGGACCATTCGGTTGGACCTGTAGCAGAGTTCATGCTAGAATAACCAGCCGATAGTGTCATGGTAGTGTGTATCAACCACGCAGAAAAGGAAACCCGCGATGAACGGGCGACGGGTTGGAGGAAAAGCTCTTGCAGAACGAATCGAGCAACGCATCTTCGCCAACAAAACGGCAACCTGTACAAGAATAAGGTTCAGTTGTAGTCGAAGGATTACCTGGATCTGATCTAGAGTGGACCGAAGGATTCCGGCGGCGGCGGCCGGACGAGTATAACTCGGAGAGTCGGAGAGCGAAAGAGGGGTCCGGGGGAGACGAGTATAACGCGGCAGCGCGCCCAGCAAGTGGGCTGTTCTTAGCATATGAGGCCGAATTAACGTGGTTTTATTGTCCAGGTAGATTTGGGCCTGGATAACGTGAATTTCAGGATCAGGCCGGCGGTCTTTTTTTTTTCAAGAATACGCAGGAGAGCTGTGTATCTTTTTATTAAGAAGGAGAATTAGAACATTGTTTGGTTACAATGCGCCACGCCGTGGCGGGCGCGATTCAGAAGTGATGCCTAGTTTGAGTTTGGTGGATCTAACCGCGGTTTCTTTATTGATTTTCTAATTAATCTAAAACCCGTGCTTGCAACCTAGCTAAGTTCTTGGCTCCCGCTGCGATCCAGATGTCAATCTCTCTCTTGATTGCGTCGATCGTCTGTTGTGCGGTCGCCGGTCTTCCTTCAAAAACCCTCGCGTTTCTCTCTTTCCAGATCATCCACCCTGTTAGCATGACCAGCGTGTCTATGCCTTTCGCCATTTGCTGTGGCCTTCCTTTCCTATGGCGGTACCACCAGTCGACCCATTGCTCGTTGTCGTTGAATGTACAGCGCAGACCTAGTGATGACATGATGTCCCACCAAATTTGCTTGGAATGGCTGCACTGGATCAGGAGATGGTCTGATGATTCCGGCTCTTGGTCACATAAGATGCAAGTGTCATCGTCTTGCAAGGTTATGGCGCTTCCTTCGCTCCGATGTCCACAGTCTTGGAGAATCGCACCTTGCCCGGGCACCATGTGTTCCATATCAGCGCCGTGCAAAGCTACCGCGCCTTGGAAGGTTGCCTTGTAGGTTGCCTTTGAGGAGTATTCCCCGTTCGGCGTCCATCGCCAGAGGAGCTTGTCTTCCATGTCTGGCTGTAGCTGTATCCCCCTCAACCTGATCCATAGCTTGATGTACTGCACCAATGCTTGCACAGTGACTCCGCCTGAGATGTCCCATACCCATGCTCTGTTTTGCAGTCCGTCGTGTATGGTGCGACTTGCTGCTGTGTTTTTGTTGACCAACATGAACAAGTCAGGCGCCGTATACTGGATCTATTGGCCGTCGAGCCAACGATCGGTCCAGAATCGAGCGGTTCTTCGGTTCCCTATCTCCATTCGCGTCGAGACGGCGTACATCGCCTGCACTTGTTTGTCTATCTCGAGATCTAGCCCTGCCCACGGCTTGTTTGGGTCCGTATGCTGCATCCACAACCATCTTGATTGCAGCGCAAGGCTTGCTCTGTAGAGGTCGAGAATTCCTAGGCCGCCGAGGGTTTTTGGCCTTGTGCAAATTGGCTAGGCTACCATGCACTGGCCGCCCAATGCTTGAGTGGTGCCCACCCAAAGGAATCCTCGACGCAGCTTGTCGAAAAACTTGATCAACCACGACGAAAGCTTGATGGAGATCATCGGGTAAATCGGCGCTGCGGACATTGCTGATTTAACCATCTCAAATCTCCCTGATTTCGGCATCAATTTTGCCTTCCATGTGGCCATGTGGGTAGCATGCCCGCCATTCTGTCAGCGAACGGCTGTAGGTCTGCTTTGCGTAGGCGCCCGGTGGACAGTGGAAGTCCCAGGTATTTGATCGAGAATTCCGATATCTGACATGGTAGTATTCAGGCGCGGCTGCAGAAAAATAACTGTGAACATTGTAGCTGTTGCTGAAACACTGTAGCTACTGCTGAGAAATAACTACGAACACTGTAGCTGCTGCTGCTGCCCGCTGCAAAACCTACAAACGAACAGGTTGATTGCTTGTAGCATGTCAATCATGTTTTGCGCACAGCAGATCGGCGCTGCGAGGCACTTGGACAAATTTGTGCGCAAGCCTGACGCGTGGCCGAAGAGGTCCAGAATGGCTCGCGTCGCGAGCAAGTCTCGCTCGAATGGCTTGACGAACAGCATGACATCGTCGGCATACAACGAGCACTGGGGCTGAGCTGCTCCGTTCCCTGGCTGCGCGAGAATGCCATGCTGACTTGCTTTGCCAATACAGTCTTTGCAGAACGTCCATGACCATGACGAATAAGAGTGGCCAGAACGTGCCAATCAGTTTTTTATATTATTATTATTACATAATACAACTTATGAGCATCTTTGAAGATTGAGCCGGCAAATCTTCGAGATTGACGAAGTCACCACTAGCGTCTCGTTATCGACGGCCACGTCCCTACCTAAAAACACAACGTCGTTAAATCCTAAAAAAACGCTCTCATCGGGAGTCGAATCTAAGACCTCAGGTGCTACTGAGACTCTTGTAACCACTAAGCTATATGTCGTTTCACGATCAGGCCAGCGTCGACATGTACAAATTAGAACTGAAAAAACGTTGGATTACCGTGATTTTTTTATTATTTTAACTCTTGAGAAGTAGTACGTACAACATGCTTTACTCTTGGCATTTCTCATTTACAAAGCCTAATTGATCCAGTGTAGTGAGGTGATCAGTTGAAGCTTCTGCTAAATCACACTTGAAACACGTACACAGGCTACAAATTAATTAAAAAAAATCCTCCACTAGCACGACGTACAAAACTACAAATCCTAAACCCAATGAGCCATGCAATGAGCACGGTCATTTTGACTGGACAGCGTATGTCGTCTACCGAGAGAAGTAGCTGAAGATGACATCCTCGACGCGCCCAGTGGCACCGGCGCTTGCATTGCCGTCGCCAGCGCCCGCTACCTTCCGCTTCTCCACCCACCAACGCTTCTGCTCGCTGCCGCGTTCCACGCCGCCCTCCTCTCGGCACGGTGCTGGATCACGTACTCCTCCGAGATGTACACGTCCATCGTGGCTTGCCGGGCGAGTCTTTTACTACTTGAGAGCGAGGGCGGCGGCAGAGCGTACGGTGCTAGGAGTGTCGAGTTGCCAAGTTTGGAAGGCTGGCTGGGGAGCGGCGGCATGAAGGATTTATCGGGAGCCCGGATTGCGCCGAACCGGTGGGCACGGGCACGGTTTTGGTGTCCGCGCGGGGCGCTATCGAAACCGCCCCGCGTCGCGCGACGCTCCGGGGCTCTACGCTTCTGCGAGCCATGGCTGCCGGTTTTCTGCGGCGATGACTTGGGTGCCTGCCTGCCTGGAAAGCCGAGACGACGAAACCCAGCAATCACCTCGTGGACGCTTGTCGCTTGTCAGTTGCTAGTCACTGTGGGGGGCCATTTCCTGAAGACCGGAACGAGCAGAGCCGGTGCGTGCGCCTCTCATGTCAAGCTACCGTTGCATCTGGCACGAACGAGTCGACTGGAGCGCCGGTGTGCACACTCACTGGTGCGGTCTAACCAGAGCGCACACCACCAACGTACAGGTGGGTCCTAACGGGGCTCGCCGTCGGCAAGGTCCAACTCTGCGCCGAATATTCTGTGCCTGCGAAAATTCCTGTGTTCCGAAACACGTTGGTTTGGGGGCCTAGAAATTGCCCAGCAATTAGTTGGTTGCGAGACTCGCTCGGGATGCGTTATGAGCTTCATCGTTTCGACGTTTCTTTCTCTAGCTCTTCATGACGTGAAGACTTGAGCGTAAACACAATCGATATGGATGGAAAATATAAAGCTTGAAAGTATGTATTAGCACAAATTTCGGTTGTCAAAGTTCTGTTCGTTCCATCAGAGGGAAATGCATTCTTAAATCTCTTAATAAATCAAATTCAACCCAAAAATATAATGAATTATTGTAAGTTTGAAAGTAAGGTGTTAGCGTCAGTTTGACTTGTTGATTTTAACATTCAGTTACTAACGACTAAACGGTTTAGTAGGATTGGTGTGTTTTTACATTGCGAAACACAAACACATCTTTTTATTTCTTTGATCAAGCAAAAGATGGACCTAAATCATATTAAATATTACCACAATCAAGATGAACTTAGTCATAGATTGAGCACATAATGAGGAAAATACAAGACTTGTAAGCTAATAAATATGAAAAGTTATATTTTGTGAGGGGGCATGTGCTTCCCATCTACTATATTCGATCAAACTTCAAAAGATTTACTTCACTGCAAAATTGCAATGTTTCTAGTGTAAATGCATGTCCAATACATTTAGGCTATCTTCAACAACAATGGATCTTCGGACCTTGCTAGGTAGGCTCTCTGAGACATCATTCGACTCCCATCTTGTGGACATTTAAAAAAAAAACTCCTTTCTTGTGGAGAGTAGATGTCCACATTCTTGTTGCAACCACGGACCAAATTTATCATTGGATTTTTTTAGATCTAATACATGCAATTGTTAAAAAAAAAAGAATATTCCTTATATATCAAGGCCCTATGCCTCCATGCAAAGCCATGTGACCGTAGCTTCTACCACAGACAGTTGTAGAAGGCTGATAGCTAATGCCATGCACCAACTGGAGAACTTCTCGCCATAGCTGCCACCCTGATAGCTAGTTCCTCGCTAAATAGCCGCACCTACCTGATTGCTAGTTCCTCGCCACAGCTGCTACCACTGCCTTCCTCGAATTATTAGAAATTGCCGTGTCTGCATCTTCATGATTTCTATTGGAATCCAGCACTGCTGAGTTTGGCGATTGATTCCTGCTTTATATTTCCCAAATCAAATTTCTATTTTTCAGATTTCAGCTCGGTTACCCTATATTTGTATAAATAATAACTAAGAAGCTACATATTATCATAATTTTTTTGAGAGAATCTTGTAACACTGCTTTTATATTGTCAATTTTAATGGATTTTTCACTAGTAACTAACAAAATTGAAAAATATTTGGCTTTAACCAAATAAAAAAAGAATCATATTTTTGCACAAAGGGAGTAATAGTTTTTCGACAGTTTGACCCTACATGTGATTCGCGTGCTCCTTTGCTGTTTTCTTTTTTAACATTAATGCTTCACAAGTGTTGTGTCTTGGGTCGTACTAGTGCGGGCCAAACAGGCCGTGCTTAGCGGGCCGGCCCAAAGCACGAAAGTTTTGGCCCGGCCCAAGCACGGCACGGCCCGTTTAATTTTGTGCCGGGCCGGCCCGGTAAAACTTTTTGTACCGTGCTTGGGCCGAGGGCGTAGCCCGACGGGCGGCACGGGCACGGCCCGTTTAAGCTGCGGCACGCAAAGGCCCGTTAATGGCCTATCAAATCACAAGCCCGAATAGAGAATAGTGTAAATATATTTTGAATTTCTATAGACTCAAGAAGGAAACTTGGTTTGATGGTAAAACACTTCACTCTAGACCATAAGGTCTTGGGTTCAAATCTCAAGTCCCCTACTTTTGCATTCATTTTGCTATATATTTACATTAATGGGCTAAACGGGCCTAACAGGCTAAACGGGCTTACGTGCCTAACGGGCCGGCCCGGCACGGTTATCTAATTTCGGGCCGTGCCGTGGGCCAATGGCTCAGCACGATGGGCGGCACGGCACGGCCCGAAAAGAATTTCGTGCCGTGCCGGCCCGAAATTAAATGAGCCGGGCGAATTCGTGCTCGGGCCGGGCCGTGCGGGCGGCCCGTTTGGACAGCACTAGGTCGTACACCAGTCGAAAAAACTGGTCGTACCTATAGCAAGGTTCCTTTTTTAAGACCATTCGTGCTCCATTCTGTTTCTTTCATTTGTTTGCTCTTTTTTCTGGTTTCTTGCTCGGCGAGTTCACTTTCCCGAATGCTCAGTTGGCCTTCAAGCAAATTGGGAAAGAGTTTACTGTGCATCACGGGCAAGGAAAGAATGAAAGCCTTGCGGCCATGGTGGTCACGGGCCGTGCGTGACCTCGTAAGCGCGACCCATTCATGTTAAGCGATAGAGCTTCGGTTCGGTCTCGGTCTGTCTCGGCCATCAATTCGTTCGGCGACGCGCGAGGCGGAACGCAGATCCGACGCGATTGAACTTTACGTCGTGTGCGGCGGCGGCGGCGGCGGCAACCCCACGCAGCCGGGTTCGCTTCGGCCCGCTCGCGCGCACCCCGGACGCGCGACGCCGCGCCTGACGCTTGCCGCTGGTCTCGCTGCAAAACAGGTGTATGTTTGATAATATTGAGCTGTTCGTACCCCAATCCCCTTCTCCCGTCTCTCCAATTCCTTCAGCTGCCCGTCCCAAATCGCTGATCTCTCGAGGGATCGGCCGTCGCAGGCCGGAGATCCACGCAGGCGAGGGCTAGTTCCTTCCTGTGTTGGTAAGAATCCCCTTTGCTCGCCTCGATGGAATCCTTTGCCTGTTCGAAGGGCTGGTTTTGTCCGCGATGAGACTCAGATCCTTGCTCGTTGCCGGCTGGGTAGTCGTGGGTCTGTGTGCTGTGTGGTTGGATTGGGTCGACTTGCACCTTAACAAACTCGTGGCTAAATTTGAGCCCTGATGGATTTTACATTTTAGTTGGTCTGTTGATTGTTGGTAAGGAGCTAAGCTGGTGATTTGTGAGGAATTCGATTGTTACGTGGTTCGCTAATAGAGAATTTGGCTTCATTTGTTTGCCTTGTTGCACGATTTTGGGTAGAGTTTTGCGCAAGCAATGGCTGACGCGCTCTAATTCTGACGAAGTTGATTGTGTGTTGTGGCAGGAGAAAGATGGCGAGGATTCCGTCTCTGAAGAGCCTCAATGCGTTTCCGCATGCGGAAGAGCATCTGTTGAAGAAGACGTACTCTGGCGCTATCGGTATGGAGAACCTATTTCCTCGTTGGTTTTGCCTGTGGATGCTAATATTTGGTTTGGAGAATCGTCTTCTATACGTTGTCATTGACATCTTGCAGTGACAATTTTCGGGCTGATTATCATGCTTACATTGTTCGTGCATGAGCTGAAGTTTTATCTTACTACGCATACCGTCCATCAGGTATCATTGGTCACAGCTGCCCCTATCTTCTTCATTGACTAGCATATATGCAACTTCACCGAAACATTCTCATAGTTACTTTTGCTCTGGCATTCCAACAGATGTTGTGATCTTGTTTTGCTTTGCGATGGGAATATGCCTGTAGGAATTACGAATTTATTTATGTTTAGTTCCTTTAGAAAAGTGTAAACCAACTGGATATATAGTAAATAGTGCCTTAGTTTTTTGTTTCTCAAGACAATGCTAGTTGGCAAGTGGGACTGAGTTCAAGCATCAGTGTGCCGATCTGATTAAAGAATTTGTATAATGACAGAAGCATGTCTATGACTATAATACGAAACATGAATCATCAGTTGATTACATTGCTGAGCAACTCATATGTTTTCTTATTATTGTAAATCTCCGGTAATGGTCATTTATGAGCTCTTGGTGATGCCATTTTGTTTCTATAAATCTTCTTTTCTTTGTATTGATCCTTGCCAAGACATGTATCATGAACTCCTCACCTGTTGATACTGCCTGCAGATGTCCGTAGATCTGAAACGAGGAGAAAACCTGCCAATTCATATAAATATGTCATTTCCTTCATTGCCATGTGAAGGTCAGCTATTCATTTAAGTATGCACTAGAGTCGCTTTATATGTGTTATTTTGTGTGCATTCATTTGCCTGAAGTATTTCATGCTTTTGATATTTGTTTTGCGGGCTCCTGTTTTGTTTAGTATTGAGTGTGGATGCAATTGACATGTCTGGGAAACACGAAGTTGATTTACATACAAATATTTGGAAGGTACCATCTTCTGTCAAAAGTTCCTTCAGATGCACATTCCAATATGTTAATACTCTCTGCTCGTACATTACCACTGCTTGTAAGTTGTGACAACTGACAAATAAAACATCACATCTACAAGTATTGATAAGCGCATATAATTGCAAGTCATGAAGCAGGTCAATATCCTAGATTATGCTGGTAATTTGTGTACTTAGGTTAAGCATGAAGTTACTGTGGACATGTACCCTCACCTGTTCTGGTTCATGTCTTGCTCTCCTCACATGGAATTCCATGAAAAATGGTTGCATTGTTGGATTTTAAATTTTCATTGCCGTGCTGTTATGCCTAATATTTTCGCTTCCTTTATGTCTCTTGTATACAGCTTCGCTTAGATAGGTATGGCCATATCATTGGTACAGAGTACTTATCTGATCTAGTTGAAAAGGAACACGGAGCTCATAATCATGGTATACTTTCCTTCCTCCCTATCAAGAAAAGAAGTCAAATTTATTACTGAATTGTGACCATTGTACCTGTTAAGGGTATCAGAGTCTTATTAGGAGTCTTTGTTATAGAGTCCTTTTTCTATTTGTATTCGCACTCATGTACCCATATATATATATAGCCCTCGTAGGGCTATAGTTCAATACAAGTGCTATTCATAACATGGTATACAGAGCCAGAAACTAGGTTAGGGTTCGTTCTTCCTCCCCCTAGATGTTTTTTTTCCTCCCGGCGTGTTGCACTTCCACCGTCTTTCTTCTTCCGCTGCGCACGCCCCCGGGAGGAGTGGCCTTAACTCCCGGGTGGCGGCCTCATCGCTAGTCAGCCTTCGCTGCTCTTCGTCGAGGTTTGCCTCTGCCTGACTGATGGGTTCGCATCTCGTGTCGCTGACTCGCCGTCATCGATCAAGGTAGCGCTGCTAGGTGTGAGCTTTGGGTCGTTGCTTGGAGCCAGTGTCGATCTAGTCTTGTCACTAGACTTCACCTTGGTTGAGCGGGCCTAATTGGAACCCACCGCCAGCGCTCTTTGTCCAACAGCTTTCTAGCTTGCTGGAGATTTTCTCGTCCGTGGATGCTCGCCGCCGGTCTTGCTGCTCCTGCTTGATCCACGAGACATATTCATGGTTGTTCTTGTGTTCGCTGGCTCGTCCCCGCCGGTTCGTCTTCACGGTGCCTGTAAGCGTTTGTGCTGGTCCTTATGGGCTGCTTGCTTACTGTCTTGGGCTATGAACGCGACATTGGCCTTGCATTTGGGCCGAGGTGCTGGTTTTTCTTTCGGCTTTGGTGATGATGCTTCTCCTGCTGCCAGTATTGCTCTTTTGCTGCTGTGAACGTAGCTGCCTACTCCTAGAGTTTTTGCATCTTTTTCTACAACAACTCCTAGATTTTTTTTTTCTGCTGCGTCCACATCCAAATCTAATTTCTCTTGTGTTTGTCTATGCCATGGAGTCCACAAATTCTTCGTCAACCAGTCAACTTTTTCTTTTGAATTAGCCAAATTTAGTCTTTGTTTGGTTAATTACATTAGTGTCGTTCTTGGTGTCATACAGTCATCTAGGTCTTTTCGTAGCTTTTCTTGTCGACTTTATTTGTTGGCTTGGCTACTCGCTTTGATCTAGGGCATTTTGTTTGCTATTTTGATTTTTCTACGTCATTTTGTTTGCGACTATGGATCAATGGCATTCTTTTCATGTCACCATCACGGCTCTACACATGTGCTTCGTTTGCACTTGTTCGGCTATCTTCGACGAATTAAGAAGACTCCACTCTACGACGACTTTGACGAGTTAGATTTTGGATGTACTTTATCTAGTACTCCCTCCGGTCACCAATTGTTGACGTTTCAGACAAAATTTTGAACTACAAATGAACTACACGTTGCTGTCCGAACTTCAAGAAACAAAAAACGGAGGGAGTATTTAGTGACCACTCTTTCAAATGCAACGCTATTGCATACGCCTTGCATTTGAAGGAGGGGGGTGGGTGTTAATTGTATAAGAGTCTTTGTTAAAGAGTCCTACCCTTTTCTATTTGTATTCGCACTCATGTACCCATATATATAACCCTCATAGGGCTACAATTCAATACAATTGCTATTCATAACAGTACCAAGAATCTTTATCCATAGTATGTGTATCCTTTTTCTCAGTGTAGGAAAGAAAATCACATACTGCTAAATGTCAATCTTTTGCTGTTAGAACTATGCTCAGTTGGCAGGTGGAGCTGTTTGGCACTGAATACCCAGGCATAAGTCCAGGGCCTAACTCATTTAGACAATAAAAGCTGGAACTTCTAGCCGTCTTCTAAAAAAAATAAACACAACACTTTTAAAGTGATATATAATTGAAAGAGAAGCACATATCATATATTGCAATGGTGAATAGATTAATTGTTCAAAGATGTTTCAGTTAGAATATTTCATGTGACGGTCAGATGTAATTTAGTTAGAATGATTCATTTAATGGATGCTTTATTTAGGATAGTTCTTTATAACATGCTGATACTCAAAAGTTGAAACAGACCATGGACACGAGCATCATGACGAAGCAAAGAAGCATGAACATACATTCGATGAAGATGCAGAGAAAATGGTTAAGAGTGTTAAACAAGCATTGGCAAATGGTGAAGGGTGCCGAGTAAGTTATTCATCTATCAGTTCTCATTCATTTTCTTGATGATATTCTCGATTATATATCATTTTGCAGTGTTGCTAAACTGTTCCTTCAATTTTCACAGGTATATGGGCATTTAGATGTGCAGAGGGTTGCTGGTAACTTTCATGTATCGGTGCATGGTTTAAACATTTTTGTTGCTGAGAAGGTTATTAATCTAAAACTGCAGATACTTAAAAGTCTACACTTCCTACATTTTGATTTGATGTAGATGTGATCCTAAGGTTTGCAAGATAAAGATTAAGCTGCTCGAGCAGCTTAATTCTTCTTGAGAAGTACTGAAATAGGGAACATTTTGTTAGATTTTCCTTAGAAAAGCATCATTTGAGTATGTAATTAAGTATCTTCCCAAGCAGCTCAGCAAATGGCCCCAATTCCTTGTGGTGTTTAGTTGAACTGGCTGGCTCCTACCTCTCGCTGATCCAAGAATGAACTAGCATTTACAGGGGCAGGTGCTAGGATTAATGATGCTGGTCATACATAACCTCTAGTGTTCTCTTTGTTGGCTCCGTGCTTATGTCAGCATAGTGTTTTTCCCAGTCTTATCAGTTATCATTCATCTGAAAATACCACGTGAAGTACCATTGTTCATCTTTTCTGCTGTGTAGACAATTTGCAAATTAGAATCAATTTTTCAAGGCCTCTAGTGAATGAAGTAAATCACTGTTTTGTTCCAATTTGATATTTTGGTGTCGACAAGGAGACGTTATCATCTAACAGTTTTGAATTGATATTTCTATATAGGTTACTGATATATATCTTTGTTATTATGCAGATTTTTGAGGGGTCGAGCCATGTGAATGTCAGTCATGTTATTCATGAGCTGTCCTTTGGTCCGAAGTATCCAGGAATTCATAATCCACTGGATGATACCACGAGAATACTCCATGACGCAAGTGGAACTTTCAAGTACTACATCAAGGTGAGTTGTTATTGCTATAGTAGCCTGCCCTTTGTAATCAAACATGTTCATGAAACAGCTCACAAGTTGCAACATATAGGGAAGGTAAAAAAGAAAGCCTGGAGAAAGTTTAATAGTTTTATAAATATTCTAATTTACATTACAATTCAAACTCGTTCTTGAGCCAAAAGGAGTAAGTGACATTTTATTTTCTATGTTCAGTGAGCCTATTTCAGTTCTGTTGAGTGGATCTGATCTGTACACTGTGTCATCAACGTGTGGAAATTTTCTGCTACTCTATTTCACCCTGCGATTTGTAATAGTTTGTGAGTTTTCTCATCTGTTTTCCCGATTAATATGCAGGTTGTCCCAACTGAGTACAGATATCTCTCAAAGCAAGTATTGCCAACAAATCAGTTTTCTGTCACTGAGTATTTTGTTCCCATTCGCCCAACTGATAGGGCGTGGCCAGGTTACTGTTTAATCACTATCCAAGCATGGCATGTTCATCGCTTATCAAAACTAACCCTTTTCTTTTCCTGCAGCTGTTTACTTCCTGTATGACCTCTCACCAATTACAGTCACCATCAAAGAGGAAAGAAGGAACTTCCTGCATTTCATAACTCGTGTATGTGCTGTTCTTGGAGGCACATTTGCTATGACCGGTAACTTTGTCCTCTGACTCTCTTCTATTAGATGCCTGCATCAGGCATGCAGACTTGGTTTCCTGGGCCTATCAGTTGCATGCAGGGTGGAAATGGAATAGCGATTTTTAAAGAAAAAAATACCAAAGTAAATTAAGAAAAAGGAAACACTTACCAACTTCTGTCATACAGGAATGCTTGACCGATGGATGTACCAGCTTATTGAGTCTGTCACTAACTCGAAGACCAGAAGTGTGCTGCGGTAACTGCACATATCAGGATAAATGTAGGAAAGCTGTTGTTACCTGAGGAGATGTGGCTAATTGAGCCATAATAGTCTCGTTTCTCAGCTAACGGTTCATGATCAAACCATTCATGGATAACTTATAATTTGGTCTTAGTTTTATATCAGTAATCATGTTAGAGCAGCACTTTCTCTGGTCCACGGACAGCAGTTTTGTCATCAGTGTTATTCACGTTTTGTGGAAGCACCAACGTGATCGGTAACAAGGAATGGTAAAACATGAAAATCAATAAGTCTGTAACTTCAGTTTGCCTTATTATGTAGCTACAGCATGCTTGCTCCATTTGAGGCATGCATGGTCACTTTGTGACGCGAGCTCCCGGAGCATGAATTTACATATGGATTTTCTTTGGATGTCAAATGAGAGAACGAATAGCCCAAGTACATGCATGCAGATTGTTTCTAATCTCTTTTTCAATGTCACTGCCACTTGCACTACTTTCTGCCTTCCACGTTCGCACACGCACCGGTTCAGTAAGAGATGCAAACAACAGAGTTTTTGAATTCTTGTACCGGACGACGTGTCACTTCCATTTCGCTTGCTTTGGCTGCCAACCTCTCTCTTTTTCCTTTCTACCTCGGTGTAGTGTGCCCAGACAATGTTGCCGTGCCACCAAACTGGAATAATCAATCCATCGATCTGCTGAGTAAAGCGGCATGTATATAAACTGCCGGTCTGCAAAGATCCCGAGGAAAGCGGCATGTATATATTTGCATTAATTGCATTCGATCTGCTGCCATATATTGAGGCAATCAGGCTCTGGAGGGAAGTCCGGACTATTAATTTGGAAGGTAAAAACGTTTTTGGCAAACAACAGCCGGTGGAAACGGAAATAATCAGCGGTGGGTGCGTGACGTGCGTCCGACCTAAATTGGCGCGAGCCTTTTCTTTCCTTTTTGGCGGTGCCCATCCTCCCGCCCGCCAAGTTTGCGCCCCCCAAGATTGTGATTGACATTACGTCTTCCACTCCTTTTAGTCCTCGCAAGCCGTCGGCCATGTCCACCAAGGTCGTCATCAACCTTACACCCTTACCATCTTCCACCTCTGTCGTTGAATCCTCTATTCTACACCATTACATCGTCCGCGTTGTCGTCTCCGCTCGCAAGCCATCTATGTCCAAGGTGACCATTGATCCGCCTCCCCTCGCAAGCAACTCGGATCAATGGTCGGCTTGGACGTAGCGGATCAATGGTCGGCTTGGACGTAGATGGCAGCACTGGCGGTAGAGGAGGTAGCACAGAGGACTAAACATCAAAGGAGGAAGATGAGGAGGAGGTCAGGTCAATGACGACCTTGGTGGATGGGGCCAACGACTTGCGAGAGCTCAAAAAAGAGGGCGATCACAATCTTGGGGCGCGCAAACTTGGCAGGGCGGGAGGATGGGATCGTTGCCTCGTTGGAGCCATGGCTGATGATGGTGAATCATATCCAATTCCCTGATGTTTGTCTCGCCACTGCCGAAAAGAAAGAAAAGAAAAAGCTCGCGTCCACTTCAGATAGGAGACAAAGTTATGGCAAAAAGTTTCAGAAGGCAATCATTACCGGTAGTAAATAATACTCCAAATATAGAATTTAGAGTAGTACTTTGCAACCTTGGATGATCCAAGGATGTCGCACAACCATTTTTTTCAGAATTCTAACATTTTTTTCGTGTGGATATCAGCTTATTGAGCCTGTCACTAACTCAAAGACCAGAAGCGTGCTGCGGTTTGCACATATCAGGATAAATGTAGTAGGAAGCCGTGGTTACCTGTGGAGCCGTGACTAATTGAGCCATGGGCCCATGGTCTCGTCTCAGCTAACTGATCATGATCAAGCCATTCATGGATAATATGTAACTTATAAGTTATTCTTAGTTTTACATCAGTAATCATGTTACAGCAGCACTTGCTCAGGTCCACGGACTACAGTTTTGTCATCAGTCTTATTCACGTTTTGTGGAAGCATCAACTCGGTGGCAAGGAATAGTATACGAGGAAAACATGCTCGTAGCTTCAGTTCGCCTTATGTAGCTGCATTATGCTTGCTCCATTTGAGGCATGCATGGTCACTTTTGATATGGATTTTATTTTGATGTCAAGTGAGCCAAGAACGAAATGAGCAATAGCCTAAGTACATGTAGATCGTTTCTAATCTCTTTTTCAATGTCACTGCCACTTGCACTAGTTTCCGCTCTCCACGTTCGCACACACGCAGTAAGAGATGCAAACGAAAGAGTTTTTGAATTCTTGTACCTGACGACTTGTTACATCCATTTCGCTTGCTTCGGCTGCCAACCTCTCTTTTTTTCTACCTTACCTCGGTGTAGTGTGCCCCGCCAATGTTGTCATGCCACCAACCTGGAACAATCAATCCGTCTCACGGTCCTCTCTCCCGGGCGAGCCAGCGCCGTCCGGTTAAGTAGCTGATGGCAACGTCCTCTCTCCTCTGTACTTCCTTGCTGCTCCTGTTCTTCGTTTTGCCAGGTCGAGTTGTTGAAGCTGAAGAAGGCAGTGAGATCAGATGGCCGAGGAGCACAAGGTCACGGAAGCGTCGTCGGCCGAGGAAACCAAGATCGAGGAAGCATCGTCTGCGGTGGAGCCGGCAGAGGGCGCCGCCGAGAAGGGGACGGCGCCGAAGGAGTCCAAGGCCCTCGCCGTCGCCGAGAGTAAGATATCACCTACCTACGGCAGAGCATATGAGCATCCACGTGTAGATATGGCAAGAGGTTTTCCTTTTGATTCTGTTTTTGAATGTGCTTGTGCAAGTTTCATCAATTTTGCAGAGTTCAGTTGGTGCAAATACACACTTTCACAACTCACAGTCGCAAGCACATGTTCTCCTCAAGCATTCCTTTTGCACCTGAGTGTGCATTTAGCACTTCATACAAACAACCTAAACAGATAAGAACCTTTTTATGGAACCGCGAGATTATGATTTTGTATTATTTAGTTTGTGCTCGGTAAACAGGTTAATATTCCAAGTAGGTTTGAGACAAGTTATGGCAAAAAGAATTCAGAAGACAATTATTACCAGTAGTAAATACTACCTAGCAGTCTTGGATGATCTAAGGGCGTAGGACAACCATTTTTCAGCAATACTAACGTTTTCTTGGGGTGGCTATCACTCGACTGATAAATTGCGCTAATCTCTTTTACTTCTTGCCAGATGTCGAGAAGGCTTCAGGAACAGATGGCTCACATGAGAGAGGTAATAATTTCACGATACAATTTCACCTCATCATCATCATCTCGCCTGACGTATAAAGGATTATGCATCTGAAATTCAACTTTTCAACTTAATGTTCCAGACGCGTTCCTCAAGAGGATCGAGACCGAAAAGAGGATGTCGCTTATTAAGGCGTGGGAGGAGAACGAGAAGGCTAAAGCAGAGAACAGGCAAGCTCTGTGTTCTCCCTCTCCTCTGCTTTTCCAATCTCCTCACGGATTTGGGTCTGAAATGGCAGCATGAGCAATCACGCACGCCTCGTGTTCTTCTAGAAACTGATGAACACAACTGCAGGAGCAGAGCCATGCTAAATATTGGAAGTAGCAGCCGTTTACATTTTGATTTTGTCAGAAGCAATAACCAATTTTCACCATGATTTTTTTTTCCTGCATTTAAGCTGCATCTTACACTGCACACGAAAGTCACAATTTCATCCCGTTCTTGTCACCCTTGTGTCCGTCGCGCAGGGCGGCCAGGAGGCTCGCCGGCGTCACGTCATGGGAGAACTCCAAGGTGGCGCAAATGGAGTCCGAGCTCAAGAAGATCCACGTGAGTCACACTGTTATTTTGATGCTTTTCAGCTGCCCATCACCTCTCAGGAGGCAGCAGCTGCAAGCGACACCGATCTTAACACGTTGTCAACGAACGTTCCATGTGTGGGAGTGCAGGAGCAGCTGGAGATGAAGAAGGCGGCGCAGGCGGAGAAGCTGATGAACGCGGCGGCGACGGTGCGCAGGGAGGCAGAGGAGAAGCGGGCGGCGGCGGAGGCGCGCCGCGGGGAGGAGGTCGTCCGGGCGGAGGAGGCCGCCGCGAGGTACCGTGCCCGGGGACAGGCGCCCACGAGGCTCTTCGGCGCCGGGCTGTTCGGGAGGGGCTAGCAGGCAAGGCCCCTTCTGTCTGCGGCTCCGTGTTGCATGCCCGCCGTTTGCTCTTGCCGCTGCGCGCGCGCGGGCCTCTGCCTTGGCCTTGCGAGTCGCGCGCGACGGGTGTGTGCTGGGTAAAATTTGTGTCCTGTAATTTCAATTTGTTTGGCTTTGAGGTGGAGATGTGGCAGTGGGGATGTGTACATATGATGCGTACCGCTTGTTTCGGAGTTGGGGATTTTGAGATGTCGTGAGAGCAAGTACGTCATTTCATAAAGAGGCTTTCGCACACAATGCAATCTGGATGTGATAGCGTCAGAGACATGTTTTTAGAACAATGTTCATGCTATATATAATGTTCGCAAAAATAAAAATAAAAAATCGTGCCGTATATGTCTTTCACCAACAACCCTATCATATTTATCAATTATTATACTATAGTGTAGCTTGTTATTTATTATATATGGTCAAATAACCTCTATAAATATTTCGTGTGATAACACCTTTGAAACATAATCAAAGAGTTTTTGACGGAACTCTCCACATTTGCCCACAATTCATGTTTAAAATATTTATGTTGGTTCTGCTAAAAAGTTTATTTAGAGTCTTTCATCCGCATCCGCCGTCGTCTTAAGCATGTCTTCTTTCTTCCTCTGTCGCCGGACACAAACTCATATGCTGAAGATTTTACCCTTTTGGCACCACGTCCATCATTTGCGTCTCTCGTCCGCTCGTCATGAAACTTACAACTAGATCAAACATCTTCCAAAAAGATCACACAATTCACTCGTCATTCTCATCAAAAGAGATGGATGTTGTTAATGCACTTGGCAAGATCCTCAAGGCGCTTCTTGTGTTCCCAACTAGTTCATATCTTATAGCAGAGGTTTTTTAGTTTAACTACTCCGCAGTATGCATTACCTTCACATTTGCAAATAAAATAATTTTGCTAGCTATAAGTATAAACTGCATTATTACCTGCATTTGATTTTGGTCTCACAAATATGAAAGTTATTTGGTAAAGGGTTTAAAATTTTCAGTTAAAAAAATCTACCAAGCGGAAAGCCTTTCCAAAGAGGCAAAGAACAAAAGAAAAAGCTCCGCTTCCTCCCCAAGCCTACCTGGCGACCTTACCCATTCGAAACGGAAAGCTTCAGGATCCACCTCCAAATCCAAAGCCCAAAAACGAAACTCACAGCCTCCGCAACGAGGAAACCATCGGAACCCTAGATCCCCCGCGCCACAGCTCCAAAACCCTAGATCCCGCCATGCACCAGCCAAGAGCCCGCTACCCGCCCGGGTACGGCTCCGGCGGACGAGGCGGCGGAGGCGGCAACGGTGGCGGTGGCGGTGGCGGTGGCGGTGGAAACTACAACTACTACGGCCGCAATCCTCAGCCGCAGCACCAACATCACTACCACCACCACCACCAGCAGCAGGAGCTGCAACAGCAGCACGCGCATAGGAACGCCCAGCATCAGCAGCAGCAGCAACAGCAACAGCAGCAGTGGCTTCGGCGAGACCAGGCCGCGGCGGCGGCCGGAGACCCTGCGGGGAGGACAGCGTCGCAGTTCGACGCCGTGGACCCGAGGTAACTGATTTACTCATCGTTTAGTGCTTTGTCGACTTCAAGATTTGGTGTTTCGTATGGTTACAAATTAGAGTCCATAGCATCCGGAGTACTGCAATGAGACATGATTTCGGCTGACGTTTACATCGAGTTCAGAGGACCGTGATTTAACTAATGACCTCGTTGATAGTCTTTTGCTTAGGTGATGTGCCTCAACAATAATTGTATGTACTCTGTCGATTTGTGTGCTTTATTACCCTTCCTTGCCTCCTTCCATTTTGTATGCAAAAGTGTGGAATGTTGTCATTTTGGTTACATTGTTTCCTCTGTTCTCTACTTCCCCTCTTTATAAATGATTCACTCGACATCATGGCCAGTTATTTGAATGGAAATTTATCTAGTAGCATTTTTGCCTATTTGCCGACTGCTTTGTTTCTTTGTTTCAGTTCTCAAGATTGGAAGGCACAGCTGAATATACCAGCTCCAGATACACGCTATAGGACAGAGGTGGGTTGTTTTTCTTCTTATCGCTCTTACTCTTTTGATGGTCGAGAGTAGCTAAAAAAGAGTGTTCAGCTGTATTTAGTAGAATGTATGCACATTGTATATGCTCTCCTTTTTGGTGAAATTTTGGATGACAATATGCTTACTCGTGCCAGCTATTGATGTATTCGGACTGTATGCATGTCATATGATGCAGGATGTCACTGCAACGAAAGGCAATGAATTCGAAGATTACTTTTTGAAACGTGAACTGCTTATGGCAATTTATGAAAAGGGGTTCGAAAGGCCATCTCCTATTCAAGAAGAAAGCATTCCAATTGCTCTGACCGGAAGTGATATTCTTGCACGGGCTAAAAATGGCACTGGCAAGACTGCAGCATTTTGCATTCCAGCACTTGAAAAAATTGACCCCGAGAAGAATGCCATACAAGGTGAATTCTCATTCAATGATCTGGTTTCGAATGAATTGTAACCTGAGACATTTCTATAATTGCTGTTACCATCGTTTGAGCTTTGATGGAAAAGTATCTGAAGTTACTGTAAACTGAGTTATTATTATTACTATAGGTTAACTTGATGAAGCTGTTATACTAAATCCTTATTTACATTTTATGAATTTTATACAAACTTGGAATTATGTGGGGGTTTTGTATTTACATGGAAGGAACTAGTGGATTTTTTTTTTTGTTGGTAAAATGGCATTCCTCTGGGATTGACTATATGTGCCCTAGCATCCTCTGGCTGATTGACCAACTCAAATTATAAATAACAAAATAGCGTTCCACTTTATAAATCAAATTTACAATTCTCTAAGGCTCGCCAAGGGTGTCATATCTTGGGATATTTGTGGTGGTGCCAGTTTAAATCACTGCTAGTTGGTTAAAGCCTTTAGATGTGAGGCCACCACCAGGGTTCAAATTTTGGTGTGCACTAATTTATGGAATAAAAAAATTCACTCGCTGCGTCCCATTTACTCGGTATGATCCGACCTGTGGTGGGCGGGCCCTCATGTATGGGGTGGCTCAAAGCATGAGTTAAGGCCCGAACCGTAGGGGGCGGCTCCCTGAGGATGGGACCTAGAGTTCGTGGATTTTCTTGGCCGGGGTTCTGGTTAAGTTCCCTATGTATACAGCAATACCGTGGGGGCAGTCTTTCCCCCACCGGCCGAGTTTTTAAATCACTGCTAGTTCAGTGTTCTGTTTCTTCTTTTTATCTCTTGTATGTATGACATTTACATATTGTTTGAAAAACTAAACTTATCTATTTCTCAGTTGTTATTTTGGTGCCAACAAGGGAGTTGGCTCTACAGACTTCACAAGTCTGTAAAGAGCTTGGAAAGTACCTGAACATTCAGGTTATGGTTAGTACTGGAGGAACCAGCTTGAAGGATGACATCATGCGCTTATACCAACCTGTTCATTTACTTGTTGGAACTCCTGGTCGTATATTGGATCTTACAAGGAAGGGCATATGTATGCTTAATGAATGTTCAATCCTCATCATGGATGAGGTATGATGAAGAGAACACTCAACTTGGATCCTGTTTTTTTCTGTGTATTCTTTTGTGACTATTTTCCATCACTTTTATCCCACTTAATTCTTTAGATCATGTCAAAGTTCATATGTATCTGTTGTCATCTAGTCAATGTGCCCTGCCCTTCTGATTGTGTTCCTGATTCAAATCTTAGGACTTAATCATGTGAATGCAAATACATTGCTCTGAAACATTTCAGAGCAATGTATTCGTGGTATTTAGTGTTTTTACAATCTTCTTAGTGACAATTTTGTGATTTTTGTTTTTCATGTGGGTCTTGAAATCAACTTGCTGATTGTTTCCACATGTTTCATCTACGTGGTTTTAGGAACATTCAAGGTGTATTTATTGCTGCTTCCACTATGGTTTTTGTACTCATTGTGCTTCATTTTTGGTATGATGCAGGCGGATAAACTATTGGCTCCAGAGTTTCAGCCTTCTGTGGAGCAGCTTATTCATTTCCTTCCAGCTAGTCGGCAACTATTGATGTTTTCAGCAACCTTTCCTGTTACAGTCAAGGAATTCAAAGAGAAATATCTGCCCAGACCTTATGTTATTAATCTTATGGATGAACTAACATTGAAAGGAATAACACAGCACTATGCATTTGTGGAGGAAAGACAGAAGGTTCATTGTCTGAATACTCTTTTCTCAAAGGTACAACACACGGTCACTCTGTTTCTTGTTATATCCATCTTTATGTATAAACTGACACATTGTCATTTCAGCTTCAAATCAATCAGTCCATTATATTCTGCAACTCTGTTAATAGAGTTGAGCTACTAGCTAAGAAAATTACTGAGCTGGGTTACTCATGCTTCTACATTCATGCTAAGATGTTGCAAGACCATAGAAACCGGGTTTTTCATGACTTCCGCAATGGTGCCTGCAGAAACCTTGTGTGCACAGGTATCGTGGCATGTGTCGTGGTACCCTTTTTGACATATGTAGAGATGTTACTTATGATGATTTTCTTAAAAGAGTATCGTGGCATGTGTCGTTTCAGATCTGTTTACCAGAGGAATTGACATACAAGCTGTAAATGTGGTCATAAATTTTGACTTCCCTAAGACTTCGGAGACATATTTGCACAGGGTAATTCTATATTTTCTTTCCTTTAATTTTTTAATGTTCTGTGACCTCGCTTCAATCAAACGATCTGTACTGTTTGGTATTTTTCTAGGTTGGTCGTTCTGGGAGGTATGGACACCTTGGTCTGGCAGTGAACTTAATCACCTATGAGGACCGTTTCAACTTGTAAGCCTGCATTACGAAGTGTCATGTTTCACTTTTACGATATTTCTCAGTGACAGCAACCTGTTCACTTGTATTGCATCAAGATTATTGATCCTTTTATCATTATTTTGCAGGTATAGGATTGAGCAAGAACTTGGGACAGAGATTAAACCAATACCCCCACAGATTGATGTGGAGGTGTACTGCCAATGATGGATGTGACAGTTTCGATGCATCATGCATTTTCTTTTTATATCATAGAACATTATGCAACGACAGCTGTACATAACACCCCATCAAGTAAGTTCTCCAATCATCGAGCGCACCCTTTAGCTAGCACATTATTCAGTTTCCCATGAATTCTGAATCTTCTCTTTTCTTACAGGGTTTTGTTTTGGTGCCTTGATGATGCATTAGTAGAGGAAGGTGTTTCGTGCCGGCACTGACACTAATCAGTTTTAAATGTGGACATCATCTGGAGTCATCATGTCTTTTCTTTTTCTTTCCTTCTACTTCTAATATATATGTATGGATATATATTACCTTATTAATGTTGTTTTGTATTGACTTTGATGTGTTTCTTGGTGCATACTATTTAGTATTTATTTAATTTTTACCAGAATACCCTTGCTCATGGTTTCAATGCCTTTCTATAATATTAAATAGACTTGGGAGTGTTGTCCTAATGACATCAGTTAAAAGCGGTTGCGATCATGCAACCAACTGCAATGTGAATCTAAGCAATCGAAGCATTGTTTTCAAACCGCTTAGGTAGGATCGTTGCCGTGTCTAGTCCAGTCTTCTGGCTAAAAATTGTCAAATCCAATCTGAAGAAAATTGGAAGTGCAATTAGTGTTCTTTACTATGCGTTTACCTTCGGTTTCTCAGGCTAAGAGCTGACTCAGATTTTCTCACTCGTCAGGCTAGCCCGTCCACGTTAGAGCACGGTGGCTTCGGCCGGTCGTAGCGGACCGGGAAAGCTGAGTGAGGAGGGCGGCCCACCAGATGAGAAAGCAAAAGGCCTAGGTGGGCCGTAAGCCGTGGAAGAGCAAAGCCCACGCTCGGACCAACGACGCACGGAAGCGCGCGCACAAGCGGAGCTAGCATTATTAGTACCACATCGCTGAACAAAGGAGAGCTTAACCAGCTTATAAACCGAAGCATCCCACCTGCTTCGTCCCTTCGGGGACATCCGATAAAATTGGAACGATACAGAGAAGATTAGCATGGCCCCTGCGCAAGGATGACACGCACAAATCGAGAAATGGTCCAAATTTTTTTGAGATTTTGCGCACCGGTCCTTTTTCCTTTGCGAGTATGCCCCTGAGGCGTTCCTCTTTGCCCCCTCTTATTTCCTGTTCTCGTGCGGCGAGGTCCAATGTTGTTGCCGAAGGCGTGTTTCATCTTTACATGCACACCCCTGAAAGAAGTATTTCAGTCAAAGTTTCTCCATTTTCGTCCTTTATGAGCGTGCAGGTTAGTGCAAACGGAATTGCTCCTCTTTTTTCCTCAATTTTTTTTTCGAAAACGATTTCCCCCTTATTCTTCAGAGCAGGTTGTTCCGCTAGCTACCTGACTCGTGCACCATCAAATTTCTTTACTCCCCAAAAGTTTTTTTTTTTTTTTTTTTTTTTTTTTTTTTTTTTTTGCAAATTTCTATTGCACAATACAAAACCCAACCATAGAGGAGAGGAGACCATGATGCGAATGCCGGCCATGCTTTTGTTTAGAAAACACGTCTGCACTGTGGGTAAGGATAATAATTGTGATCCTGTTGCTTGCACATCGTGTCGGATGCTGCAGGCACCGTGCGCTTCGCTTCAGTTTGCTAACACCGGCTGCCGAGCGAGCAGCGACGCGTCGAAACCAGCCGTCGATTCCGTTTGGAAAGAAACGAAACGCACTCGCGTTCCGTTTTGATAGCCTGTGGCTGTGGGCAGGCTGCTCGTGGTTCGCTCACGCCACGGCCGCGGCGCACGAGAAAGGAGGGCAGGGCAAACGGCCGGCACCGCGCCTCCCACCGTTCAAACGCGCACGCCTTGCCTTCAAAAAAAAAAAAAAAAAAAAAACGCGCACGCCTTTTCGGCCCTGCCACCCCCATCCGGACCACGGCAAGCAAAGATCGCCGCCACGCCAGCTTTCACAGCCCCACCCTCCCACCGACACCGCGGGCCCGCACACGCACACGCCACCCGGGCCCGCATGTCACCGCAGCCTAGCCGTGGGCGTCTCGATCTTGCCCGGCACTGGCTCGGCTGCCGCGACCGTTGTCTTTAACTCGACACAGAAACCCAGAGCCTCCGCACTCTCGCTCCGACACGCGCCACTCCCCGTTTGCTTGTCTTTCCCCGGCCGCCGTCCCCGCCGCCGCCTCGCCAGATCCCGTCCGGCCGGTTTGGGAGAGAGAGAGTGCCGGAGATGGGCAGCGCCAGCGCGTTCCTCATCAGGTGGATCAACTTCTTCACCATGGTCAGTCTCCCTCCTCCTTTCCCTTTGCTTCCCCCTTCCTGCGGTCTTGCCTTCCCGCACCTTCGAATTTAAGAAGCCGTCTTGCTTCGCTTACCATTTTGAAGCTGGAGGTTGCTCCTTCCGTGTCCGCGTTCTCGCCACCTTCCGCTTGCGCCGTCCGATACTGCTTCCCATTTGGTGCTGCGAAAACCCTGCATTTTGGTGTTCCTCCTCTTGTTTTGCCCTCCCGCACTGTGCTGAATATGTGGTTAGCCTTGTTGGAATTCTGCTTCGATTGGCTATTTCCATCGCATTTCTAGTTCCCGATTTGGTTCAGAGGATAAATTGCTCGGCTGATTTACCGAAGTCCACGCATTTTCGAGCTGGATTGCTTCCTAATTACGCATGCGTTGATGGTTTCTTAGGCTAGGTAATTCTTAATTTCATAATTTTAAGTTAGGATAAACATAGGGAAGAGATAATGATCGCGCTTTGTCAAATCACTTTATGCTGCTTTCAAAGTGCTTTTTTGAACAGATACTGGCACTGCTGGTGGTGGGTTTCGGGTTCTGGATGAGCACCCACAACGACGCGTGCAGACGGTCCTTGACCATCCCTGTCATGGGTCTCGGAGGAGTGATTTTTCTCATGTACGCATCAAATTGTACTCCAATGGTGATAAAACGGTGAATCATCATGGTCCCTTTTAAGCTGGCTCACTTTCAATTTTGCTGCAGATCGCTCGTGGGATTCCTTGGTGCTTGGAAGAACATTTCGTGCTTGCTCTGGACAGTATCCTTATCGTTCTCGTGAAACTGGAACAATAGAAAGTAGCAATCACATGAGTGCTAATTGTCTTGGTTGCCTTTTGTGGGTGCTTTTTTGGAGGTATCTGTTACCTTGACATGTGGGTGTCAGTACCTAATCATGCTGTTCCTGGTCTTGGTGGCAATCATGGTGTTCACGGTCCTTGCGTAAGTTCCTTTGATTAATTTGTGATGACATATCACTTTATGTTGGTGACTGTCATTTTGTACTTTTTGTTTGAAAAATTTCTGCTGTGCACGCTGGTTAGGTGATGCCACTTTATTGTACACCACCGTATAGAGGTTAATTGTCAAATGTCCTCAAAAAGTAGTTGTGTTTTTGGTTAACTCTGCTGTGCTCTTGTTTTACTTTTGCAGGTTTATCATCACAAATACAGGAACTGGTCATGTTGTTCCTGGGGCTAGGTATGTGACTACCGGTAGCAACCCCTTAATTATTGGAAGAATTTCAGTCCTAGAGGATACGTGAACTGAAAGATTTCTCATGTTATATGCAGATATAAAGAGTATCGTCTTCAGGATTACAGTTCCTGGTTTGTCAAACAGGCATGTCCTGTTTCTGTGCTTGAACAAACTCTGTTTCCTCTGCAATTCATGTCGCTGCGCTGGCACATAACTCTCTTCAGTTATTTCTTCTTTTCAAACTCTAGCTCAATGACACAAAAAAGTGGACTCGCCTGAGAAGTTGTCTAGTGAAGTCAGATGACTGCAATAATCTGTCAAAAAGATACAAGGTAATTTTCTGTCACCAGGTTTTGCTGTCTTGGAGTGCTCCATTTGCTACCATATCCTGTTACAGTGATCTAACTTGTATCCAACTTCATGCAGTCTCTGAAACAATACAAGGCTGCAGACCTTACTCCCATGGAATCCGGTTGCTGCCGCCCACCGGCAGAGTATGCACCTGAGCCTTTCAGTGTTTTCAAACTTGCAACTGCTCACTATAATATTAAACTCGGTATATCACCATTTCTCTAAATGTCAGGTGTGGCTACCCTGCTGTGAATGCCTCCTATTTTGATCTGAGCTATCATCCAGTTAGTACCAACGTCGACTGCAAATTGTACAAAAATGTGCGCTTTGTTAGGTGTTACGACTGTAATTCTTGCAAGTAAGCTTCTTGTGATCTCACTCCCTAGCTCGGAAACATCGTAACATTTTAAGGATGCCAATTTTTATTCCAATCTTCTGGTTTCAGAGCTGGGGTTGCACAGTACATGAAGGAAGAGTGGCGAGTGGTTGCCATATTCAATGTGATATTGTTTATTATTCTGGTAAGCCCTGCCGTCAAACCGTACACAAACCATCTTTACCGCTGTTCTGATCTGCTCATAATTTTCTCTACGTTGTTGTGTTAGTCGTTCGTGTACTTCGTCGGCTGCTGTGCACGGCGAAGCGCTGGAGGAAGCGACACAAAGGCTCGTGGAAGATAGACGTGGAAAACTCAAGATGATTTGCTTTAGTTAGCATTGCCATTCCTTGTAATATTGTTCTTGTTCCATCAAGTTTCTTTGATGAAGGGATGAAATTCTTTGTTGCAATTGTGTTGTGAACATACCTGAGAAAAGAATTTCATCTCACTCCTTAAGAGAAAACTATGAATGATCTCAGGACAATGATCAGATTTATTACGAGTCCCAATAAGAGGACAGAGATACATGATACATAGCCATATACGTGGCATAAATTCAGGCAGATGGAGCTCTGCACATATCAAAATTGAGCATTCTCTGCACGATACATAGCCATCTTCGTGGCATCAATCTCTGCCGAAGTATTTTCTTGTTGAGCAACAAAATTAAAATGGTCAATGGAAAGGAGTCAAAACAGATATCTGTTTTGGTACACTTCAAGTGAAACATAAGGCACATCTGCTTCGTGCAGCCTTACGCCTGCTGAACTCATTTGTCGCTTACAAGGGGGCTGTAAACAGGGAACCACATATTCCGAGCAACGTAGTCTATTGTTTCCTCCTGTTTAATACATGAAAAAATAATTTCAGACACTGCTATGGGTGCTGTAAGAACGTGGCCATGTTTGCGTACAAGTATAATACCTCTGTCATGCTCTTGAGCTCCTTGGCACCCACAGCACTGGTGCCCTCAGCCAGATCTTCAGCAACAGCAGCCCGGACGACTGCGGCACCGACACGTGCAGTGATTGATCGGATACTGTAATGTTTTGTTTGTGGATGTTAGTGGGATCATTATAATCGAATAGGATGAAATGCTTGGATCAATGCGTGCTGAATGAAGAACTCACCTGGCGACCTCAGGGAAGATGATTCCCTGATTAATCTCATCATCCCCCATGTAATGCGCAAGGCTGCATTGAAATAAGTAGATCCTTAGCTAAATATTGTCAAAAGAGAAAGGCACGATAGAAA
The DNA here is from genome assembly GCA_007726485.1 of Eragrostis curvula. Lineage (NCBI taxonomy): Eukaryota > Viridiplantae > Streptophyta > Magnoliopsida > Poales > Poaceae > Eragrostis > Eragrostis curvula. The sequence goes on from CM017439.1 coordinate 43,500,234, forward strand.
TTAAATGCTTTGTGAGGAACTCCACTAAATCCGTAATCTTTTAGGTTTCACATTGTGTTTGAAAAATTTCAGCACTAGTATATCTTAACATAGTTTGAATGATTTGACGACGGTGGTCAGTTCTGCTCGGAAAAGTACAGAATAATTCAAATCAACTTAGGCATTTCAAGAAAAGAAAAACCAAAGTTGGCTGGTTGTGTTAACTTAATAAAATGAACATCAGGAGAGCAACATGCAGGAGCAGTTAATCTAGTGGGCCAACCATATATACTTACCACTCAGCTGCTTGTTGAAGCATGCCATCTGAAATATTTCTAGCCCCCGAAAGAAGTGCTCCTAAACCAATCCTGCATTTAGAACAAACTTCCATCAAGGAAACACAAAAACCAATGATCTTAGGAAGGTGAAGGTTTAACAGAGAGTTTGCCATACCCAGGAAATAGATACATGTTGTTTGCTTGATTAACATAACCTGTTTTCCCATTTTCTAACAAATCCACAGATTGTAGCATTAGCAATCATAAAAGAGATTATAGCTAACAAACAATTCAAAAGAGAATTGGCAGGACCTACCTAAAGAAACATTACTGAAAGGGCTTCCACTGGCAAATATAGCATTCTCTCCAACATACTTGAATACAGCTTCAGGAGTACATTCAGCTGTAACAAGAAAAGAACAACATCAGAATTTCATCTTTGGATATCCTCAAAGTTACATGTGTGAGAAAACCTTTAGTGGTTGGGTTGGACATTGCAAAAATTGCAGGGCGCGGGGAGTCAGATTCTTTCATCGCCTTGAGAACCTGGAGAGGTATAGAGTTAGCACTCAATTGTTAAAATATGATGTACTCTGATACGCACAACTGGGCGCAATCAATCACTGTTATCACAAGAATGCATGTGAATGTATCAAGGTTATTGGTAATGGGAATATTATTAGACCCAAAAAAAAGCTAAGGTCAGTCTTTCAATAAATATAAAAGGATTATTTACTGCTAGTCTACTACCAATAAGCACCTCGACTGAGTGCTAAATCCGGAGTAGTAAAACAGGAGGATAAAAGCATACATTAACTAATCTTGATAGAAGCGGCTATGCAGTATCTATGCTTACCTCCTCGTTAAATATTCCACCAACCCCAGATAGTCCTAAAAGCACATGAGGCTTAACCTTTTTGACCTGATGATCAGTATCAAACTCAATTAGTTCAAGCACCAACGAAGAATTTTAGTCCCAAGTAACTGAATTACTGAAATCAAAAATATCATACCACTTCAACAAGACTAGCCCCCTCATGGAGACCCTCAATCTCATTAGGACTATGACCTCTGGCAAAACGTGCCACTGCAGGATCCAGATCCTTCCGACCTTTGGTAATAAGGCCCTGCATGATACAACATAACACAGGAACACATATGTTATAAGCCTATTAATCTTGGCTTTTACAGTGAACACATATAAAACCGAACACCTAGTGTGGAAGGCAGGAAAAAAAAAGAGAAGCATTTGCTTTCATGAAGTTAACCTACATCCTTGTCCAAAACCCAGAATTGGTTCTGTTCTTCGCTGCTCCCAGGCATCCTTAACATTTCCTGTTTAGCCATGTTAAGCACACCTATCCCAGCACTGAAAGCTAAAAGAGGAATTAGAATGCACAAACCAAACTTTTGACAAGGAACATGATCTACTCAGGAACGTGTATAGGCAATGTGAAACATATACGATACCTTCCAGCTCCTGCAACAACTATCTTTTGCTTATTAAAATCCTCAAGGGGTCGGCCCTGTGCTCTGACAGCACTAAGTAGGCCAGCTAGAGCAACTCCAGCTGTGCCCTATTGAATAGGAAGAGACCATCAAACGATAAGATAAAAGTTGGAACAAACATATTCTGCCAACAAATAACATTAAACTAATTGGATAATCAAAGTACCTGCACATCATCATTGAACATGCAAAATTGGTTTCGATACCTCTGTAGCGTCTCGAAAGCCCATTTCATTTGGAAGTCTTCGAACTGTAATTTAATCTCTTCAGAAACTAGCATCACTGAGTATGCAGATAAAGCATGACCACAAAGCACACATACCTGCACAACTGCTTTGGGCCAGCGTGCACGGACAGCTTCCATGAATTCATCTATAATCTCCAAGTACTCATCTCCTTCCAGTCTAGGTTGCCTCAGTCCTAAATCTAAGTAAATAATTACAGATTAAGGTATGCTACAACGGAAGAATTTACTCGCAGAAAACAAGCAGCTCTCATGTTTTGATTTAATAAAAGAATTCTCAACTCTGCTTTAAATATAAGATTTGTTTTATAAAAAATCATCTCACGATGAAAATGTTTTCAGAAAACTATGTTTGATGAATCTTACGCACATAGCTTGTCCTCCAGTAGCTTTTGATTATTCGTTCCCACATCAAGCATTACTGGAAGAACCTACAAATATTGATGTATTCAGAGAGCAGGAAAGCGTGAAAAAGGTATCAATAACTTATGGGGTTTGTGGCTGTTGAGTACAATATGTTCTTTCTATTTCAGAAAGGAAGTAGCACTTTTCGTACCCTTTGTGGGTTAATACCAGCAGCTGCCACGTAAACATCAAGTTTACCGATGGGAATGCCTATGCCTTGGACTCCAAGATCACCTAAGCCTAGGATGCGACTCCCATCAGTCACGACTATCATGTCAACCTGGAAAGAAAAAAGTACCGCCCAATCACATTAATATATGCAGTACAATCAGAACTGGAGAAAATTATATGTTTTGGTCTCTGAAAAAGATATTACGCATAACAGAGAGCTAAAACATGGAAAATAAAATATATATTTAAATGTACATTACTGTGTTATTGCCTCTAAGCATTGGCTGAAGGCAAACTAAAAACAAAGTACTAGCATGCCATATAGCTGTGCGAAACCACTAGCATCCATATGCATAAAAAACACAACCGGCTTATTGGCTTGTGTAGGCAATTCAAGAAATTTTGCAATTCAAGTTGATAGAACTCCATCCGATGCGTCGAGGGTACTCAACGGGAGACACCGCAATGATCTCAACTTCCGTCCTTAAACTTCTGATGCTACTTTAAAAGCAATTCCCTGATAAACAACATTTTTTGGTTTACCTTCTTAGCAGGCCAGTTGTAAATCATCGACATCATCTCCCCCTTATCTTTAGCACTGAAATACATCCCACGGGGGCGCCTGAACAGACCGCTGTAGTTTTCACATACCAGCCCGACAGTCGGAGTGTAGATGATCGGCGCGAAATCCTTGATGTTGTCAATAAGCGCCTGGCAGAAACAGAGCATGTCAAGTTACATGAACACTAGGAACACTTTCAGGCTTTTGCTCCCCGAACAGAAAAAAGGATTGTGCACTGCGAACAATGGGTGCTCACCCGGTAGTACAGTGTCTCATTCCGATCGTGCAGCCTGTTGAGGATCCTCCACTTGGCCAGCGCGATGACGGACTCCGGCTCGCCCCGCGTGTTGTTCTCCAGCGACCGGTACGAGTTAACTGCAACAGAGCAAGCGCACGCGGGTCACAATTAGCAACGGGTGTCGCGTGATCCCGCAAACCAACCATTCGGCAAGAAGACAAAAACGGTGACGGAGGGAAGCGGGCGACTCACTGAAGCGATCGTACTGCTGCTCGAAGCACATGACCCGCGGCGGGAGCAGGCCGCGGAGGCCGAGCCGGTCGCGCTCCGTCAAGGGGAACGCCGTGTCCTGCGCCCATCGTCCCCGAGGTAAGTTGAAATTCGCATTCGAGTAGGGCGCGCGAGATCGCGGAGGGGCGGCCGGCCTACCTTGTTGTACCATGGGTCGTTGAGGATGTCGTTGCCGCGCTTGTTCACGATGCAGGGCCCCAGTATGGTGGTGGGGGTGCCCTTGGCCACGGGGGCGGACGACGACAGCAGCCGCCGGATCTGCCCCGACCGCCGCCGCGCCGCGGCGGCCGCCGAACACAACATCGCGCGAGAAGATCAGCGGGTGCCCCCGGCCGCCGCCGCCGCTGGGTCCAATCGAAATCCAATGCCCGGCTGCTGCTGCTGCGGCCTCGGTCGCGGGGGACGGGACGGTGCCGGGAACGAGGCCGAGCTCCAGGGAGATTTGAAGGGGTCCGTCGCTGTGCGGTGTGGGCACCCCCGGTGAGGCTAGGCTCCCGGTCGCGGTCAGGGTTGGGTGGAGGCGGGTGATGCGTGTGCGCGACGCAGGAGGCGGTGAGAGGTGGACCTGGTGGGGCGCGGAGGAGCGGAGTCGGACGCGGGCCGGGACGCGGCTCAACTAGTGGAGGCGGCGCTGTCGGGTTGCAAGCGACGGCGACGAGTTTCGCAGGACCTGCCCGAGCGCACACACAATTTGGAGATTCGATGGCATACTACTCCGCTTTGGACGTACACACTTTGGACTTTGGAGATTCGATGCCGCAACGGGGGATTTGATGCCCAAGGTTGAAAATGGGGCACCGGAGCACGGTGCTATCACAGTATGACGAATTACGCATAAGACTAAGAGGATATACGATTATTATGATTAAACTGAATTAGGATCAAGCATCTTCAAGAGAGTCCTATAAACCTCCCTTAAATTTAGTTATTGGAATTTTAGGTAAAAAAACTATCTCCAACAGGGCCCCAAAACAACTCCTAACTTTCACATAGCCCCTAAACTCCACTCATTTGTAGCTACAAACAGGGAAAGAATTGGGAGTCAATTCCTTCTTTTTCCACTACAATTAATGTTTTTGTGGCCTTAAATGCTGATGTGGCACAATCAAATTTTTTTTGAGCCACTTTTAGGGAAGGACTGTTGGAGGAGAGAGGACAAATTGCCCCTCATAATTTTTTGGTTGCTCCTAAAAACAAGTTTATGGGACCAATTTTATGGGATTCTCTTGGAGATGCTCTTATGATGGATTTCCTTTCCTTCTTAATTTCGAGAATACGATTTTTTTTTTTTTTGGAGGGGGGGGGCTATTTATCCATCACTCGGGTAAAACAGCCCCATCGATCATCTAAATTTCCATCCCTTCGATGAAAATCCGATGGACACAACCCTTCTTCTTTTTCCAGCCGAGCTCCACTTCCTCATACCCCGCTAGCACCAGCTCGCCGCCTTGCCTCTAGGTGCTAGCTTCGCTGGAGCTCAACGCGCAGGGAGAGCTCCAACGAAGCCCTAGCCCCGAGATAACCGTCATCTGCCACTGTTGCCTTCCTCACCCCATCCGACCTTGCTCAACCGTCATTCTCTGCCACCCGGCCAACACGCATCCTTGTCGCCTCACTGCCCGCCTTCCCAGGTCCTCTTACTTTTTTTTTGGTGATGGGCGACCCCTCTTACTCCGGTGACCATAAACCCCAAACCTTAGCCCCAATCCCGAGTCGAGGACGAGGCTCGATTTCGCTGGATTTGGGAGAGGAAGGTGAAGAGAGTGGAAGAGGAAAAATCGGGTGAGAGAAGGTCACATTTCACCCGGGCAAGATTGAGCAATTCTCTTTGTACTCAACATAAACAATATGCAAGCACACACCCCTCTTAACGACTTAATGCACATGAGAGTTTGTACTAGTAGATCTTTGTTGACGAAGCCACCCAGGACGACTCGTTATCGTTGGCTCATCGCCTATCACTGAAAGAGTAATTAATAATAAAACATTGATACTGGGCACGTATAAAAAACTAACAAGCTGATCTACGCTCAATTCGTGATCAACATGATTTATCTGATCTAAGTGGAAATATGTTTGAATGTGAGTAACGAGCTCAGGAAATAAATGTGTTTCAAAGCCGTATCTAAGGTGACCATTCGACCGTGTATTTAGCCGAGCACATGTCCGTTCAACTCAACCCCAATCACAGGCAAGCTCCACAAAACTCCAACACCGGCGTCCAACAACCCGTCTCGTTAGCGTTAACCCACATTCTATTTCATGTCTTGCGCAATGCTCATGATTTGCGATGACGCGAGGCTCATGTGAATTAATTTTACAAAGCCGTAAACTTGGTCATAACAAAGAGTGATCTTAGCGCATTTCGTTCCACGACGTTTACAAGACTTGCGGCTGCCGGTGGCTCTACTCATTGCCCCTTGCACCGCCGCACGGCACAACTGGCCCGCCGGGAAGCCTTCGAAGAATATCGGAAGCGGGACAAACAGGTTGGACGAACCAGCTACCTTTCCGAAACCCCCCGTTTTAGTCCTTTTGTTAATTGGGTGAGGCACCTTTACGAGATTCCGTCCACGATCAATCTCGACCAGGATCCCAATATTCTAGTGTGTGTTTGGTTGCTAGCACGGAGCTGTACGCGCGCGTTCGTTCCATCCCGAACGTCGTCATACGGCAAAATTACGTGAACGAGATGGTTTCATCATCGTTAGATGATGGATTTTCGTTGAGCTGTACGGCTCCATGCATTCTGGATACTATACTATCCAGTGGATAGCGTGGTTCGATCCAGCCAACCAAGCATGGTGACGAGCCTAATCCTGCATGAATAGCGCCTGTGATCTCCGCCATTCTTTCTCTACCGCTGATCGATATATATGGTCCTAAATTTGATTTGCCTTTTGCGCATGTGTGTATATGCGAGCGAATCCAAAAAGAACTGGTGCAAGCGCAAGTCGGTGTCGTAGTGTCGTGGAATGATATGTTCCATTCTGCGCGTCCTTAGCCCATTTCGGCCTCATTGCTGGGCCCTCAAAACTCCATTCTTTGTGTCCTTAGCATCTTACGTTCGCCCTGGTGTGGAGCATGCCAAGCAGTCCATATCCCATATCCTCCGTGCAAGTCTGTATTCATGTGGAACTATGGAATGTTCACCTCTGACAGGGGCAGGCTTCTTCCCTGGCGCCGGCTCCGATGGGCAACCGCGGTGGTCGCCGGCATTGGAAGGTAAGGTCCCTGATCCATAACTCCATTGCTCAACGGGGTGGCAGCCGGAGCCCCAGCGGATCGTCCTCTCCGACGGTATCACACGGTAGAGAGCAAGCATGGCTGACAAGGATACATGCACGTACGTATGTAATCATGCACCGATGCACGTTCTACGAAACACATATTAAGAAACAAGACAATAAGCATCATTTGAAATAGCTAGTTGTACTAGCACCCGTATAGAGTCGGAAAGGAAACAGGAAACTAACCAAATCTGTTACGATCAAATCGCACTGACATACTTTTATCTGATCTAGTAAGTCGAACCGTGTTTGAACATCATTAAGGGCTGACCTCGAGCAGTAAACTTGTTTCAAAGTCGCATGTAGCTGAATCCATTTAGGCCGTAGTATATATTTAACCCATGCACCGGTTGGTCCAACTCAACCTTCTCTTTTCCTTTTGTTTTACACGAGTCCAACTCAACCTGAACAAAGCCATACAAAGAGCGGAGCTTTCATTGTGGAGGCTCCGCCAAAGGAGTTTTCCTTTGCACCGCATGGCGCAGTCCGGGGAGCCGCGCAGAAGCGGGAAGAGCCGGGAGTGGGAGGCCAGAAGGCCTTGCCGAATTATACCCGGTACCGGCAGACTGGGTGAAGCGCCTCTGCCAGAGACCGTTCATGCGCAATCGCGACCAGGATTCCTGTGGTCTCCGCCACTCTTTCTTTCTCTGTCGCCGTCGAGCTTTTCGGCTATCCGTCGGTGCTAGAATAAGGAACTTTATTATATGCGAGCGAGCCCCGCAGAATTCGTGCAAGCCAGCCTCGTTCGTGGGCTGACATGTTCCATTAGCTTAGGCCTAGCCCACTCCCTCCTCATTGCTGGGCACGTAAAACTGAACAACGCGTTACCACCGGGCCCATTTAGCATCACGGGTTGAAACCCCCGCGGGTCTCAAAAAGCCGAGCTAGCCCAAGCACCCAGGGTTCGGCAAATTAGTTGCTCGGATTTCCTATGTACATCATTCTACGAGAGTCAACTTGTAGATCAGTGCTTGAGATTCGTGCGGACAATTACGAACGGTGATCCATCTTCGACGTCCGTGTCTGGCTTCCTTCCGCGACGAATCTCCTTCGACGCATCGTTTCTCGCCGTCGTCGGGTCGGAGAATCCGTTGCCGTGATCAAGGTTTGAAAAATCAACGAAAACCGGACTTACCGGTCCGGTCCGGTAAGTCCGGTTTGCCGATTTTTGAATTTCAATTTGAAAATTTGAGAAAATTTGGAATAAAAAATATGTAAATAAACTAGACGTTATTTGCATAATATTGGTGGAAACCATACACGAAAACAACTTTGTTTGATGGGTGAAATAATTGTCGGAAAATTTATGGGAGAAAAGAAATAAAAAAAAACAGAACCATGCATGCATATCATTTCATATTGCACAACAGCTTGTATTTTCCGTGGGAGTTTGGCTTTGTCAAAAATTCCCAAAACCCCGTGATAGCTAGAAATCACAGCAAAGTAATTTTGAGAACGTTTCATAATATTTGGAGCACGTTTGATTAGGTGGAAAATTCGTCATTTGCCTCTGCCGTATAAAATCTGGAAGCAGTCCTACGCTAGTTGGGCTTGGCCGTTTAGAAACCAGAAAAATAGAAAGGGAAGGTGCTTACCTGGCCGGCCCACAAGGATCAAAACAGTCCAGCCAGCCTGCGCAGCTGCTTCTTCCGTCTTTCCTCTCTCACGCCCGATACTGCCGCAGCCATCGACGCCGCACCGCACCGACACACCGTTCCGCCGCCTGCGTGGATGCATCCCGGCCCTCCCTGGCATTCCTCTCTCGTCCGCTCGCGCCCATGCCTCCTCCTGCTCCAGCCGCGGACCAAGGACAGCCGAAGTCGCGCGCCTGCCAACTCCCGCGCCGCGCCGCGTCTCGCCATTTGCCGCCGCAACGCCGCCTTTCTGTTCTGCCCTGTAACCGGTAAAACCGACCGGTTACCGACCAAAACCGGTCGATAACCGGGAAAATCGACCGGTTTCATGATTTTCAAATTCGAAATTTGATTTTTGAATTTTCATTCGAAAGCCGACCGGTTATCGTGGTAACCGGTGAAATCGGAAGTTTCGGTGGCAGACGGTTTTCGCGATCTGAACGATAATGTAAACCTTGGCCGTGATTGGTGGCGGCGGAAGCCCTGATGCCAAAGAAGGAGCTTGGAGCTCGACGTCGTCGGGTGGCAAGCACTGGTAGTGGCGGAGTGGCAGCAGCGTGAGGAAGAAGAGACGATGTCGCTCGCCGTGGGGCAACTTCATGTGGGTTGTGGGCCGATCTAAAGCTGCGATCCCGTTGATCGATATGTGGATAGGAGGTCCCTAGTTGCTCGTCGCACTACTCATGATCCGCCTCGTCTTCAAACATATAACAGCGTGTTCGTCTCGCTGCTTTGCAGCAGCTGCAGTGTTCGCAGTTATTTCTTCAGCAGCAGCTACAGTGTTTTCAGCAGCAGCTACAGTGTTCGCAGTTATTTTCCTGCAGCTGCAGCGAAACCGCCTCCCTGGGTCATTGCCTCCGCCTCCGTCTACGGCCTTTAGCGCAGTGAGTTTTAATTTAGTACTACTCTTTATCCTCACATGGTCCATCATGTATATATTACATTTTGCTAATCTCTCAATGGTTTTTTCAACCATTGGATATGGATCTAGTCATATAGATCTTCACACACTCTCTCAATCTTAATCTTGAAAAAAATGCTCCACCGAATAATAAAAATGTGCCAGCTTCAGCAATCCGGCTTCATTAAAACAATGTTCCATGTATACATTTATTTGTATTGTAAAACATGACCAAGAAAGATCATATTTTAGTCATCTAGGAACTAAATGTTCCAACTTCAATCGAAAAATGTTTCAGCTTCACGAAAGAATTGTTCCGAAAATATGACTGAGAGACATACGAAATCTCAGTCACCTAAGAAGGAGGAAATCCTTTTTATTTATCGATTATATTTTGTTATCCATAATGTTACAAAACTTTTTTTTTTTGCACATAATGTTACAAAACTTGATCAGGATATGTCACGTGGAAGAACCTTTATACGTGTGTGGCGCAGATGCGTGATACTAGTTCGTGTTTAAAGGTTAGAGTCGGTATCACTTCTGTGATCAGTTTGTTGACGTTAATGCCTCATCCAATGGCAAACCATACATGGAGCGATAAGAATCTCCTTCTGCGAGTTGGTAGCAGCCATGTTGCCTTATTTCACGCTCGCGTTCACTAGAATTGGATGGCTTATTTCTATCTTTACAGGAAAGTTGGTAGCAGTCTTGTTGACGATTTTTATTTCTGTGTTCACAAATCACAAGGCATTGTGTGCTTGCATGAGCGGTACACACGAACTACGTAACACACGCTACTGACGTCTGACGCTGAGGAATCACGCACGTATATCATCACTCAACAGAGGAAACAACGCATTGATCCGGCACCAACGGCCGGTGCGGGCGGCCGGGCAGCCCTCAGAGCGCGGACCTGCAGGCAGGCGGGCGCAGCATCTTGGCCATCTCCTCCGCGAACCTGTCCATGGCAGGGCCGGGGAGGCACATGGGCACCACAACACCGTCCTCTCCATCGGCACCCTTGGCAGCTATGAGGAAGCTGGCCATTCCCGGGACGGGCCCGACGCTGCCCTTCGCGGGCCCGCCGTACGCCGGCCTGCCCCACCCGAAGTCGACGTCGCCGAACCCGGCCTTGGTCACGTCCGACAGCAGGAACGCCCGCGCCACCGTGAAGTGCGGCAGCCCGCGCAGCGCCATCAGGTCGGCCACCGAGCGCAGGTACTCCACGTCCACCGCGAAGCCCAACGGGTTCGCGGCCAGCTCGCCGGCAGTAGCGAGCGCCGCGGGGAACGCGAACGTGTTGCCGTAGTAACCCTCCGGGATGGCGGCGGCGGTGGCACCGGGCGCGGGCTTTTTGTTGCGGCGGGCGCTGGCGATGCAGATCCTCATCATCCGCATCACCGCGCCGGCGTCGTCGGCTGGGCCCGATGGGGCCAGCGCCGCCGTGCGGCACTTCCAGAGGCAGCCGGCGATCGCGTCGAACGCGGTGGCGTGGGCGCGGAGGTGCGGCGGGAGGTGGGCGCGGATGGCCGCCACTTCCCGCCGCCCGAAGAAGAAGGAGCGGTGCACCATCACGTCGTCTGCAGGCGGCACGACGGTGGTGTCCGGCTATGAAGCACGGATACTTCCGAACGCCCACGTATCGGATACCGATACTCCTCCGATACGTATCGGACACCGATACTTCACCGATACGTGTTGGACGCGTATCGCGCATAATTATGATTTTTAAATAATTAAAATAATTCTGATACTTGACCGACACCTCGCTGATTCTTTCTGAATACCTTCAGCCCTGACCCAACCCTCATTCGAGACTCATAAAAGCACTCTTTCCTCCAATAACTTGACCTCTGATCCCATTCTCCCGATTGTTACTGCAAAGCTAGAATTCTTTCTGCTCACCAGTTACAAATAGCCAGTTGTTGGGTTTGTCATGCTAGGAGGGAGAATTGGAAGCGGAACTAAAAAATGATTGCATATGGATGCATTACACTCAACCTTCTAGGTAATTACATTTAGTTTTAAGCAAAAAATTGTAATACTATATATATACATAGAAAAAAAAAATATATATGCAGGCGTATCGCCGTATCGGTGTTTTTGAGAAAATGCCGTATCGCGGTATCGCCGTATCGCGTACCGGTACCGGTATCGCCGTATCGGGGTAACATAGGTGTCCGGCACCTCGTCGTACTCCGGGTGCGCGAACGTGGGGCGCGGCGGGGCGCGCGCCTCGAGCAGCTCACGCTCCCAAACCGGCCGCACCGTCGGCGCCGCCGCGCCACGAGCCAGCTCCGCCACGGCGCCCAGGAACTGCACGAGCCCCTGCGCGTACGCCATCGTGTGAGGCTCGCGCAGCGCCAGGATGAAGCCTCCGCACGCCAGCCTCGTTACCTGCACGTACATGCCATGCTCACACGTCACATACGTAACATAGGTAGGCTCTCATGCATGCAGGATCGCACTTGTGCTCACGTACACCTACACGTGATCAGATTCAAGTTATTCAACAAACGACGAGCTGTGGCAACGCGCGCGGCGTACCTGGATAAGGAGAAGCGGGGAGCCGACGATCTCGGACGACCCAGGGACGTCGAAGATGAGCTCGTCGAGGCAGGGGAACGGCGGCTCCAACGTGTCCCCGAACTGCTCGAGCCGGACGTCGGCGTCTGCCTCGATGAACAGCACGCCCTCGCCGGTGCAGTCGACGGCGAGCTTGCGGCCCTCGAGCTCCTTCATTCGCCCGGCGAAGGGGTAATAGTGCACGAGCGCCCTGGCCACGGCGTCCCGGATCACCGGCACGGGGTCTCGACCGCCCATCGCCGCGCTCCGGCGGTAGAACTGGATGACGGGGATGTAGAACCTTAGGCCGTCCTGGTCGTCGATGTCCGACAGCCGCTTCAGCTCCCGCGGCGTGGGCGTCGCCGGCGCCACCAGAACCGCGGGCTGCCTCCGCACCGTGAACTTCAACGCCCGCGCTGAGCCCGCCATTCCTGGCTAATGGACGATGCCGATGAGGTGACGACTGACAACGTGCGTGTGTGCTGGTGTACGTACGGGCGGCTGCTGATGCGTGGGTTAGTGTGCCATATATATGCATCGATATAGTTAACTATATATGGAACTGGAAGATGCAAGCATCAATCATTAATGCATGCGTATACATTTCCTCTACCACGCCTTTGATCCCATCCGGTCCACAAAGGCATGCAAAAGTCAATTCAAATACAATTGATTTCCTATATACAACACAATTTACGGTTGTTCAACGCCGGTTTCCCCAAACCGTTCGCGTCGTGCAATTTGCAGCAGCCGGTGTGGGAACGGTTTGGGGGGAAAACGGATCGAACACAGCACGACGATGCGTTGATCACCTGAGAGCTTTGAATCAAGAGCTTTTTAAATTCGGGTTTAAGAAATCTCAAATAAGCTCAGACTTGAAAACTCAACTGAGAATACTCAATTTTGACTTTCAACATCTCAGATTCAACCATTTCAACAATGAAAAGGGTTTATTTTTCTCTGTTAACACCCGCGCGAACACGGCTCTCGGAGCCGTTAGATTGAATGGCCGCCTCGTGATTCGTGATACATGGGACAGTGGCTGTATAATGTAATCAAATACTCCTATGTGACTGTTAAGGCGGTAACAATTTGCTAACATTTTTGCACCTCGTGCTCCTTTTCGTTGTACTTTAAGACTAGTTACTGATAGTTGATGTTTGGTACGTCGCGATTGATAAGCAACAATGCAATATAAAAAACAAAAGGAGAAAGTTGTATAAAAGGTTCGACTACGAGAGACACTTTTAGAATGGCCTTTAGCGATAGAAAACGACGACCCTCTCCCATGGATCAACAAAAGCAATAGACGTCAGATAGTAATGCAACTCATGTATTCCATACCCAAACTAAAAATCAGTTGATATGTGGTACTCTCTCCGTTTGAAAATAAGTTCAATTTTATAGAGTCATAACCGAAACTGAGGGGGGTTGGCAGGGGTGCCCCCCCCCCCCCCCCCCCCCCCCCCCCCCAAACAACCCCCCAATGGTGTTAAATTTTCTAAGGAGCCCCTATTCATTGGTCATCATTGGCTGCAGGCTCACGTCCATCAGCGAAGCTCAGATGGAGACTCACGTACAGGCTTGCACTCACGTAGACCCATCACAAATGTAGACGCACGTTTCTGGGTCGTACGTGATGGTTCCATGTCCACGCCGCAGACGCACGAATATGCATCGCTAAAGTTCATTTCTGTAGTAGTGATGCAACTGACTTCAAATTTTAAATAAATCACACAGACGCAAGCAGTAGGGCATCAACGCCACACGATGAAGACTACCGTGCTCTGAGGCTCCAGGTGAGCTTTGCCGGTGATGGATGAGATCATGGCGACTTCTCGCATTCGGTAAATTTTGAATTGTTTTGATGACCTTATTATATTGTTTGATTGACATGTAATTTTCTTTAATTTGATTGTATTCCTCCTAGTTAGCTACTTAACTTTATGATCACGATCAACATTGCTTACCTGTTTGTGATTACAAGATCAAGTACTAGTCTTTCGTTTTCATGTTAGGTTCTTCGTCTTGTTTCTTACTTTATAACAGCCTGTCTCTTTTCTTTTTGCGACTAAACTTATTAAGACTAGACTACAAAACACAATGAAAGGTTGATTCCTATGAGATTGTGTAGTATTCTATATTGAAAGAGAGAGATTGCAATTAGGATCACCAAAGATTCAATCATTGATGATTTTCACGCAGTGAAGAAACATTCAGTGTAGCACCACTGAAATTAAAAGTATGATCTATGTGTGTCGAAAAAGCACGTCATGGCTATTAGTGGTTGCATTTGTGTGCGAACAATGAAATTTGATGCAATTGACCAATTTGTTTGAACCTAAGAATATTGGTCGTGTTTGCCAAACACCCCCCCCCCCCCCCCCCCCTGATTTCTTGCCCAGTTCCAGCACTATTTAGAGTTGTTCTAAGTCGAGCTATCTTAATTTAGAAAAACTTGTATAGAAAAGGGTATCAATAAATATGACACTAGAATAGTATCATCAGAACATCATGAATTATATTTTCATAGTGTACTTTTTTGGTGCCAGAGTTGTTGGTATTTCTCTCTATCGAATTAATCAAATTCTAGAGATGGATTTATTTTGGGACAAATATAGTACGGACAGCGGAGGAGCATCAGCTCAGTTGGTTCTCTGGCCGTGTTTCCAGCGAGCAGACCGGGGATTGGTTCTCTGGCCGTGTTTCAGGCTTGCCTCCCTTCTGTGCGCTGGCTTCGTGGGCTTGTGCGCTGGAGCTCGGCCCAGCAGGCTTCGGTAGGTCTTTTCTTCTTAATGAAATATTAGAGGGAGGTCGGACCTCTAATTTCATTTTTTTTAAAAAAAATATATAGTACGGACGAAATTTTGCTCCAACCGCTTGAGCAGAAGCTCGTGTTTGTCTGCAACTAGCACAGTAGAAAGACAAGCACCTAAACATGACCCATGCCACATGGAGTGATCAGCCTAGTCCAAAGAGCCTCTCAGCACCACGTTATTAGTGCTGTCACTTCGAGGTTGTGCAAGCGCGCTCAGACTCCAACAGGTACTCTATTGGGCACATTATACTAAAAAAGGGTACTCAATCCTGCAAAATATCTCTCCAACAGATGACCCGGAGCCGGTATCCATTTTCGACGTGGAGCACCTCGTCACCCACAAATATCTCCCCCTCCTGTCCCCTCCCCGGCGAGACCTCCCCTCCCCGTCGGTGTCCTTCCCTGGCCGCCGCCCAGCCACCCCTCGCCCTCCTCTCCTCCTCCCGCTCCGCCTCGCTCTCCTCCTCCCGCTCTGCCTCGCTCTCCTCCTCCCGCCGCGCGGCGAGGGGCGTGGAGGCGCGGGACGCGGGGCTGACGGCGACGAGGAGGGCGACAACCTTGTGCACCCCGGCGCGGGCGGCGAGGTGAAGGGGGGTGTCGAGCGCGGCGTTGCGCGCGGCGAGTAGGCCCGAGGCACGGCGGAGTAGGAGAAACGCGAGGTCCGCGTGCCCGCCCGTGGCGGCCATGTGGAGCGTCGTGGACGGCATGGCGACTACGGCAGGCACTTGGTGACTCCTCCTCCTGCTGTTGACCTTCTTCGTTGTCGTCGGAGTTGTAGTTGCGCGCGCTTCTTGAGGAGCTTGAGGAAGTTGGCGCTGGGCTTGTTGGTGCGGCGGCGGAGGGGCTCGTCGGAGCGCGTGAACTTTTTCTTCTTGCTCTTGCGCGCCACCGGCAAGCCCATCGTGCGCGCCGGCGTCGGTGGTGGGGACTGCAGAGGGGTGGGTTGCAAAAAGTCAGGGTGATCTGTTGGAGATCGAAGTTTTTTGGGCTTGTATGTTGAAGTTTTTTAACACCTAATTTGAGTATAAGTATGCTGGACTGTTGGAGTCAGTCTCAAGAGATAGTCCTCCAGCTGAGGTGTCTAGAATTCAAAAGGACCATGTTTTTTTTAGAAACAGTGTTCAAACGTTGACTTTTCAGAAAAGATAAAGTATATTAAATATTGATCATTTTACTGCACTAATTGTAAACACGTTTCAAATGGTTTTAAAAACGAGCAATCATCTGAGAGACGGTCGTGTTGAGCTTTAGACGCAATCCATTTTGGTCCAATTGCTGGGCCTTCCTTTGTTTGAAATTGTGAATGTCATCGCTCGGCCACGACGCGTCTTAAAAACGCGTCGTGGCTCGCATATCTTCACTCAGTCTGTGCCGAAGACACCAATGCCAAGCCCATTAGTAGATGCAGAGGCGGAGCTGCAGCCCAGACAAAAAGAATCTGAGTTGTTCGGTCGTTCAGACATGGATCCGTACATTCACCAATGAGCAATGGGATTGCAGATTACCTACACTAATTTCTCTCAGGATATACGGAGTTATTCAGAGAAACGTGTACGTATACAGGTTACATATCAACAGCACTGATCGGTCTCTGCAGAAGAGAATGGGTGTGGTCGCTGCTGCTGATTATTTTGACCTCTTACAGGTGCAACCAAAATAATATCAAATAGCATAGATACATCAAACAACAGAGTCTGGGTTGTTTCTTGGATCCATCAACGTATAGCAAAGACAACAACTCAGCTGGTTATGTTCTTTATGATAGGATGTTCAAATCCCAAACTTGGCACGTGTGTCCACATTTACAACTATTGTTTTAAGTGAGAAGCGATATTTCTATTGTCAGCGAGGCACCCGTGGTGACTTTGTGAATCTCAAGATCGGCCGGTTCATTTTTTCAAAGACGCTCCCGTGGTGACTTTGTGAATCTCAAGATCAGCCGGTTCATTTTTTCAAAGACGCTCATAGGGATAGAAGTTGTGTGCGTGTGTTCATATAGAGACAAGTATTCGTACGTGTTTGTGAGTATGTACGCCTGTACTGTTTTAAAAAGATGGGCATAGATACGTACATTCTCAAAAGGAAGTGCGGACTGCGGACACCTACACTGTTTTTCTCGAAACATACGGAGTTATTAAGAGAGAAACGTATACGCATACAGGTTACATATCAACAGAAGTGCTCACACAACAACGACGTGCCCTACTCAACTCGACACACTACTCACGCCACGCACTATTATCCACGAGAGGAAAGGACACCACCATGCCGACCGGAGCACGGATCAGCAGGACGCAGCGAGCAGGACACCACCATGCCGACTTCAGAGCGCGGACCTGATGACGGGGAACGCTTCGTGCTGCTCCTGCGCAGGCGGGCTGAGCAGCTTTTCCATCTCCTCCACGAACTTGTCCATGGCGGGTCCGGGCAGGCACATGGGCACGACGATGCCGTCCTCGCCCTTGGCGTTCTTGAACGGGATGAGGAAGCTGGCCACACCAGGGATGGCGCCGACGCCGCCCTTGGCCGGGCCGCCGTACGCCGGCTTGCCCCAGCCGAAGTCGAGGTCGCCGAACCCGGCCTTGGTGACGTCGGACACCAGGTACGCGCGCACCACTGTGAAGTGCGGGCGCCCGCGCAGCACCATCAGGTCGGCCACCGACCGCATGTACTCCACGTCCACCTCCCCTTTCGCCCGCTTCACCCGCTCCACGGCGAAGCCCAGCGGGTTCGCGGCCAGCTCCCCCGCCGTGGCGACGGCGACCGGGAACGCGAACGCGTTGCCGTAGTATCCGTCCGGGATGGCGACCCCGGACTTGCCGCCGCGCGCGTTGACGATGCAGATCATCCGCATCACCTCGTCGGCGTCGGGCGCCAGCGCGACGGTGCGGCACCGCCACAGGAGGCCCGTGAGGAGGTCGAACGTGGTGGCGCGGGACCGGAGGGGCGGCGGGAGGTGGGCGCGGACGGCGGCGACCTCGCGCCGGCCGAAGAAGAAGGAGCGGTGCGCCATGTCGTCCAGCGGCACGATGGTGCCGTTGGTGTCGGGGACCTCGTCGTACTCGCGGTGCGCGAACGCCGGCCGCGGCGGGTCGCGCGCCTGCAGCAGGGACCGGCCCCACACGGGCCGCACCGTCGGGGATGACGCCGCGCCGCCGCGGGCCAGCTCCGCCACGGCGCCCAGGAACTGGACCAGGCCCTGCGCGTCCGCCATCGTGTGGTGCAGGCGCACGCCCAGGATGAAGCCCCCGCACGCAAGCCGCGTCACCTGCGACGTCACGCACTCGTGTTACTCATACGATTCTCATCATGCACGTGTGCGAGGCACAAGTAGAAGTGTTCGACAACGACGCCGTCACCGTCACGTACCTGGAAGAGCAGGAGCGGCGCGCCGAGCACCTCGGACGAGCCGGGGACGTCGAAGATGAGCTCGTCGAGGCACGGGAACGGCGGCTGCAGCGCGTCCCCGAAGTGGTCGAGCCGGACGTCGGCGTCGGCCTCGATGAACAGCACGCCCTCGCCCGTGCACTCCACGGCGAGCTTGCGCCCTTCCAGCTCCCGGAGCCGCCCGGCGAACGGGTAGTAGTGCACCAGCGCCCTCGCCACGGCGTCACGGATCACCGCCGCGGGGTCGCGCGCGCCCATGAGCGCGCTCCGGCGGTAGAACTGGATGACGGGGATGTGGAACCGCAGGCCGTCCTGGTCGTCGATGTCCGACAGCCGCTTCAGCTCCCGCGGCGTCGGCGACGCCGGCGCCACCAGCACCGCCGGCTTCCTCCGCACCGTGAACTTCAGCGACGCCGCCATTCCTGCGCTCGCCGGCTAATGCGCAAAGACTGCTGAGTGAGTGTCTGTGCTGCTGCTTATGCTGCTTTCTGGCTTTGGTTTGGGTGCCGAAAGGTTGCTGTGCCGGGGCGCATATATACAAGCGCAGCGGAAGACGTCAGAGACGCTTATGCCTTGGAAATTCGGGAGCAGTTGCTAAACAAGTTACACGGCCGCGTCCAGTAGTGGGGGGTCCGGTCAAGTCAACTGGAATATGCATAATTGAGTGAGTGTGTGTATTTCACTGAATAAGGCGCTTAACCAATCACTGTTTTAGTGATCTTCCTGCAAGATTCATCGTTGTTGCTTACGATTTGCGCAAAGGACCGGCCTAATAAGCGAACGCCCGCTGTAATTTTAGTAACGTGGACACGTCATTCTTGATCAGTGCCAATGGTAGAAAATAGTAAAAGCCTGGTTATTTTCATCATGGCAGTTGGCACTGCAACAGGCGTATAATAAAAAAACAGTGGGAGTTTCGATATTGTTTTCGTGTAAGATTCCTTCTGTGTCGATTAGTTCAGTTTTGTGCAATTACAGTGTGGACGAAGTGGGCAAAGGGAAGGGACCAGCACTGCCACTGGATGATCTGTGGGGCTACTCCGCAACTGCTCCCTCGTGCCCGATCATCGTGTTTCACATGGGAAACTTGAGCATGGGTTGATCCTGTCTCCCTCTGCTTCTGTTCGACTGGTTTAGAATTGGATGGATCAGAATTCCTCTAGGGGGAAAGCATTCAGAACGAAAAGTTTTCGCCCATCTGTGGACTGGGCTGTTTTCAGTGTGAAGTAAACCGCAACTGCTCCCTCGTGCCCGATCATCGTGTTTCACATGGGAAACTTGAGCATGGGTTGATCCTGTCTCCCTCTGCTTATGTTCGACTGGTTTAGAATTGGATGGGTCAGAATTCCTCTAGGGGGAAAGCATTCAGAACGAGAAGTTTTCGCCCATCTTTGGACTGGGCTATTTTCAGTGTGAAGTAAAGCGAGCGGAAGATACGTTCCGTATCCGTGACAGTGACAGAACGTTGCACATATCACAAATCCACCATGACTACACATCCATATTTGCAAATTGCAGAGTTGCACTTCATGCTGGCCACTCACCGTTCCTTGCACCACAAAACCATCGCACGCCAACTCGGTGCCCGGCAGGAAGCACAAGAGAACGGGGCGAAAGCGACGGTGCTTCACGCATGTATCATATTGATTGCCGGTGACTGAGAACGTCGAACATGACCGGTGGCGACTGGCCGGAGTTGCTTTCGCTGTGGTTGTGACCGCACATGCTCGTCGATCGTGTGGCGATCGTTCCTGCGAGCGTGATATTTGCCGCGCATTTTCAGGTCCGCGTACATTACTGACAGGGAGAGGAGTTCGGCTGCTAATCATCCCCGTACTTTGCAGTAAAAATTACTACAGTCATGTTCTAATCATTCAAGAAAATTGGCACCTATCAAACTGTTCCTTCTCTGAAACTGCACCTGACTTTTTGCCAGATTGACTTGGAAAATCGCAGCTGAGTTTTGGACGTGGCTGTAATTTCGCGCCATCTCCATTGCACTTTGCTGCCCTGCTTCTCCGTTGAAAGTAGAGCGATAAGCAGGACCAAGGGTCGTGTTGGCCTTTCTTTTGAGCTACTAGAGGACCAGCCATCAGATAAGTGGGAGACGAAAGATATCGATCGATGACATGAAAACGGAAGATGATTGTCTGCACTAACACGAAGTGGGTGGCCGTTTAGCGTCAAATGATAGTTACCGCTACCAACACAGCACTGGCCAGCGGCAGCATGCTTGAGCGGCAGCAGCCCCGTGCTGCTTCTTTCAGCTGATTCAATCGCTCGAGATTATTACGAGAGCGCCATCCTGGCATGCTCGATTGTTAATCCGGCCTAAACCAAACCCGATAATTAAAAGGGGCATGCATACAAATTGCTGTCGATCCAGAGGGTATCGAGTCTAAACAAGCATGTCATGGTAAGATATTATATGTATCAGCAGAAACGAACAATGTTGATGCAGAAAAAGATACTCGTGCAAAAGGTTGAGACTGAGAGCATCTCTTGTGAAAGCATAGGTCTGGCTCTGGCCGACTGACCAGCTAGACCAAGACAAATGTCTGTCTCTCTCAGTCAACTCGTCATTTCCTCACCCGAAACACGCTCCTTCATGTTCAAATTAATCCATAAAGAAACAACAGAAATTTAGTAGGGATATCCCTCTCTCAACCCCAACTGCTTCGGAGTATTTTTAGAAGTGAAATAACGAGTCAAATTTACGCATGCAAGGACAAAATGAAGAAGGAAATGACAAGCTATGTAAGAAAAGGGTGTTTAACGTTAGTCTCAAATAATTATTGACCGTCAATTTGAGTTGATCTCGAGGCATTAGATGACCCCTTACCTCCTATGATGCAAGATTTCATCCATAACTTTTGTTATAATTTCCCTTGAAAAAAAACTATTGTTATCATTTTATATTTTCTCTGCCCAAATCCATACACTAAGTCCTTCAAGTTAGGGACTTTCTTGTTGTACCCTTGGGTTCCAGGTCAAGTTAGTCGCTAGTATTTTGGTACGGATCTGTGACATTAGTCTAAAATACAGTGACATATATTGTCGCCTACTTGGATGTATGACGCATCTAGCAAGTGGATAGTGGCATGACGGGCTTGTAATACATAATAACGACTTGAGCTGGTCGACCCTCTGCGTTCTCACTAGAACACTTGACCTGACGACCAACGACTGACGAGTTAGGTTCTTTCCGTTCTAACAAGTGGTGGTGGGCTATTTTCATGCAACAAATTCCAACACAAGTGCGCTAGTCTACCGGTTTCTTTCCAGGTAAATCACTCTGAAACAAACCTCATCATATTTCGCAGTCACAATGTTGCTAAACTTCACCAGTCATAGACATTGTGGTTGTGGGGGCACTTTCTAGGGAAGAGGCAGGAGTTTAGCCTGCAGCTGGTTGGCTTTGGCTCTTTCCGAGTAGGCAGAGCCACTCAATGGTCACACATTTGGACTGGTATGACCAGAAGCCTTTTTCCTGTTCTTAGTCGGCAATCCCACGATGCCATGGCACTTACACCGAAAATGTAACGAATAAACACCTCATTTTTGGAGTTATATATTTCACCAGATCTGCTTTGTTATCAGTAGGCAACAGAGATGCCCGGCAATCCGATACGGGCCTGATTGATATACACAGTAACAACAAATGATCATCAAGTACTATTGCCCAACACTAACCTTTGTTTTGATCCATCGGTCTTCTTCTTCTTCTTCTTTTTGAGCAAGAAGATTTGCTCTTTTACACAAAGTAACATTTTTGAAACCATAAGTTTTTTTAGGATATTCCAATTGTAAGAGTATTTTGCATCAGAGCTGTAAAGTTGTTTTTACCGAGAACAAAAAGAGCCGTAGGGTTGTTGCTTGTTTTTACCTAGGAAAAAATGCGCCGAACGGTTGTCAGTGGGCCACTATGGATGTCTTAAACTCCTAGCCCACACAAATGGGCCAGACTCAGTTTAGTTGCCCAACAAGTACATGTCATCAAGAACACAGCTCAGGCCCAACTTTTCTCTACTCGAATCTGGAACCCAAGGGTACAACAAGAAAGTCGAGACGACCGTTCCCCAAACCATTCACTCCGCGCCACACGATTGGCGAGCGAGGCGATGCGCGTGGGCGGCGGCGGCGCCAGCCCACGACCCGCGCCACTCGCCACCGTCGCCATGCCCCCGCCCCGCCTCGCCCACCTCCGCCGCCTCCTCTTCCCGCTCCGTTCAGCCTCTCCCCACCCGTCCGCGCCCACCCCCGGCCGACCCCTCGCTCTCCTCCGGCCGCCCCTCCTCCTCTTCCCCCGCGCCATGGCCGGCGCCGCACACGCAGGTAAGGGAACACGAGCCGGACCCAGCTCGTACGAGGAATCCCCTTTCTCCTTTCTGTCGGTGACGCGACGATGGTGCGGGGACGTGCAGGTGTGGCGGCGACGGGGTCGGCGGAGTATGAGGAGGTGCTCGGGTGCCTCGCGTCGCTGATCACGCAGAAGGTGCGCGCCGACACCGGCAACCGCGGCAACCAGTGGCAGCTCATGGCCAAGTACGTGCAGGTGGGTGGGCTCCGGTGGGTTCTCCAACTGGTGTGCAGTCTGTTTGTTGTTGCTCATTGGGGTGTGGTTGCGTTGTCACTTGTCAGATACTGGAGCTGGAGGAGCCGATCGAGCAGCTGAAGGTTGTTCACGTCGCTGGGACCAAAGGGAAGGTGAGTGATGCTTTCTGTTCACAGTGTTGGGTTAGGTAGGCTGGTCTGACATTCTGAGCTGTGCGAGCTTTAATAGCGTGTTTATCATCAACACAACAATAGTTATAAATAAAGGTCATGAGTGTAACACATGTTCAAAGACCACGGTTAACTGCATTGTTTCCATTTCAGTATGGAACACTGACATAGTAGAGATTGTTATGGACAAATCTTAATGTAATGACCCGCCACCAGAACCTTGTACTCTTTAACTGACTGGCCTTTGACATCAACCGGTTCACTTTGGAAACTTGAATACCTGGTGGAGTTGCTCTTTCCTGAGAATCGAGAATTTTATATGAAGTTTTAGTACTGGCCATTTTGGATTGCAAGCTTTGTTTTACCATACCAATGTAAATGGACTAAAGAACCTTTTAGATTGTTTTGGTGCTGCATATGCTAGAAATATTTATACCAATCTTGTGAAGCAAAATGTTCAAGGGAGTGCATCTTGAAAGCTCCAGGTGTTCTCTATTCTCTAGGGCTCGACATGCGCATTTGCCGAATCAATCCTTCGATCATGTGGTTTCCGCACTGGGCTGTTCAC
Organism: Eragrostis curvula; assembly: GCA_007726485.1. Lineage (NCBI taxonomy): Eukaryota > Viridiplantae > Streptophyta > Magnoliopsida > Poales > Poaceae > Eragrostis > Eragrostis curvula. The sequence continues at coordinate 43,523,802 of CM017439.1, forward strand.
CTCGCCACACTTGATGGATGTCCGTGAGCGATTTCGGCTTGATGGGTACTTTTCTACCTTACAGCCTTGCAACCTTTATTCTGTTTTTCATTTCGGTACTTTGTTACAAGTTTACTCAAAGGTATTTATTGTTCACTTAGTTGAATTTCTTTAACTCTTACTGTTGCTATGTACCTTTGTGCTTACCAAGTATCCTATCTTCTGATGAGCCTATAGGCTGGACATTTCGGAAGAAAAATTTATAAGGTATTTCTGGTGGTGCTGGAACAGATTAAAGGTATCTATCTGCCTGATTCACTTCATTTGGGCAGTGAAATAGAAAATAAACACAAGTGGATGTGCATTTCGGTAGTGGATTCCTTGGAATCAATAATTGAATTGGTTAAATTGATGTTCTTTTCAGGACAAGACTGGTGATGATATTCCAATGCCAGCCTACTTTAGGTTCCTTGCACTGCTAGCATTCAAGATCTTTTCAGATGAGCAGGTTAATACTCTGCCAATACTTTCTGTTTAACTTTTTCAATAATGTAGCAGGTGTAGGTAAGCATATCCCAGCTTTCCCTTTTATGGATTTTGTAATCATTTGCCATTTATTAAAATAATATATTCTTGGATATTGGCTCATTCGTACTGAACTTTTTTTGGGTACATACTGCTCAACTAGCTATCGCACTTAGCATGCTTTCTTAGCACTTGGCAGTTTACCAAAAACTCTTTGTTTTGTTTTGTTTTGTCCTGTGTAAGCAGGTGGATGTAGCTGTGCTTGAGGTTGGTTTGGGGGGGAAATATGATGCCACAAATGTGGTGAGTGGCATTTTTATTTGTCATTTTCCTGCCAAATTATGCACACTAGTAGAAAATGTTCATAATCCATATGAGACAGTCGTCAACCAAAAAGGAACCTGTAAAATTATGTCAATATACCAGAGAGACTTTCTGACTTTGCAACTTAACTTTTCTATCCAGAACTGGGCTGGGATCTGGGTGCAAGCTATAATAAACAGTACTGTTTGTTCATGGTCTTCTCGGTTCAGATTTTTTCTATTGTAATAGTTAATGCTAAGTGTTTTTCTTTCCGCTTTAGCCTGTTGAAACCGTTGCCAGAATCATGAATCGAACAATTGAGGAGCACAATTGATGTATGAGTTGAAACTTTTGCAGGTTAGAGCACCTGTAGTTTGTGGAATATCATCCCTCGGATACGATCATATGGAAATTCTTGGTTAGTCATGAAACTGGAATACAAAATTCCTTGCATTATTAGTAAATTTGTTTCACGCTGTCACACAGCCGATGTTTTTCATGAGCAGGGAACACACTTGGTGAAATTGCTGGAGAGAAGGCGGGGATACTTAAGGTTTTTTGCTAGGTTCAGATTTCCTAAGCTAACATTCTGTAGCTAAAAGCCTAAAACTGATATGTGCTTGATTCCTCTATTAATACAGAAAGGAGTTCCGGCCTATACAGTTCCACAGCCAGAGGAGGCAATGTCTGTACTGTTGCACCGAGCTTCTGAATTGGGTGTATGTTACATTTGATGCTGCACTTCTTTTGGTTGCCACCATTCCTTGGTCTTATTAATTTGGATATAACGATGATTACAGTTTAGAACAGTTTCTGATATAGTCGATGTAAATTCTCTCAAGGTTTCTCTTGAAGTAGTCCAGCCTTTGGATCCACAAAAATTAGAAGATCAACCTCTTGGACTGCACGGTGAGCACCAATACATGAATGCAGGCCTTGCAGTTGCATTGGCAAATACCTGGCTTGAGAGGCAAGGTCATTTGGACAGAGTACAAGGCAAACATTCTGTAAGAACTCCAAAAAGGTATCTATTTTTTGTCCAGGGTCATTTGCAGTTATAATGCTACCACTGAATGCAGGGTACTTTGCCAGATCAGTTCATCAAAGGACTGTCAAGTGCTTGTCTGCAAGGCCGAGCACAGATCGTTCCAGATCCACAAGTGAACTCTGAAAATGACAAGGCTAGCAATTCAAAATTGGTATTCTATTTGGATGGGGCACATAGTCCAGAAAGCATGGAAATGTGTGCTAGGTGGTTTGCTCAGGTGACGAATATTGATGGAGATCAACCAGATTCTTTGGGGCAGCGCCATACTGGCACGAATGTTAGGAAGGTATGCATTATAGTTGCAATTTTCTCGTTTGAATGTGTTCTGTTTCTTTCTTTCTCGTTTCGCATACCATTGTTCATTCTGTTTGATTTTTTATGTTTGCAGATTCTCCTGTTCAATTGCATGTCTGTTAGAGATCCTCAGAGACTGCTTCCATGCCTTCTAGATACATGTGCTCAAAATGGTACATCCGTCAAACTTCCTGTTTCTGTTCTGAAGGTCTTTAACCATATAGTGACTTCCTTCTGTAGTTACTCACATGTATGGGGAAAACAAAGATTCTCCTGGAACAGTTATTTGTTCGCATGTAATGTAAAAATATTTCCAGTGTTTCCCTTAAATGGCTCAGTTAACAAGCAAGTTGATTGGTGTCTGAATCAATGTCAGTTCGTATTTGCTCACATTTCAAGATCAATGTATTTGTATTATGAGTCGAGTGGATGCTTTAAAATGATTGGCGATAATTTTTCGTTCAGGTCTCCACTTTGAGCAGGCCTTATTTGTACCAAACCAATCACAATACAACAAGCTTGGTTCCCTTGCATCGCCACCTTCAGAGCGTGAGAAAATTGATTTGTCATGGCAGTTGTCACTCCAAAGGCTGTGGGAAAGCCTGCCTCACAGCAATCAAGGTTGTTCTAAACCATGTTTAATTGTTAGAATGTGGTTTCGTATTGAACATATATGGTCTTGTTTCTATGGGAATGATGCAGGTCTTAATGATGCAAACTCCAGTAGGACTAGCTCAGTTTTTGAATCTCTTCCACTGGCAATTAAGTGGCTAAGGGAAACTGCTCAACAAAACCAACCAATTCAATTTCAGGTGAAAGCATATGCTGCAGTTTCAGTAATGTTCTCTCAAATGTTTCACAACTGTAGCACTACTACATCCTATCATGTGATGTGGAGTGTTGTATGCATGGCCCGCTCAACATTAACTATTCTCTCGTGGACCTGCAGCATTCATGGCCAGTTTATCTCATACGCTGTAGTAACCATCATTGTTGAATTTACTTCATCTTCATATATATTTTCATGTATTTGTTCTCATCTTAGTTCTATGCATGCTTCTATGCGATTGTGCATGCATTTGTAAGTTTGTCTGTTTCTTTTCTATCGTTCCACTCTCTAACACCTTTGTTGCGTTTGTTATGCGCTGTTTTGGTCTGGTAATTCTTGATGTAGAGATTTGTTATTCTTTTTTTTTTTATCGTTCTCTTGCAGTTCCATTCCCACTGACACTGATATGTTTGCATTTGCACTCTGAATCAGGTCCTAGTTACTGGATCCCTGCACCTCGTTGGTGATGTCTTGAGATTGCTCAAGAAGTAACTTCCTTTGGACGGCACATGGCTCAGATTGAAGTGTATACTTACTGAAACATAAGTTGGAGCCTCTTGTAATTTTTGTCTGGGATGCACAATGTACCACTTCGTTGGGAGAATGGAAGAAATGGAGTGGTTTTGCTTGAGGCTAATCAGCTGTGAACTTGTTGTATTTCTTCAATTTTTATTTCTTCTTAATTTTTTGGGCAATGTGTACCACTACAGCCTAGGTCCAGAAAAGTGTAACCCAATTTTGCAATGTACAAACAGCGAAATATTATATCAATCAGTCATTTGTTTACATAGAGATATTTTTGCAGCCTCTCGAAATGCAATGTTTTTCTACATTTTTTCAGCAGCCTCTTTCTATAATTGTTGTGGCGAATTGCAGATACCTTTTGGGTTTGCAGTCCCTGTTGAAGTCTCAAGTTTACCACTTGTCCTATCCTGCGTATCATGAGGAACTAACATGAGTAAACTCTTTTGCAGAATGAATTGTAGGGAGAGAGAAAGCAGATAAAATAATTATCCTGGTTACCTATGCCCGTGAGCTGAAGAAGATCCAACACCTAGGGGAGAGACAAAAGGTATGTAATACATGTATTCAACACCTGTTTAGTTCAAAGACCATACTTACTAGGAAAGAATGTTCTGATCATTCATAGAGGTAGTTTTTCCCGTGAATCTTGGTATCCACCATTCTCTCTTTCTGTTTGGGGAAATCTATTCTTGGTTTTGAAAAAAGAAATGCATACTTCTCGATAAGTCAATTGTCACTCACTCACTCCCTTTATATTTAGACATTGTATGATGAAGTGCATGTTATTTGGTATTCGTAACATGTGTTCCCATGGGCATGTTTAGTGTGTTTTTCTGTATTCATTAAGACTGCACGTGTCTGCCTTTTTCCAGGTGCACCAAGAATGCACTGACCTACAGAAAAATTTCCTTGACACTAATATTGATGGTACATAAGACTGGCTTTTTAGTTTCTGTTACGTATCCAGATGCCTCAGACTATTGGTAGTAGTTATTTAGCTACTGTTGTCGGACTCCTAAATATAGTTCAACACTTTGTACGAGATAATAACCATATAAAGAGTAGGAGCCTGCCAGAGTTAGAATTATGACGTGCCCGTGGCACTTCTGATCTCAACTCGCTGAACTTCTCTGGCTTGGAGCCTAGCTTCTTCTGTCTCCCTAAACTTTTATCTGCAAATCAGGATTCAAGCATTGCTTTTTAAAGCCTTCTAGCGCATCCTGGTGCCCATCCTCTCTTTGGCTTTCTTGTGCATCTGTTGGATTGAAGATTGAGAGCCAAAGTAAGTTTATCTTGATACCATTAGAACTTTAGAAGCGTTGTGCTAGCCAACTGTAACGTCCTGCCTCCCCGAGGCCAGGCCCGCTTACACCTGACAGCTCTCTAGGAATCAAGACTGACCTCACAGACCAACACATGTCTTTTCTGCGCACTTTGTCCTCACTCGTGCGCACCCGGGAAGAATTTCCGGGTCGGTCACCCATCGCTCCAGGCCAAGCACGCTTAACCTTGGAGTTCTTTCGAGATGAGCTTCCGGAAAAGAAGTTGCAACTTGTTGATATAAGTATTCTATCAATCCTGTTAAGCCTTGGGCTGGGATGTCACATACTCACCCCCTTACTTAGAAGATCGACGTCCTCGTCGATCAACCCCAATCCAGGAATGTCCCCTTTTGGTCATGTCCGTGCGTCCAGTGCCAGCGCATGTGCCATGCTGTGTGACCACTCTAGGCCCACATCAGCCATGCGCACCATGCCTGCGCAACTGCGCCCACACGCGCCCGTGAAACCGCAAGGGTCGGCTCTGATACCAATTGTAACGTCCTGCCTCCCCGAGGCCGGGCCCGCACACCTGGTAACTCTCTAGGAATCAAGACTATCCTCACAGACCAACACATGTCTTTTCTGTGCACTTTGTCCTCACTCGTGCGCATCCGGAAAGAATTTCCCGGTCGGTCACCCATCGCTCCAGGCCAAGCACGCTTAACCTTGGAGTTCTTTCGAGATGAGCTTCCGGAAAAGAAGTTACAACTTGTTGATATAAGTATTCTATCAATCCTGTTAAGCCTTGGGCTGAGATGTCACACCAACTCTTGTCAGCAACATATTTTGCTCAGTATTACCACTAAGAATATCAGGATGACGTTCTCCAGTACACAGAACTAGTGCAAGGCTTGATAAAACCGTGCATTTCATTGATGTCCTCACTGCAGATGGCATTATGTACCACAAGTCCTGCTTCAGATGCAGCCACTGCAAAGGCACACTTTCAGTATATCCTCTTGACGTTTGCACCCCAATGATCCAAACTATCAATCTGGATTCTATATCGTCCATGAGGCATGAGCCGAGATGTTAAATTGTGATGATACTAGATGTGCAACTACTACTCCATGGATGGGGTTCTTTACTGCAAGACCCATTTGGAACAGCTGTTCAAGGAGACAGGCACCTTTAACAAAAATTTCCCCACAGGTTAGTTCAACTTTTACGTAAAAAAAGAGAGAGGTTAGTTCAACTTGTATAGCCCACCGTTCCCAATCTTATCGCTATATTCTTTGTCTTGACCTTCAGGCACGAAGGTAAACAATGTACAGGTACCACATTCTGACCATCTTTCTGAATGATTATTTTATAGAGTTTGTTTAGATATCTCCTACTCTATAGTCCATATCTTTGGTGCTAAAAGATTATTGTTCCCAGCATGATCTCTGTCATCCTTGCTGCCCATTCTGTACTACTAGTATACTAGAATACGAAAAAAGGCCTGCACAAGTGGTCAGCTGATCTCTTCACTTTTTTTTTTTTGTTAAAATGCAATGACAATAGTTTCTGCACAATTGTTTGCAAGGGGAATGGGATTCAATATTTTGAATCCTATGTTCATCAATTGTCCCAGATAAAAATCACATTCATATTGCAAAATATAATTGAAACAAGGAAATGAACTTACAACAATAATTATAAATAACGAATGGAAAATACAAACAATAGAACATAATTGTCAAGTTGTCGAAGGACCAAATATATATCTAATTAAACTGAGCTTGAATCCAGTCAACTGTCTTTTTGTCCACCTGGAAGGCCTTGGAAACAATATCATCCGAGATAAGTGGGGTTGACCCAAACACTGCATTGGCAACAGTGATCACCCCAGGGTTTTGGCTGCTCAAGGCTGCAATAGCTACGGCTTTGTCAGTCCCATAGTTGAACTGGAAGTGGACCAGAGCCTTGGGGAACACAAAAACATCTCCTTTTCTGAGAACCTTGCTGAACAGCTTGCTGCCAGGAATCGAAGTTACGAAGCCAACGTAGAGTGAGCCCTCGAGCACTGTTAGTACCTCAGTGGCGCGAGGATGTATATGAGGTGGGTTGAGGCCCTTCGGAGCATAGTCGATACGGACCATGGAGATTCCCATGGTGTTCAGCCCGGGGATCTGTGCCACATTCGCTGCAGTCACGGCGGATCCCTGCTTGTTGGTTGTGTTGCCGGCAATGTGAAGGCCAGAGAGGACGAAGTCTTCAACCGTAACAGCTTCTGCATCTTTGCAGGTAAATCCATTGACGTTCACTGCATGTTCATACCCATGTAAGAGGGCCTCATAGCCATTATATGATCACTCAATTGATTTTATCTGTGCAAATGCAAAAGAGTGAAGCTTTAATTGTACCTTTCGACATCTTGTCTGCAACACAAAAGTCCTGGAGAAGGCTCGGATCTGAAGCGATGGAACCACAACATGCCGCAGCCAGCAGAGCAAGGAGCAGCAGACGGCTAGCCATTTCTGTTGCCGTTTCTCCTTGGTTACCTGAGCTCGAGGAGGTTTACTCGTCGTACTAGCTAATTGCTTGCTGTGTGGCCGCTAACCATAGAGGTGGCTGGTATTTATAGCCTATACGGAGGGATTATCTGGGTAGGTATGTTGTCTCAGGGCCAAAGAGAATTAGCTACTTGATGTGCCATTGATACGGTATGAACAGGTCATATATCCAATCACCGTGTGTGTTTGATATTTCAGATGCATGGCCAGCCTGCATTCATATACGCGCCGGCAAGAATAAATACACTTCATATGCTGTGATTGAACTCGTCAAACGTAGTTATCAACATGGAGATATGGCGACAGATGGCGACTAGCGGACCGGGCAAGCCATGGGATGCAGCTGCAGTGCAATTAGCCCTCCCAGCTAAACTCTGCAAGCCAGCAGTGGGTTTCATAATGCAATACAAGTTGTTGCCAACTTGTTCGATATGGAGGGTAAATTACAGTACAATATTTTTCACGTCTATATTAACACGTGTATCCCTGTCTGCATCCTAGGAATAAGAGAGATAGTGCATGTAGTACTAGGCCTCTGTTCGCTCGATTTATTGACCAATTTGTTTTATCCGAGGCAAATATTCTCTCTTAAAGTTCGAAAAACAGCAGTGCATCACATCAATGCCTTCAATTGGCATGGTATGAGGCAACGAGTAAGATTAAATAAATCATGAAGGAGAACAGGTCTACTGCCAATACATGGCATGATATGGAGAAGAAAAATTGGCTTCATCAGAACAACTGATTTTATCGAAGATGTAAATAAATGGGTTACATTTGGCCCAATGGGCAGTCATGATGTAAATTTGTAACCTGCAACATTTTAGCTTAGGGTCTGCATAAGCTTTAACTGAAAAATCTGTACATTTATAATGGTTCCACCCACACATGCATATGCAACTTATATTTTACATGAAATTTAGAAAGAAAAACTGATATTACAGTTTTTTTAAAAAAACGAGTCTCAACATGTGCATTCAACATGAAGTATGACATAGGAACCTACTTTTGCAGGCTCAGTAAAGATATCTCCCAAAATTTCATATAACAGTGGTGATATTGGACAGATAAAACATAAAGGATCAACAACATTTGTCAATCAAATAAAATATGCTCCATATCCGCAATACATTTTTTTTCTGAACAGGGTAGATAACTCCGATTCGGTGATCAAGTTCTTTGTCATTGTCACGCTGGCGTTGGTTTGAGGGACAATTATAATCACTTTTTTAAAATTTTAATTAACACAAGATGATGATTTCAGTTTCAAGCTTTTTTATTGTTAAATACATTGACGACGGATCTTTGGTATCATAAGCTAAGTAATCTCTCATTTTCATATCATTTCTTAGCCAAGTTTCTCCCGAGGATCTGTACATGTGATTGATTAAAAGTTAAAGAGGGACTCCAATCACATTCAAATATAAAGGTATGCAATCCTAATACATGTCAAAGGCACTACATAATCCAGTGGGAAAAGAACGGTCTGGCATAGTCATTTACCTTGTTAGTAACCGCTTAAAAAAGAGGAAAATAAAAAGAAGGTCGAAGTATCAATGCTTCGAGTGAAAAGTTTAGCATGCGGACCTCATAGCAAGGATGCTCTTTCTTTACACTACAAAGGTAGCTGCAATGCAATCCTTTATAGTGCCATACACAAATGAAAACGAGGATGACGAAGCTGTGATATCGTGAAGGAACCTTGGACGAAGCCTTTGTAGGCAACATCTTTCCTAATGGGCATTTTGTCGAACATGCTGTGACCAGCCGCCATGGTGCATATTTGTGGAGCAACCTTAGCATTCATACGCCGCGTGACACGGATTGGTGTGGCGCAAGACGGCGACAAGGAGGTCTCTAGCGCGGAGAGGTACGGAGAAAGACTAGCCAAGTTGCGCATGAGGAAGCAGAGGAGAAGCTGCAGAGGGCCAGGAGCAGTCGTAAGAAGAACACCTACACGTGACGTGATGCTCTGCTCGCGGTCGCAGGCATATGCAAATGTCCACGTTTTGATGCTAGTCTTATAATATTATTACTGCCTGTTTTCTTTTCTCTCGATCGAGCGGTGCTACTTTTTTATGCCTTCGTCTTGGACTCGTAGCGCAATCCTGGATCCTGTAACTGTGCCAACATTTGATCAGTGATGTCAAATTTGCAAAAGAATCTTGCTTGTTGCAGAAATGTCTCGTGTCGGTGCCAGGACCGACCCCGTGCTCCAAACATTCCTCCCGCTTTCCGTCCCTAACGTCACATCGCGCCCATGTTCCACGCAAAAGGCAGGGGTACGTATGACCGAGGAAGGAACAGACACGAAATTCGCATCAGGAAAAAGGAAACCCACCGCCGAACTGTCGTCCATAAAATCCGCGGACACCGATGCTAGACGACCATTACGTTATGTACTCGCCATAGATTAGCATGCTCTGGGAAGAGGAAAGTTGCAGGAAGCCTGAGCTGCTGACGAGTGCTGTCAAAAAGGCTTAACAGCGAGAGCGAACCTGTCGTAACTTTTGGCTTATGTGAACGAACAGTGACAGCGTCCTCAATTTCTACTACCAATGGCAGTGCACGAGAGAGTTTTCCGTGGATCGAACTTCTACCGCACGATTTGGGTAACCAGTGGCAGTGGTAGTGCAGCGCACGTAGCTGCGACACATTGACCCGAACGTCGGTCCTCGTCATTTTCTTCCGTTCGCGAAGAAAGAAAAAGCCTGCGCTCAAATCAGCGCCACGACACAAGTCCCCAACACCCCACCTAATCCACATGACCTGCGAAAAAGCAAACAGCCATAGCAGCGAGGAGAGGTGTCGTAACCTGCAAACGCGCTGACGTCTTGGCGAGCGAGACGGGTGAGGTCACTCGCACGGATGCTGCCTTTTGACGACGACGACGGGCTCCGCCCGCCTGTGGAAGAAAGGAGGAAAAAGGTTGGAATGGAGAGCGGAAGGAAAAGCCTGCTGCGCCCGGCAGCATATTCCACACTTGGCTGGCGACTTGGCGAGGGAGAGCGATCGGGAAGCGATCGGGAAAAAGGCGCGTCCGGCGATCGGGAAGCGATCGGGGAAAAGGCGCGTCCGCACGCACGCACGCCTCTGCCGGTCAGGGCTGGACTGACAGTTTGTCGGGCGGTCAGTGATGAAGCGAAGCTGCCCTGCTGCAGAAAGGAGGCTTCTTTTCCAGAGCGAGAGGAGGGTGTCCTGGATTTCGGTGAGATTCGAGCACAGGTGCTGTCACAGCTCACATCTGGTCGGGTTCGTTAGCTCGCCGCACGTCGTCTTCTTTTCTTGGTTTCTGTGTTTACACATGGTTCTCGAGCTCGGTCCTGACTCATGAGGTCGCGAATGGGAGAGTTTTGGGTAGATTTCGTGCACATTCTTACCTTTCAATTGTAACTGAACGATTTATTTTGTTATATTCTTCGAAATTGTTACATTCAATTATACTCACGGTACAACAATGCAAGATAAAAAGGAAATTAACTTTACCGTAAAATAATAACTATTGTAATAAAAAATATTAAAAAGTGAAAATTTGACTAATAGAACTAAAATCCAGACGATCGGAAGTTTTTTTTTTTTTAAGGAAGAAGTTGGTCTATCTTTTTATTGCTCAACATGATCTTCTAAATACTACTCGGAGTACATGTTGAGAATTTTATGAATTTGATGGAACAATTTTATGTACGACAGTGAATAAATGTTTTCTTTCGTATATGGTGATTTTATTGAACAATCTTTTGTTTCCCGCCACTACTCGCCATGCCGAACCTGCGGCGGTGCCAAACCTCAACACGTGTCTGTGCATGAAAAAAAAAAACGTAGCCACCAAGATATTCATCAACCAATCACAGCCCGAATTTTTGTAACGGCATCTAACTTTGGTCGTTTCGAGTGAAGGCGGCTAACCGAACATCCCCTTCGTCTATCGAGCACGACGAACTTAACTTTATTGTCTGACAAACTAACGAATGACCATATAAACTTTTCTCCCTAATATGTGATCTCAATGAAGATTATCATCGCGCGAGTTAGGTAACCTATTGAAGAAAGATCGTGACAAACGAAGAATCTCGTCATGCTAAAAAACTGAAAAATGTGTCCGGAAAGTGAACTAGCACAGCTGGTTTTTCGCCACAACAACGGAATTCGCAATGTGGCCTCTGCGTGTTCTTAAATTCCCCGAAATGAAACCCACATCACGCGTCGGTGTATCCAGCGTGGAAAAACCATTGAAACACGGACAGCCAAAGCCAACCCGAACCCGACCCATTTTAACCCCGCCGGCCGGTAACACGGCCTCCCTCCCTCCTCCCCCACCCTTCTCGTCGTCGTCCCGGCCGAGGAGGGGCGCGACACCCCAATTCAAGCCGCCTCCGCCGCTCGCCGTCTCCGGACGCCGACGCCGCGGCGGACGGGGAGCCGGCTTACCTCGTCGCCGCCGAAGGCGTCGCCGCGCTGCGGTCTCTCCGTCAGCGTCCCCCCTTCTCCGCCGGATCCTCTGCTCGACGAGGCGCGACGCCACTGAGACCGCTGCTGCGCTTCGGAGCTTGGTCCGCAGCGACGCTCCTCTCTCGGGAGTCTAGTCCAAAGGCGCGGAGATCCGTGGAGGCTAGGACCGACCGATTCCTTCTCGCGCTGGTAAGCAACTGGTCCCGAGTAATTCTCGCTCGCCCGGGTGGAGTTCTTTGTTCGAATTAGGAGCAATCGAGCCCAGATCCTTCGTTCTTTCAATTCGTTTCGCTGTGGACTTGCCTGCTGCGTGGTGCGCACCATTCGTCCATGGTCTGATTAGTTTCTTGTGCTAGCGAGATCGACATGAGTGTTACCGACATCATCGCACTTTTTTGCCAGGAATTTTCGATAATCAACTGACTTCCGTGACCCATGTGAATCCCGCTGCGAATTGATACACGTGAATTGTGTTCCCGGTGATTCCCCATCCCCCGATTGCCAGTACTTGGGTGTTAGAGTGTTGTGGTCCCAAGATTTGTAGCTGAGCGTGTTTCCTGCTTAGTCCGTAGACTATTCCAATCTTAACTGGGGCTTGTGATTTGTTTGCGTATAAACTTAGATTTGAGTTCCGAATGTGAAGCGAGGCACTTCTGTCTATCAATTCATCGGTTGATGGACGGCTTGTTTAGGACTCCTGCCTTAGCTTAATTCATTTATTAGGAAGACGGGTTAACATTTGTACAATTGTTCCGAACTTCTGTCTGTAACTTTTCTTTCTGCTGGGTAGATATTTTTTTGCATTTGAAGTCTGCCTTAGGATTCGTATGAACCGGTGATTGTGCTGTGGAATCACGGTATATTCGAAAATTTTCATATCATTTCGAATAATGGTCTCAAACCATAAATGCCATGCTCAGTTACAAACATCTTAATACTGTGTTCGTGAGATTGAAGAAGAAACATGATACTACTGTTCTAATTTTCAGGCTTCTAGCGTGTTCTCTTCTTAAGGTTATACTGGGTTTGTGCCAGCTTTTCCTAAGTCCATAGTATTTAGACCAATAGAGATCACAATTATTTTCCCAAAGTAAACAAAGAGAATAAAAAACATCAACAAAGGATGCTGACAATTTTAATCCATCAGAAAGGATTCAAATTCCAAAAAATACAATGTTGAGCGGTTTACATACATAGTTATTATGTTTCAACAGCATACTGTGCTACTGTCAATGGATAATACCTCCACATCTCACTTTACTACTAGTAATTATGTTGATCGTCGAAGTAAATTTTGTGACAATTTAACTGGCTACTTACTTTGCGTATTGACTCTGTGAAGTAAAGTTTACTCACCTCTGTTGTATGCATTATAAGTACATAGCCACTCTTTGTGTGGCTGGGCACATGTATTGTCACTTTACTATCTGCTTATAAATGGCAGCAGCAGAGTTGGATAGCTATTTTCACTGATCAATATCTTTTTTGTTGCTTCGCAGGATCTTCGTAATAATGGGAGAAAATAAATGGATGGGAAAAAGATGGGAGGACATGGACACAGATGTCCTCGTGAAGATATTCAAGGAATTAAATTTGGTTGAGCTGTCACCAGTATCTCAAGTGTGTCGTTTGTGGCGTCTGGCCTGTGCAGATCCACTTATATGGGGCACTCTTGACTTTGGGTTGCTGAAATCCAACTTTATTCAAACAAGAGCGTCACCGTATATTTGGGTTGATGATAGGTCTGACAAGAGACTTGCAAAAATACTACGGGTGGCTATGGCAATTAGCCGGGGAAATGTCAATTCCATGATATTCCATTACAATCTGTTCATGAAGGATGAGCACCTACATTTCATCTCAGAAAGGTAACAGCACCGCTGCTATTGTTTGAATTGGTTCCCTATTATTTTCCATATCAGTATTCTTGTAGTTAATCGTGAAAAAAAAAACTTGACGCTCAAGGTTTGTGGTATCTCATTACGCATTGGAGATGCTAAAATGAAATAAATATGCCTGATTTCTAACAGGTCTCCTCACCTGAAACGATTGGTTATGCCAGCATGGAATCGCATCACTAAATCAGGAATATGTCAAGCTATTCAAAGATGGCAAGAACTGGAGTCTTTGACAATGCCTACCATTGGCCAGCCTCCGTATATTCTGGAAGAAATAGCCATGAGCTGCAAGAATTTCACTGAACTTAAGATCATGGGCTCATTTGATCTCCCATTTGCTTTGGCGATTTCGCAGTACCTCCCAAAGCTGAAAGTGTTGAGCCTTCGTTGCTCTAAAGTGACCATGAGTGCACTGATTTGTTTACTGACCTCAATGGAATATCTTGAGATACTGAATATTTCCCACTGCCTGCTGTTGGACATTGCGGCGAATGGGAAGAGGCAAGTGATCCATGAGTTGGATGACCAAACTCTTGAGAAAGCTTCAAGACTGCGTGAATTCCACTACTGCCAGAGCAGATCGTGCATTGCATGCCAGCGGATGATGGTGGATGAAGGCATCATGCGTTGGTATAGGTATGAGGATTGGTTTTGGCGTCAGGATGAGGTGAGGTCGCTTGATCTGCATGACTATGGGAAACTGTTTGATGCTGGTTGCGAGAGGTTGACATCTGTGGATTAGATGCTAACTGGGAAATAAGGCCCACCTCCTCATTGTAGAAACTTGTTGACCTGACGTTCATAAATCATAGCAAGCTCTGAGCTGTAACAGTAGATAAATAATGTCGACTATAATGTGCATGCATGGTGTGTGTAGCTAATGATGTAAATCCATGAATAGTTTGTCTTGTTTGAAGGTGTTGTGAATGTTCATCTCTGTGATGACTAGAGTTTGCAGCTTTGGGTCAAATGATGTTGCAATAGCCATTGTCAGATAGTATCGGTTTTATGTACAGGAAGTGCAATGATTCAGCTATGTAGAGGGAAATTACTGACTTTCAGCTATTCCTCTTGAGGTTGGATACCTTTGAAGCTGGACCAATCCACTTCGGGTTTTTTTTCTTCCGGATTTTCCTTTCTTACTTATTCTTTTAAAAATCCTTATGCAACCTCATGGTCCAAATTGACCCCATTCCTTTTGGTCTCTTGATTTTTTATTTTTTATTTTAAAAAAAATCGTTTCATTTTGTAGCCAGAGCTGCATTTGCCAGTACAATGTCATGACCCTATTTCGTATTTTGTGTCTCTGCATTCTGTCTGAGGCCACTTCATAGAAATTGTTGATTATTCCGCTGCTATATTATTCTGAAACAAGATAGTAGTAGCATCTCTCTAAAAAGAAAAGGAAACAAGACGGCATCACTCTTTTTTAAGCCAATCATCATTTGCATCATCACCTGTTAATCAGTGCTGTGGCAAAGTCGCCATCATTATCGGTAAGCCAAGTGCATTTGTGCATCCCCAGCCGCGCAATTAGTTAAATGTTCGTATGAGAAAAACGTGCTTGCTTAGTATTGTTTTTAAAGATGCGGCTGATGATTCTGGTCGACAAAAAGGCAAAACATGTGACCAGAGCACGGCATACTTGCGATTCACCTGCAGCATCCGAGGACTGGGTACACTGTAGAGTTTACGACATGCTCTTTTGACTTTTTGTGGCACGCGATTCTCTCTCTCTTTTTCTCTCTGAGAGAATGATAGGGCGTTGGAACGTTTTCTGATTTGGGCTGAAAATCGGATCTCAGCAGCAGTATTTCAACGCTCACAAAATAACTGCATCTTAAGGCCCCGTTTGGAATAGAGAATTTATTCTTCATTACTACGGGAATTAAACTGTTTCCTATGAACCCTAAACCTTAAACTCTAAACCCCTCAAATTCCTGTGAAATTTCTGCGTTCCAAACGGGGCCTAAGAATACCATTTAACCTTCGATAGAATGGACTGAAAAGTAAGCTTTGAATGCATTAGTGACTAATCACATCGGATCATTCTCTTTCACATCGTGAGAGTAGCTGAAGAAATCTCAACTGACATGGCTAAGGCCATGCCTGCCGGGCTGCCGCGGCATCCCTTGTCCGGCTCCGAGTGAGCATGGGCAATTGGCCCATGTCCATTCCAAGAGTACACAGCGACAGGTGGCGACGGATGGGTCGGAAAGCTCTTGTTACATCAACACCACAAAACTTCTCGTCTCAAAAAAAAAAAAAAAAAACCACCAAACTTCTGACTTGAGAAGGATTAACGCTCCCGTCTTTGGAGAAAATGGTTTGTTCCCAGTCTGGAGCCGTCGTCATCTATTGCGTCAGCAGGCGTTCTAGAAGACTCCAGAAGCACGCTCCTGCTTTGCTAACACTAGCCGTGCCTCTGGGTCAATAATTAACGCAATTTAATCGAATCGTGCCAATAATCCGTCGTTAACAAGAACATTTTACCTACTGTAAACGATCAAATCAAAGCAATAGAAATCCCGAATTCACTTACATCTGGGTCCGGATCCGTGGTGATCAGACCGCCGAATATCCTGCCTCGAGATCTCCGTCACACACTGACTCGTTGGTCCCAGCATAAACATTGGCCCACTGTCAGTCACCTCTAACCACTTCAAATCCCCGAAAAGGGATCACACCTTTTACGCCTCTCTTCCCTTTTATTTACGCCTTCCTTTTCCCTTTATAAAACCCACAGATATTTTCTTCCGTTTCGTCTCGCCCGTTTCGCTTGAAAAGTCGAGATTGCCCCTCGACTCACGAGGTCAGAGCCTTGAGGAGGAGTGCTCAACCACACCACTTCACCACCGGCGAGCTCGGTCCCTGGGGCAGGCGTGCACGCGTTTCGACGGTGATGGCGGTGGTGGAGCTGTGGGAGACGCTGAAGCATGCGATCGAGGCCTACACGGGGCTGTCCCCGGCGGCCTTCTTCACGGCCGTGGCGGTGGCGGCCGCGCTGTACCACGTCATGTCGGGGCTCTTCGCTCCCCCGCCCCCTCCCCCGCCGCGCTCGCGGGAGCCGGAGCCCGAGCCGCTCCCGCCGCCCGTGCAGCTGGGGGAGGTCACCGAGGAGGAGCTCAAGCAGTACGACGGCTCGGACCCTAAGAAGCCCCTGCTAATGGCCATCAAGGGCCAGATCTACGACGTCACCCAGAGCAGGTCTATTCCCCACCCCCCAAAACCCTACCTTATCCCCTTGTTTTCGTGTATCAGTCGTTGCTTGGATGATTCGATTAGTTTGGTAACTGATGATTCTCCTGTAGTGAACTCAGTGATCTTTAGATTGTCTGTTAGGCCGTTTACAACGAGATGATCCTTGTTGTTGCTGTATGATTGCTGACTGCCCTTGATGATCTGCTGATTTGGCTGTGTCCAGTGTTTCATGGGTGGCCAAATGGATACCACGGTCTTTCGGAGAGTTGGATTGCATAATTGATTCCTGATAGGGTGTTACTACTTTTGTATGTAACTGTTACGCGTGTGCGTATCTTTCGGAGAGTCGGATTGCATAATTGATTCCTGATAGGCTGTTACTACTTTTGTATGTAACCGTTACGTGTGTGCGTATCTTTCGGAGAGTTGGATTGCTTAATTGATTCCTGATAGGCTGTTACTACTTTTGTATGTAACCGTTACGCGTGTCGTTTCCGATGATGGGATCAATCCAGATGATGAATTTGCTGGAATTATGTGAGGCCGTTGATTTTCTTGTCGTATTCGGGTTTTTAGGGCTTGTCGTTTTCGACTATGGGAGTAATCCGGGTAACAAATTTACTGGATTACATATCTTTCGGAGAGTAATTGATTCCTGACACGATGTTACTACCTTTGTATGTAACCGTTACGCGTGTTGTTTCTGATGATAGGGTCAATCCAGATTATGAATTTGCTGGAGTTATGTGAGGCCGATGATTTTCTTGTCGTATTCGGGTTTTAGAGCTTGTCGTTTTTTACGATGGGAGTAATCCGGGTAATAAATTTACTGGAATTTTTGTATGGCCACTGAATGATTTGTCGTGTTCTGAGCTGTGGAGCTGCTTGTTTCAGATTATCGGAATAATCCAGGTGATAGAATTTGCTGGAATTTCTGCGTGTCCATTGAATGTTTTGTCGTGTTCTGAGTTTTGGCTGCGTGGCAGCATGATTAATGGAAAGAAGGGATTGAAATGGCCATTGATCCATATTTATGTTTGATGGTATACACTGATGATGTGCTGTTTGGAGGGGTTGATTTTGTAGTTAGTAATTTTTACTGCCATTTATTTCAGTTTTCTGAGGTCAAGGTGTTGAGGTTTATTGAATTTGTTGGGTTCTGTGGAATGGTTTGATTGATTGGCAGTTGTGTAATATGAGCTACTGCTATATACATAGTTGTTAGCAAGAGGAGAAATTCTGGCAGTGGGTGGAAAGTCATGGTTCAAGTCACAGGCTAGCAGACACCTTTTCTGGTGTTAACATTGACTTGCTTCATGTTTCTTTGGCTTCACTTGCTGCCTTTTATATCTGTTTAAATGTATGATTTAAAAAGCCTGTTCAATCAAATAATTTTTGTACTTGATTAGAATATTTTTAGTTCCAGTTGATTGTATGCCAACAGGGATGATGGCAATAAATTTGCTAATTTGGTCAAAAGAAAGTAGCATGTAGTAGTATATTTGGAAATTTGGTAATGATTGGCTATAGAAGCTCAATGCTTATGATAAGGGAAGTGAAAACTATTAGATTATGTTGCTCAAAAAAGTTGTCATAGAATTAGATTGATGTATTCTCCTTTTGTTGTTAAAATGGTCTCTGAAAAAACAGGCTGTCTGAAACAAAAGTATTTGTGTTGTGATGCTTATTAAGTTGTTTATATTCAGTGGATGCTCATGAAGGTGTAAAAGAAGCCACTACTTTGTTCTTTTGTCATCCACACCGGAATCCGGGAACTTGTTTTTGTAGTGATTTTTATTGTTCTGATGAATTATGCGACTTCTCTTTTCTATCCCAAGGCATGTAAGATGTGGTTGCTGGTGGACTACGTGTATGTTGTGGTTGGATGATAATAGTATTGGAAGAGTTATTGGATCTGTTATATCTTGACATTTTTCTTCCATTGTGCTTGTACTTTCGCAATGATTATCATTTCTGCATTGCACTGATGCATATGCAAAACACTTGCAAAGTTGAGACCTTTCAGGTGATGGCATAGTTTACTTTACGTAATGCATGATTGTTTATGGAAAACCGTGTTGGAAAAGCATTGAGAAGCTCCCTTTCAAATCCTTTAGTCTAATTATCTATTTCTCTTCTCGTTTTATTTGCTATATGCAGATTGTTCTATGGACCTGGTGGGCCTTATGCACTCTTCGCTGGAAAAGATGCTAGCAGAGCGCTAGCCAAGATGTCTTTCGAGCCACAGGACTTGACTGGCGACATCTCCGGCCTTGGTCCTTTTGAGCTTGATGCCTTGCAGGACTGGGAATACAAGTTCATGAGCAAGTACGTGAAGGTCGGTACCATCAAGAAAACCGTGCCTGTTGAAGATAACACCGCAAGCACCTCTCCTGCAACCAATGAAGCCACTCCTGCAGCCAGTGAGACCACTGGAGAGACAGAGGCTGAGAATGTGCCTGCAACCGAAGAGAAGCCAAAGGCGGCAGTCACTAAGGAGGTCGAAGAGAAGGAAGCCCCTGCTGACAAGGAAACCGCAGCTGACGAAGCCGTCAAAGAGAGTTAGAGCATATCAGTACCTCTTGCTCAAATAATTCGACGTGATCCTATTGGGTTCATGTCAGGGCCCCCGCTCCTCTCGCATCAGCAACTTAACCTGTGTAGTTGAACATGTAATTTGCACCATTACTATGGGCCTTGTGGTGCTGATGTTTAAATTATCAGTCGTCATTGGGGATTTGGAGTATAGAGTTAAAAGACACCTGGGATATGCGTCCCCTTCTGTTAAGCTTCTGTTAATACTTGGTCGTGGACAAAAAGGTGCTGTTTAGATAAGGGTTCTCGTTTGGTAGTATTGCAGGTAAATCATGCCGTACGTGCAACATTTAAGCGCATGATGGTCCTAATAAGCAATGTGACTTTTATTATGCAGCGCCTAATCGCGGCCGCTATATACATGTGCGTTGCGACTTTCCACACACATGGGATTATTGTCAGCTAGACTGATTCTCAGTCCAACCATGTGTTCAAGGACTTTGAATGGCACGGGAAATATGGAGTCAGTTCTTCTGACAGGGGCCTTCCTTTTATCTTAGTGCTCCGTTCCGGTTTTCTATGGCCAATGCAGCGTTCCAACATGTGCTCAAATAATCGATCAGACGAACTGTAGAAGAAAAGAAACCGGTATTATTATCCTATAATACATGGTACTAGTAGTACTTAAATATATTAAACCAAAAAAAAAAACAACCGGCACGATGCGTCGGGCTTAGACGTGCTGTTCACCTTCTGGGCCTTGTTCTGTTTGTATGGCCCATCACTTGCTAGCGATTCAACCGGCAGAGCAGTCAGCGGCGTAGAGCGTTTAGTCCCACCTCGCCCAGCGACGCAGAGCAGAGCCGTCGACTCCCTACATAATGCGACCCAGGCCTTCGTTCTAAGGCATACCTTTCTCGGCCTTTTGGCTAAGATCAAGTGTAGTATCTGTTCTTATCAGTTTAATATCTGATATGTGGGCCATGTGCCCACTTCGATATTAATCTTATTTTTTGTGGGGGAGGGTCCACCACAGTGGCTTGCCACTGGGGCCCTCAAGCGTCGCTCGGGCGTTGCACTACTGCCCTTGCCTGGCGCACCCCAACCACATCGAAACAAAATTTTGTTATTCTGGTCCTAATCGCGAGGCTGAAATACCGCAAAATAGGATTAACATGAGCTGATGGACATGTTTAGTTGGACTGTTGTGGAGTGAGCAGAGCAGCTTGTCATTTGGAGCATATTCTCTGTACGGCTGCACAGCAGCAAATGGCAGCTTCCTCTGCCTTTGCCGTCGCGGCTCTCCCCACCGCAGCGCCGCCGTCCGGCTGGCGTCTGGCCAGTGCTAACGCATGTGTTCCCGACGTCCGCCACCGGCGCGTGTCCCGCGCCGTGACATGTTGCGCCGGGCAGGGCGGTCCCCAGGTCCCGGCGAAGCGTAAGCTCGCGCGCTGAAACCTCGTGTTTGCTTCGTTTGGATTGGAAATTTGTTAGTCTGATGGGTCTCCGGGCCTTGGGTTGTGGCAGTGGCTGAGCTGTGGGAGGCGGCGAGGAGCGCGCCTCCGCTGGCTCTGGTCGCGGGCGCGGCGGCGGTGGTGGCGATGTACAAGGTAGCCTCCGGTCTCCTTGCGCCGCCCCCGCCGCCGCCGCGTCGGCGGGAGGCCGAGACGGTGCCACCGCCTCCGATCCCGGAGCCGGTGGAAGTGGGGGAGATCACTGAGGAGGAGCTGAGGCAGTACGACGGGTCCGACCCCGAGAAGCCGCTGCTCATGGCCATCAAGGGGCAGATCTATGACGTCTCCCAAAGCAGGTCCAGTTCAACCCTTGCCCTTAAACTTTCATCTCGACGCAGTGCTGCTCCTGCTGTGTAGCTTTGCTGTACCCATTTAGTTACTGCTGCCCCTGTAAAAATCATTCAGACTTTGGTTGTGAGACTGATGAGGTGATGACAACTAATTCATTGTACATGTGGAACCCTGTAAAAATGTATCACGGAATTGATGAAGCTGTGCTCTTGATTTCTTATAAATTTTAGAGTTCTTCTAAGCCAATAATATAATAAGGTGAAGAAGTCTGAAAACAGATGAAAAGAGGAAGTTTCAGGCCAGATGCCATCTAGTAACTAGTTGATGATATGTTAGATTTCTTCGCCCTTTAACAATTGGATCTGTAGAAAAAACAATGCCCTGTTGTTACGTTGTCTGTAAATATTGCATAGAGAGGAGCTTCTGATGCCTGGCATGTTGTTGAATGCTAGCCCACATGATAAGACTTCATTTTGGTTTAGTTCTTTCACTAAAACACATTATCTAAGACTTCTAATAGTTGTTATCTTTTGGTTTGAGGCTCGAGTGTACTTTGGTGGCATCATCAGCAATAACATGCTACATGCCCGTAACTTCAATTTGTGTTCTGTATATCTGAAACTTCCTTGTTTGTCCAAAGATTGTACATGCATGAACTATTTTATTCGGTAACGGAAGCTGTCCAAGATTGTCCATGATTTTGTGTGTGAATACACTTCAGTTGCAGCTATTTCGATTTCAATAATATCTACGCTAATTGTTCCTGCATGGATGACATTATGTCATTTACAGCTGGTGGTTTCGTGAGTACCATTTCTATGGCAAAATATACATCTAAGCTACATTTAATTTTACATGAGGCTTGTTGAAACATTCTACATGAATACGATATTTCTTCCTTCATACAATTGGTTACAGTACCCTTTGCAATTCAAAACACATGTTATAATAGTATGGACTGAAATTTCTGCCCCTTTCGTTAATCATCTAATGTTTTGTTTTTTGGCCTCGCTGCGACATTTGTAATTTGTTGTGCACAACAGTAAACATTATGTTTGACCCGATTTCATGAATTTCCCTTGATTCCGTATGCTCTGTGCAGAATGTTCTATGGACCTGGCGGAGCATATGAATTATTTGCTGGTAAAGATGCAAGTAGGGCATTGGCCAAGATGTCGTTTGAACCACAGGATCTGACTGGTGATATATCAGGACTTACACCGTTCGAGCTCAGCTCTCTGAATGACTGGGAGTACAAGTTCAACAGCAAGTATGTGAAGGTAGGAACCATAAGAAGAACACCGTCTGCAGAGGAAGGTTCTAGTAGCGTTTCGCCCGAAGCGCAAGAGGAAGCTGCTAAGCCTATAGCCAAGAATGAGCCTGAGATGAAGGTTGAGGCTGAGATGAATGAAGATGATTGACCGTGAAACACGAAGACACATGAGGGAAGAACGAAATTTAGGGTAGGGCATTGCTCATGATTAGGGAATCTGGAAAACTAAATGCCTCCTAACTGCGGCATGCTTCAGGGCTAAAGCTTGCAGAAATGATGCTTAATTATAAATGATTAGTAGATGTGTAGTCTACTTTAGAATTGATTGGTTGAATATGGAGGGGGGTCGGTGCTCTAGTTCATTACCTTGTGTCATTTCTGATGTATTATCTTATACTCAAAAAACGAAAAAGGCACAGGAAATATATCTTCTTTTGCATCTTCTTCAATCTCTCGGATGCCACCTTCCTGACGAAACAGTGGTATACATTCGGATTATATATGCATGAACATTAAAAAAATATCGATCGGCAATTTATCAGTAGAGACTTTGAATCATAGCATAAGTGAAGTTTTGAGGCATTGTTTCACTACCTGCTCAAAACAAGCACAAAAATTACATCCGCTTGCGTCTTGCTTCTTTGATATATCTGGTACCTCATGCCTCACTGATTGAAGAACAATGGTACGCATCTCGATCATACATGTACTGCATTGTCCCCCCCCCCCCCCCCCTTGAAAGACCTGTACTGCACTGTTTTGAAACCTGAAATTGTAAGCTTTCATGAGGATTTTGGCATCTGCGAAGCTGAAGACATCAGACAACTATTGCCTAACGAGCCAATCATCCCAGCACTGTCCCCACCAAAACACATCATCGGTGTGATCCCCGTTTACTATGGAAATGGACAAGAACGCATCGACACATAGGCATATTAAAGACTCTGACAAACATCAGATACTGGCATTATTTGCAGTACACACTACATAGGGCTCTGTTCTTTTTTCTTCTTCATTTGGAAGGTGTGTGGATTGGTGGCTGCAATTTGGAGGGATTTCAGGATTCTGCATCCCATCATACGAAACGTTTAAAATATCACTGAGTTTGGAGGAAACTGCGATTAAAAAGGTATATTTGAATTGCTTCAAAAAAAAAAAGGTATATTTGAAGTTTCTTTGCGATCTGTTCCTCGCTAGAGCCTGGAGGTTGATCAGTTGTACAATGGATTTTTGCGTGCAAGATGCATCAGCAGTTCTTCACTGCTAGAATTCATAGCGAGTCCATGTCTGCGAGACTGCAGAGATTGCATTTCGTCAGCAATTTTGTTGCGAGCTCACCCTGAGCTTTTTTTATTATTATTTTTTTATTTTTAGCATAGCTCACCCTGAGCTTCGTTTCAGTTTTCAGTCGCAGGACTTAATCCTCTTTTGAGCCCACATGTTAATAAAGGCCTAAGAGCCCATTGTCCCATGTTCGTCCACACAAAGAAACAGCCGAGCAAGATGTCACTCCGCTGTTGTTTAGTACCACACTGCCTGTTTAGAGAAGATAACACCTGCTTAAATATCCATTCCGCAAGCTGTGTCTCGCCGAGCTGGGTAGCGTCAGCTTGTGACCCAAGTGGGGGCAATAAGGTGGTGTGGATGTCAGGTGCGGTGCTTGTGCCTGGGCTTTGGGGCTGCACTTTGCGGCCCGCCCGTTCCAAGTTGAGTAGTGGGTTGTGGGTGCTTTGGCGAAGGCCTTGGCGCCCCAGCACCTAGAGTGGCGGGCAATGCGTGAGGCTGGCTTCACAGAGCAGCGATTACCGCCCGCTTCCAACGGTGGAAGGATAACGGGCCGCTGCACTCGAAGCCCGCTTAGGCTCAAGCATCCTCTTTGGCAGACCACCATTTTTTTTGCATTTCTTTGGTACGATTACCGCCCGCTTCCAACGGTGGAAGGATAACGGGCCGCTGCACTCCAAGCCCGGTTAGGCTCAAGCATCCTCTTTGGCAGACCATCTTTTTTGCATTTCTTTGGTATCTTGGCTTACTGTAAATGTGCTGAAGCCAAATCTTCAGCACTTCCCCGCACGTCGTAACGATTAGAACGGGCTAGATTCTCCATTCAAACTTTCTACTATCCCTGACATAAACAGTTGTGGACGCATTCATGCAACTGTTCTAATGTATAACTTTAGGCAGGAAATCTAGAAGCTCAAATATAAGTTCCTATGTATACAGAATACATTTATTATTTGATCAGTAAGGCAAAAACAAGAATATCAGGAATTCGTTTTCAGATGTACTTTTAGACAGACAAACATCGCATGGCCAACCTTAAGAAGCTTTCCTCCCAATGATTCGGATTCGGGGTGTATGTCAGGCACGATCTCATGGAGTCGGCTATCTTTTCGTCGCCAGCATGATTGTTCGTCTGCTGTTTACCTTTTCTTGTTGCTGTCTTGTTGAGGTAGGGCAGGCCAAGAGACATTTTACCGTCATATCAGTTTACCGTTCATGGTTTGACCTCCTCTTCTTCTTTTTGTAAGTCCTACCACGTTGTTTGCAGATCACATAGTGAATTTTGATACATCTGAACATGTTGTAACAGACGACCAGCACTTATACCAAAATAAAAGTATTACCCGTCAAAGAACAGACAGGGAGATGTTTTGCCGTCAGGTGTGAAAGCCTTGCAGCTAACGGATGAAAAAGGAATCAAAGACGGAGCAAAACTTCTAGTCAAAGCCCGACCCCACAGACCATATAGAAGGCTTGCTGACGAGTAGGGATCTTCCGTGACAAGTTTGATCGATCTGATCACCTTTGAGTTGCTACCAGAGGATTGGCGCATTCTTGTCATCAGTGTAGAAGATCCTTGCATTGACAAGTTAAGCGTCCAAGTTAAACGTGCGGGATCACAGCTGTCACCGCACCGAGAAGGTGTCAACGGCCACCGGAAAAGAAATGGTTCGGGAAGGAAGGTTCGTCTACGACGCCACTACTATTGTTGATCCTGAACATTCCTGCATGTGCAATTTGTTGTGCATAACCGTATTAGGAACTGCTTCCGTTGACAATATCTGATTTTTTTTCGAAGGTCCTGAAATTACTTTATTGCAGCAGCAGCAGTGCAAGCTCGATTCGTTGTAGTTCAGTAACCTCAAGGTCTTCGTAAAAAAACATGTTTTGCGTAGATTAGTTTCTTGTGCTAGTCAGTGCGTGATTGCGTCTATCTAGATTGTTTGAAGTCGTATGACTGCGTCTACCTTCCAGCAAAAGGCAAAAGCCATTTCTTCGACGCTGCAATGCTTGCATTGAAAGAAACTGCAGCGACGCATAAACTCACTGACGCACTCAAAGACGTTGCCAACGGCATGCCAAAATAATATCGGCGCCTTGGACAGCTAGATTAATGCACTATTGCCGTTTATTTTTCGCTCGTTGAAGCGCGTTGACGAAACGTACGTGTGCCGGGGGCGAAACCCGGACAAACATGCGTAGCCCTTCTGAACTTGTTCCAAAACATGGGGTCAATAGAAACGGCCTGACGAAAGAGTTCCGGCGTAATGCAACGCAAATGCTTTGCTTTGAGCTTTGTGAAGTGCTCATTGCTCCGAATCCAGACACGCTAATGATTGGCCACGAGATTTTTGTGAGGAAACTGGCATAGCAAGCGGCGCATAGTTCCCTGGAAGACGTCTCGTCGGTGGCCTGCCAAAATAGGAGCCTTGGATATAGTTGGATTGATGACGCCATTTTTTCCAGGCTCTCTTTTAATTTGCACGCCCTGACGAAAAGATCTACCGAACCATTTAGCTAGTGGCAAGACAGGCCAAATGAGCATATCGCTGTAGAACCCCTTCCATTTTTTTTTCCAAGATACGGTTGAACAGCGACGATTCGACACGACGTAAACGCCAAACCGGTGGGAAAATGAAAAAGGATTTTCGTGAATATGTGGAAATGAATGAGATTTTGCTGATTTGCTCCAAACCCATCGATGAACTGAAAAACGAAAGATCAACTCATGATTTGGTTACTACGCTTGCTTGATGAGATCTGTAGAACTTGCATACATATATCTTCCTATAATCATTCGGAAAACAGATGGGTTACTCGTGAAATCTTTTGTTTCGGATGATCGCCCGTGGAGGAGGAATCCTTGTGATGCACTGATGTTCTAGAAACAGATGCGAATCGATCGCGCGTTCCAACTCGAGGCGCGGAATATGCCACGGGAAACAGCTAGCGTCACAGGCAGGTGGCCCCGGCGGAGCAGGGGAGTGTGGCCACCACGTCGACACGCTTCGCCGTCAGCCGCAGGAGGCCTCGCGTGCGGCGGCCATGGGAGCTTCGTGTGCCCACCTCGTCTGCATGCGACCGATGGGTGGATGGATGGACGCGATTCGGAGATCAGGCGAAAAGGGAAGGGAGATAAGGGTTGCGGATAGAACGTTGCGGCCGCAGCCAATCAGAGGCGAGAGGCCAGCACACTCCCAACACCCTCTCATCTCATCCTCCGGCTCATCTGCAGCACTGGTGCCCCAATGGCCAAACCACCCCCACCTGACCCCACGTGGGGCATAAAATAGGTCAGTAAAATAACAAAAAAAAATTGAGGTCTGTGGAGGGCTTTTGGTTTCCGATATTGCAACGAGATCCAACACTATTATAGACAAAATACAATATCGAACTGTGCAAGAAAAATCATAAATATGCCAAGATCACATTCGTTCATTTAGCTAATGTTGTCACTTATTTTGGTCAGAGCTATAGATTGTATCTAATTCCTACATCTAATTTCACACGACAATGCATTACATATCTATGTTTTTGTTTTGATGATATGAAGATACAAACATCGGATATGAATGCCGCGAGAAGTAATGTGCTTAACAATCTTACAAGTAACAAGGTCAGACCCAGTTTCCGATTAAAACTGGACTCCAATTCTCAGGTCTAGAAGAAAAAAGAAAAGAGAAAAATATGACACCAAGCATGTGAAACCAAATTCGCTACAAACTGCAATATCACATTAGTAGAGGGACTTTGCTAAAAATCTCTATTTTCATCGTAGAAAATTCTGAGCCGACCCAAAGACCAAGCCCAAAGGCACCCCAACACGCGTGGGCCCCACACGCCATTCGCCTCCGGCGACTCAACAACCCTCCCATAACCTTTGGCCGCAAGCTGCGGCCTTTCTTCCTCTTCTCCTCCTCCCACAACTCGCCGTCGTCTCCGACAGACGCGAGGTGAAAGCCAATCCCGCATCTCCTCCCTCCCACCAAGTACTCCCGCCAGAGACTACGCGTCGATCAGGAGAGGGGTAGAGAGAGAAGCGCACAAGAGTTTCTCGTCTCTCTCCCTCTCTGCGTATCTACCTCCGATTCTTGCCGCATTTTTGGTTTGGTTTCCGCGGGAAAGGAAGCTGCTTTCATCCCCTGATCTAGATGATGGCGAGTACAACGTCGGCTACAGCCGCCGCGGCATTCGGGTCCGCCGCGGCCGCCAAGCCGCGGGGGCCGGCGGCGGCGCCGGGCTGCGCAAGGGTGCCTGCCGCCGGCGGGAGGAGGCGGTCTGGCGTCGTTCGGTGCGACGCCGGTGTGGAGGCCCAGGCGCAGGTTGCGGCCAAGGCGGCCAGCATCGCCGCGCTCGAGCAGTTCAAGATCTCCGCCGACCGTGAGTCCCTTGCCCTCGCCTCGAATTCGCCGCCGCCAGTGCGGTTCCTGTAACAGCTGGGTTATTTGGTTTGGTGAGGTGGATTGCTGGTGCGTGAATCGCGGGATCCTTGCGTTGCTTCGTGGTTGCAGTAGCAGTTGGGATTAGTTTTGGTTTGGTACAGGTCAAAAGGCGTGGGTATTTAGGGGAAGGAAAAAAAGGAATATGTGGGATAGTATCATTGTTCTGTTGCTTTTTTTCGTTTCATGATTGGCTCAAGCATAACTTGCATGTTGCTGTGGCTGATGAGAAAATTTCATAGCCTAACTGACTTTGCAAGATTAATTTTGGAGCAAGAGACCAGGTCCTTAGGCATCGATAAGAAATTGGCTTGTGTCATTTGGAATTGGTCCAGGTGATGAGGAACCATTTGCCATCCCGTTAAAACATCGATTGGTTCTTTTTGAAGCGTTAACCAATGGCAACTTCTTCGCGTTACTTATAGCTTTAACTGATTGTAGAGCCATGGGCTTCACAGATTGGTGGAAGTTTTGTTCAGATACTTTAGTTCGTTTTTGAACAAATATAAAAGGTTGCCTTTATCTCTATACACAAGAAGAGCATGATGTTTTAAGTAGGCAAATGGTATTGTAAGGATTTGTCGTATCCTCCACAAAGGAGATATCTAATGCAACATAGACGCTTTTATATTTTCATACTTGGAAGGATTTAAGAATGGACAGTAGTTATTGCATGCTTTTAGTATCAAATATTGACAAATTGCATTCTGACATTTGTGAATGTTACAATCTGATAAAGTGTATATGTCATTCATTTAGCGTTGATAAAGCTTTGTGTTAACGTGCAGTTGAGTTCAGTTTCTTCTTTCGTACAACAAGAAAGTTCCTCTTTCCAGTGTTTGACAATATTTTACTTTCACTGCCAGGTTACATGAAGGAAAGAAGTAGCATAGCTGTGATTGGCCTCAGTGTACACACAGCACCAGTGGAGATGCGTGAAAAACTTGCTGTTGCGGAGGAACTATGGCCCCGTGCTATTTCAGAACTCACCAGTCTGAATCATATTGAAGAGGCTGCTGTACTTAGTACCTGTAATAGAATGGAAATTTATGTGGTGGCTTTATCATGGAACCGTGGTATCAGAGAAGTTGTGGACTGGATGTCAAAGGTGAGAGCTGCTTGATCAACTCTCCTTGTTCGGTCCGTAGTCTGTTAGCCCAGCTTTCCCTTTTTCGGTTCTCAATGACACATTATGGGAAAGATTCCCTAATGAGCGTATTTTTTTTTGTGTTTGCAGAAAAGTGGTATACCTGCTTCTGAGCTTAGGGAGCACCTGTTCATGCTGCGTGACAGTGATGCTACTCGCCATCTGTTTGAGGTATCAGCTGGGCTTGACTCTCTGGTTCTCGGTGAAGGACAAATTCTTGCTCAAGTTAAACAAGTTGTGAGAAGTGGCCAAAACAGTGGAGGCTTGGGAAAGAACATTGATAGGATGTTCAAGGATGCAATCACAGCCGGAAAGCGTGTCCGCTGTGAGACTAACATATCATCTGGTGCAGTTTCTGTCAGTTCAGCTGCAGTTGAATTGGCCCTGATGAAGCTTCCAAAGTCTGAAGGCCTGTCAGCTAGTATGCTGTTGATTGGTGCTGGCAAAATGGGCAAATTAGTGATCAAACATTTGATTGCTAAAGGATGCAAAAAGGTTGTCGTGGTGAACCGCTCAGTGGAAAGGGTGGATGCCATTCGTGAGGAGATGAAAGATATCGAGATTGTGTACAGACCTCTGTCAGAGATGTATGAAGCTGCTGCTGAGGCTGATGTCGTGTTTACAAGCACTGCATCTGAAACCCCATTGTTCACGAAAGAACATGCACAGGCACTTCCCTCTATTTCTGATGCCATGGGTGGGGTTCGTCTTTTTGTCGACATATCAGTCCCAAGGAATGTCAGTGCATGTGTCTCTGAAGTTGACCACTCACGGGTGTACAATGTTGATGACTTGAAAGAGGTTGTGGAAGCCAACAAGGAAGACCGGCTCAGGAAGGCGATGGAGGCACAAACAATCATCACCCAGGAGTTAAAACGGTTTGAGGCATGGAGGGACTCACTGGAGACTGTTCCAACCATCAAGAAGTTAAGGTCATATGCCGACAGGATCAGGGCTTCAGAGCTCGAGAAGTGCCTGCAGAAGATCGGTGAAGATAATCTGAACAAGAAAATGAGAAGAGCCATCGAGGAGCTCAGCACCGGCATCGTGAACAAGCTTCTCCACGGCCCACTGCAGCACTTGAGATGTGACGGCAGCGACAGCCGCACCCTTGACGAGACGCTTGAGAACATGCACGCCCTTAACAGAATGTTCAGCCTTGACACAGAGAAGGCGATCGTCGAGCAGAAGATCAGAGCAAAGGTGGAGAAGACCCAAAACTGAGGCATTTTTCTACCCGTGTATCTATATATACCCCCACCCAACATTCTGATTCCAATTTTTTTGATCCTTCGCTTACTGATTTCCCCCTTCTCACTGAGATCGTCAACTGTGTCGTGAAGTAGCGCCATGGCAGCCGCTAAAATCTGTTGAGAGACAGTAGCGAATTGTACATTACTGCAGGTGCTGTGGCAGGAGCCTCGTTCTTAAGTTATATACGCTATTGGAAGAAATAAACAGTAATCGATCAATGTGTCAGTTGATGCCCTTTGCTGCACTTTTATACGTGTAAACTTTTTCTGATACTTTGTGCCATTTACATTGGCCATGTACTTAAATTGTTGTGCATTAACACTTGAAGAGCTCTCCTGTTCCTGGAGGTCATGCTTCGCGTCCAGTTTTCTTTCACTGAATCTCTTTTTTTTTTTTTATGATGGGAAAAAGTGTCCCGGCCTTGACCTCCAAGAGGCTACAGCCCACTCATTACATCAAACTGCAGCACTTCCGTATGCAAACACACTCATAATGTTTACAAAAGCAAATAGGAGACACCAACATAGTTTACATGGAAATTTATTATGCAGCAATTCTATTGCTAAATCTCCATCCATGGTTGACGAAAATTTGCATAACCGTTGTCTCCAGGGATCGGCATGCATCCTTCATCAAGTTGGTGTCATCATCACATTTTTGTAGCTGCGATCACATCCGAAGCCAATATGTGGCCCTGAACAGTACCTGCATATAAGTTTTCATCGGAGCATTGTCAAAAACAATATCATTTCTACTCAACCATAGAGCCCAGCAAAGCGCAGAAACTCCACATAATAATTGTGCTTTAGATTTACTATCAAAGCGAAGTAGCCAATCATTAAAGAATTGAGCAACACTCGTTGGTGGTACAAAGCCAAAAGTAAACTGTACCACTCTCCAAAGGAATTTTGCAAAATGACAATTAAAGAAAATGTGCTGGATAGTTTCATTTTGTGAAAAAAAAACACATTTCTTACTACCATTCCAATTACGCCTAGCAAGATTGTCTTTTGTTAGCACAACACCTCTATGCAAGTACCACATGAAAATCTTAATTTTGAGGGGTATCTTTGTCTTCCACAAAGTCCTATTCTGCCGGACATTACCATTGCAAATTAAAGCACTATACATAGAATAGACAGAGAAGATTCCACTTTGGTGTAAACCCCATTTAAAGACATCTTCCCTGTCATTCAATCTTACTTGAGCTATCCTAGCAACTAAGTTATACCATGACACCAAATTATTCCCTACCAAACCACGTCGGAAAGAGATATTTAAAGGAATGGAGTTGAAAACCGTTGCAATAGAAATGTGCTTTTTTTCTTGCAATGTTATACAGAGAAGGATATTGTTGACTAAGAGTGAAATTGCCCAGCCATTTATCCTCCCAAAACCTGATGTTCTCACCATTATTTTGTTGGAAGCTACCTAAGTTAAGAAAATTGTCTTTAACTTTTATTAAGCCCGACCAAAAATGTGAGTCACCTGGTCTTGTTTGAACCTGCGCAATTGGTTTCTCCTTTATGTATTTCCTCTTTAGGAGATTTTGCCAAAGACCATCCTCATTGATCAGCTTAAACAACCATTTACTTAGTAAACATTGGTTTTGAATATCTAAGTTTTTGATGCCTAAACCCCCTTGATCCTTTGGTTGACACAGAATGCTCCATTTAGCTAGTCTGTACTTCTTCTTTTTTATTATCGGGCAATCTCTTTCTATCGGGCAATGTCGATCTGTCATCCCTCCCTTTTCCTTTCAGCTTGTGATCTGTTATGCATTAGATTTTTTTTCTTTTGAGCACATGTTATGCATTAGATTAAGATACGCATGTACTCTCAGCTTTTCAAACAATAGTAAATACACTCATTGCACGGAATCCTACCGGACCCGTGCAACTGGGCCTGGGCTAAACTTTGCTCATCCATGATAGGCCCATCAGCACAGATCCTGGATCTGGGCCTGTGGGCCAAATCATTCGTAGTAATTGCACTGCACCCTGCCCGCCCCCTGACAGGTGGGTCCTACTAAGTACTAACCAATCGTGGAGAAGAGCAGGAAACCGACCACCCGCTATCGGGCTGGCACCGATCAATGTGAACCCCTTGACACGCGGCGGAGGGCCACAGGCTCCCGTCGTTTTCACTCGATCATATCACATCGCCGCCGACCGCGAGCGATTCAGGGAGGAAATCCAGGGTTCAGTTGCTGCCCCCTCCTGTGTGTGTAATCCGAGCGTCCGAGTTAATGGCTAAGAGCTTCAGGCATGTGGAGTCTGACATGAAGACTCCCGAATAGTTTCAAATTCTGATGAAACGCTGTGTGATCCTGTTAAGCAAGAAGTTGCAAGCTTGATGATATCTAACAGTTTTGCAGAGATGAGGTTTTATCTCCTCGACCATGAAGGTTACAAAATTCAGGAAAACAACGCTTTTGCTCGCTTCTGATGTAAGCTCTGACTCGTCGCTGATGGCCATCTGTATACCGTGACTTGGGAGTCAAACTATCTACGCCTAACCTTCATTGAAACGACGTATCAGGATGATATAATACTAGGCCGCATGTGCTTTTCTGGTCCGTGATAGACTTCTTTGTCATGTTAAACAGAGCCATGCATGATGCATGTCTGGTTCTCCCCATTGTGTCAAAATCCTAAGTCTTGAAAGCTTCTCATTGTGGCCATGTGAGTGTCCACTGTTTCTGGCCCACGAACAGCTCTTAAATTTCATGCATATACACGCCGTTCAACTATGCAGTATATTATACTGGATCAATTAGTCACGTCACTGATGAGAAGTCTAGTCTGTGGCAAGCATGCATTTACTTCTCAGAATTAGAGTTTCTAGACCATAGGAAAAAGTAGTTGGTGATCCAAAAAAACAGGACCTTCTAACGCACTATAAAAGGTGGCAAAGCAACAGATTTGTGTTCAAACTTCTGGGTTCAGCATCTTTTTCGCTCTTCCTTCCCCTACCTCACCTTACACTCTGCAACGCCAAGATGGGATCACAGAAAACCAGGAAAATTTTGCTGCTCATCAGTCTTCTTGTGCTGTCAGAACTGGCGGGCGTCAGTTTTGGCCGGAGAGTTGCAAAACTGGACGTCACGGCACTCAACGGAGGCAGCGGCTCGCCGCCGGTGAAGGGATACCACTTCGCCAGGCAGGCATCTTCTTCAGCTTCAGGGCGACATCTTAATGATGGCTACAAGCACATGCATGCCGATGTGGTGTCCAAGAGGTTGGTGCCGCAGGGACCAAATCCACTGCACAACTGATTGGCTTCAGGTTCTAGCTGAGCAGTAACAGTTCTACCTTGCAAGGAGAGAGATTTAGTTTGTATGACCATAGTGATTTGTAAAGTTGTTCTTTCGTGATGTAACGTTAAATAGAACCTAGTGGAAGTGAAATTACGTGCAGTGCATTTGGTTCTCCTGTTATATGCTGAATTGTGGAAATTATGCAAGAATCAATACAATGTCTGCAAACAAAATTCTATGAAATTTCCTCTGTTGACCTGAAATGGGGTGCTGTCTTTAGATGCTTTTTACCAATGTAATCTTTTCTAAATGATTAATCGGTTTCCAATTGATTTATCAGACAATATGACTCCTGTCCTGTGTTGTGTATGAAAGATACTGAAACGGAAGAAGAGAGGTTCATTGGTCAACTGCTGCTACAAACTCAACCGCCCTGTTGTGAAATATTTATGTGATGTTAGACTGCTAGCCAAAGTCTTCAGCATACAGGTGCTCTTGTCCATTTGCAGACTAAAATATGATCAGGCCGGTGATGTGGAGTAGGATAGGAATGGTCCAAGATGATTGATGAGCTAGGCAATACTACAATCCAAGTTTTCTGAAAACCTCAACATTGCTGATCCCAAAGGCCTTATGACCAGCTAACAATTTAAAACTTCAAGGAAGTACTGTTCATGCACACATGATCCAAATTCATAATATTGTTTAGTCACTAGTCAGGCAGATGGCAGATGATAGATTAAAGAAATAAGGACCAATACAGGATAATTTTCTCTGCCGCTTCTCATCTTTGAGTAGGAGAATATGAACAAAGCAGGAACCAGTGAGAAGTCACTGACTGACAGCACATTCAGATGCTGACTAGGACTAATTTTTGTATTACAGGTAGCAAATATGAAATTGAACATGGCCTGTGATGTGATGTTCTTTGGATCTAAGCACAAAAGGCAATTTTCAAGGACTCAAAAGAGTTTAACGTTCCCAACTGATCCAGATGTGGAACAGTAAAAACACAAGACTCCTAGAAAAGTCACAGGTAGTATTATCCAAGATCACAAGCTCCATTGGGTGCGTAAACACAGATTGAGCCGGCTTAGTAAAATACTAAAATAGCATGCCAGATGGAGACAAGTGAACTGAGAAATCTAAAAAGTAAAGATCAAACTATACAGGGTTACTTAACTGGAGTTTGACAAAGAATGGAGTTCAGGAGCTGACTGCTAAAAGTTTGAAACCTTTGATTAAATAATGTTTACATGTTACTCAGTAAGACTTTCAGTGACAGGACTAAAAATATATACGGGTCCAAACACGCAAATAAGCATCACCGTTTACTTGTTCAGTCAACTTTCAGATTCCCATTGAAATTCGGCTGCCGCGCCAAGCACTATAGACAAACCAGTCATCATACAAGCCGTGAGGTCACCCCCATATGAGACGAGAACGCATTTGTCATAAGACAAATCCAAAATGCATCCAATCATTAGACAAATCCAAACTTGAGGTAGTACTTAGTTATGGAACAAAACATGTAACTCTTGCAGGTCAGCATAACGCACCAGATTGGCTTGACCTGCCTACACTTCTTCCATCTCCCATTGAGCTTCTTCTTCCCTTCTCCTCTCCAAAAATCCTCTCTACACCGATGAAGAGTCCAACACGGCGCCTGCTTCTGCTCTTGGCATGCGTACTGCTTGTTGCAGAGTTTACCAGTTTCAGTCATGGAAGGCGAATCGTTGCTGAAGATAAGCAGCAGCAGTCATCTTCAGTGGAGGAGCAGCTTTACAGGGTTCCAAGAACACAACAACGTCGTGGCAGTGGTTCCTCCGCCCGGATGTACGAGGCGTCAGCGAGACCGGTCCCTCAAGGCTCGAATCCTCTCCATAACCGATAGTTAAGGTGACCATCTTCTCCGTCGCCTTCTTTTTCCCTTTTGCTTGTTCGAGTTCATGGAGGAACAGTCGTTGAGACGAGACACTCTTGCAGGTCGCAGCCTCCCCAAGTACGAACGGTCGGAGGTGTGCCCCCGTCCTTCGTCGCAGGCTACCACCCTCGCTGCAGAACGCCTCGCGGGTGGCGGGCATTATCGCCGGCATCTGTGGCGCGGAGCACGGTGGCGAGGGTCAGGGACGGCGAGGAGATCAGCCTATGGGCGAGGACGATTGATGCAGAGCTCCTGGAATCTCGAGTTTCCCGGGCCATCGGGCAGAAGAAGGAAAAGAAGTGCTCAGCTTTCTCGATGCAATCGGATTGGCGACGGATCAGCCGGCCAATCGCGTATCCTTATGGCGTACAGGCGGGTGGACCTTGCTCTTCTGCCGGGGACGGATACTGCGGCGGCCATCGGCGCCGGTCCAGACCAGAGGATGGAAGAAGAACGGCTTATTTGTAAATATTCTTAATTTTTCAGGGGTGTATTTGTCAAATACAGCATCGCGATTAATACTCACGATCCAATATTTTACGCCATGACCCCTATTTTGGATCGCGATTATTAACCGCGATCCAGTCTAGGGGGGTGTTTGAACATTTCCCGATCGAGATTAATCTAATGGGGGGCTTTTCGTAAAGATGGAGACCGCGCGGCGTTCGGCGTCCGCCGCCGACCTCATCGCCGTACCTCACGCGCCACGATCCGTCAAAAGAGACCATCCACCGACGTCGAGCCACCATGGACGATGACGAGAACCATTGAGGCAAGAGTTGAAGCAGTGGGCCTGCCGCCTGTGTGCGTCCTTCCCGCATCACACCATGTCCTGGATTCTGCCCTCCGCTCCACCTCCATTGCCGGCCTCACCATCCAGGAGGTTTCCCCTGTCGATGCCGGCCATGTTCGGGCGCCTTCTTAACCATCCGTCAGGGAGGCGAGATGCAAGACGACGAACAATTCAGCATTCCTCTTTTCTCTTATCCACTGAGGTAGAATTAGGAATCTCCAATCGAAACGAGATTCACTCAGTTTAATCAAAGTTACACACAAACATCTCGGACTCTGGTAGCCATGCTCTCAGCTCTGTTCTCCTCTCACGGTTTGTCAATGCAGCGAAGAAGCACTTCCGAACTGAACAACTGCAGTGACCCGTATATTTTCCACGACGAGGAAACATGTTGGGAAGAGAATTGACCTCCATTCAACTTACTGTACCAGGCAGGAAACATGTTGGGAAATCAGGAATCTGTTCGGAAAACTTTCTACGGAACAGAAACAATTATTTCCATATGCTAGTGATGGGCGCAGTTGACACTTTCAGATCGTGCATATGGTGAAAAAAATAAGCTAAGAAAAACGTTAAGAAAACAATTCATGTGATTTGTGTCTCTTCAATTAGCAATAATTCCATTGTTAATTCTGATAAACAACAGATCGTGCATCTGGTGAACAAAATAAGTAAGAAAAACGTTCAGAAGACAATTCATGTGTCTCTTCAGTTAGCAATGATTCCATCAATTTGCAAAAAAATGAACAATTTCTAGAGCTGCAAAAAGATGGTGGTCTGCAAAAAGTTGGAAGCGGGCGGTAATCGCTGCTCTGTGAAGCCAACCTCACACATTGCCCGCCACTCTAGGTGCTGGGGCGCCAAGGCCTTCGCCAAAGCACCCACAGCCCACTACTCAACTTGGAATTGGCTTCACAAAGCACCCACAGATCGTGCATCTGGTGAACAAAATAAGTAAGAAAAACGTTCAGAAGACAATTCATGTGTCTCTTCAGTTAGCAATGATTCCATCAATCTGCAAAAAAAAATGAACAATTTCTAGAGCTGCAAAAAGATGGTGGTCTGCCAAAGAGGATGCTTGAGCCTAAGCGGGTCTAGAGCGCAGCGGCCCGTTATCCTTCCACCGTTGGAAGCGGGCGGTAATCGCTGCTCTGTGAAGCCAGCCTCACGCATTGCCCGCCACTCTAGGTGCTGGGGCGCCAAGGCCTTCGCCAAAGCACCCACAGCCCACTACTCAACTTGGAACGGGCGGGCCGCAAAGTGCAACCCCAGGCCCAGGCACAAGCACCACACCTGGCATCCACACCACCTTAATGCCCCCACTTGGGTCACAAGCTGACGCTACCCAGCTCGGCGAGACACAGCGTGCGGAGTGGGTATTTAACTTGGTGTTAAGCTCTGTGAACTGGCAGTGTGGTACTAATCAACAAACAAGTCAGCTGGCTCTTGGCTTTTTGTGCTGTATCTGAATGAGGAATAAGAGAAGAATGGGCTTTCGCCCAAGCCTTTTTGTCAATGGGCTGAAAAAGATTAAGCAAATCCAGAGAAGTTATATTGTGGCATCAAGTCGCAGAAAAAGATAATGGCATGGTGACATGGCCTTTGACAGAGAAAAACCATTATCAACAAATGGAGCTGTGACCTTGTGGCTCTGCCCAATAGCTTAATTAAAGGAGATGGTCTGGTGAAAAGTCTTGTTCTTGTATAGGGAGGGTAAAACTCATTTTATTTTATTTTATTGGAGCAAAGAGTTGGCATTCTTCATGTTACATTGTAGCTCGGAACTTATTTACCAATGAATACAATGTGGCCGATGTGTGGAGATAATATTGTTTCAGCAGAAACTGGACTTTGCCATGGTTCCAACTTTTCGCACTGCCATTGGACCTTATGCAGAAGACGATCGTGAATCATTGTAGCATGGTGCTCCAGAGACAGGGCGAGGGTTCAACACATGATGGAACAAGCGATCTCCTTTTTCAACATGAAGACTATCTCATGAAGACCATGTAATTTGAGTACTGAAATCCCTTCATATTCAGGTCTTCAATTCATCTGAAGAATACACGTATACAAGTTCATGCAAAATGAAGCGTCATTCTGTAAACAACAGGCCTCAGGCATTCGGTTTCTAACTCAGGAGCATTCGTAAGCAATACCGACGTGTCCTCCATTTCGTTCTTTTTCCTAAGAATTCATGTCTTTGTGTTTCATGGCGCTTCGTCTTCACCTCCGTCAGCTGTGTCTCAGGTTCAGGCTTTGGTAGCTTGCTCCAATTTTTTCAGTCGAAATGGAGCCCTTAACCCTCTTCACCAGGCCCACTTCTAATTAATTTCAGATACTTGCTGATGAAACTTGTACTCCCAGTTATTCGAAAAACTGAGCTCCAACGGCATAAAGCTGTCTGGTAGGACCAAAGAAAATTCTGCACATAGCAATCAAATTAGAAGCTGGAAACATAACATACCGATCATTGTGAGCTACTCAGCTATGAACAGAAGACTAAGCATGGTACTCGAATATGACAAAACATATCATACGCACAGGACTAAGAACGTCAATTTGAGACAAAGCCTTGGCATATGCAAAAACTCTGTACTGACAACAGAAAAACTCTGAACTAACCCATGGAGGGGAGGGCAGCCATACATTTCAATTTACATATGAAACAACAAACTTGTGATATTTTCAAGTGATTTCTATCTGCAAGGGTGCATAAGAGAAGAAAGGCATGTTCATGCATTATCAACCAGTCTCTTAAGAAATTCCATGTCGCTGAATGGTAGAAAAAACTGACCTACTATACAAGATTAGGAAAATGAGTAGTAAACACATCAATAATCCTGATTGCTGCATATATTTCAAACAGTTTTGACTACTAAGTGGATTTTTCCTATAGGCGCTCTAGTATCTACTACGACAAATTAGTAAGCTTCAGCTCTGTACAATACAAAAAAAAAAACATATGTGATCTTGTTGATACCACCTTAATGGAAGATTGGGAGCACAAAAAGGAAAAAGGAGCCACATAAAAATTCTAACTATGTTCTTGCTGATAGCACTGAGGAATACTAGTAGCCAAAACTGCTGGAGTATGTATGTTGGCATAACATAGTGCACCCAACCACCAATGTGGATTATTTCAGTAACTCATCCAAAAATCAATTCTAAGCATGTCACATTTTAATGCTTTCTATAATTAACCCTACCGAAACATTCATGATTCATTCCTCCGAAATTTCAAAGCATGTTTGCAGAATTTTAATGCACATGAGGTGAAATTCACTTCTGAAAAACAAGCATTTCCTGCAATTTTCCAAAATCCAGTCACCAAAACAAAGATGTTCATATTGTCTCAAAAGACTTCAATAGGCTACAGTTGTTCCACGTCCCTCTCTCAAATCACTTGATGCCTCACTCCACATTAGTCGGCATACAGGAACTATTTAAATGAAACAATAGTAAGTCTTCACTTTCGCATTGCAAATTTTCAACAATAGGGCACCTGTTCTAAAAGAAGCCACAACAAAACTTCGATCCAAGAGGCCACAACCCTAAACTATTACTGCAAACCAGGGCGGAGTTGCCACTAGATAGATGAAGATTTCTACGCTAGGGCTTTAGGGAAAGCAACCTGCTCTGGAAGACGTCGTAGATCTTGCCATTGATGTTCATGACTAGCGCTGCAGAGATTTCTCGAGTCGTTGCAGCTCCTCCGCTATGTCCCCACCACCACCAGATCCGAGACTGGAGGCGACGGATCCTTCAGTCGTGGCCAACACATGCTGCTGCTGCGGCGGCGGCGGATCGCCACAGCCTGCAGAAACTCGACGTCAACAGATTCGCGGGGATCTTTGGCACCGCGCCTGAGTTTGGCAACCGAGCTTGATTATGATTTGGTAGGTTTTAACATCTCTAAAAACAGACTGTTTTTAACCAAGTAGCCGAAGTCAAGAGAATAAGGTCCTGCCAACTCAGTACATACATTACTCAAGCAAACTTAATCAGACCTGATTAACAAAATTTCGTTTCGATTTGGTTGGGGTGCGCCAGGCAAGGGCAGTAGTGCAACGCCCGAGCGACGCTTGAGGGCCCCAGTGGCAAGCCACTGTGGTGGACCCTCCCCCACAAAAAATAAGATTAATATCGAAGTGGGCACATAGCCCACATATCAGATATTAAACTGATAAGAACAGATACTACACTTGATCTTAGCCAAAAGGCCGAGAAAGGTATGCTTTGGAACGGTGGCCTGGGTCGTATTATGTAGCGAGTCGACGCCTCCGCTCCGCGTCGCTGGGCGAGGTGGGACTAAAAAGCGCTGCCTGCTCTGGTCAGTTGAGAGAGCGGACGGGTCATGGGCTGGAGGGAGTCCGACGCGCGTGCTACCGTTCTCGTGGTAAGGCCCAATAGATGAAAGCCCAATGCTCAGAGACGCCGTGTCGTTCTTGATTATTTTTCCTTTTTCTTTCACAAGATTTTCCTGACCGGTTACAGGAAGTCTGGACCTGCTTGCTGAGGGATGACTATGTCTCCTTTTCTTTTTTATTCTTGCTATAAAGGAACTATTGAGGCATTTGCACCGGGGAAGAGTAGAAATTAACAAGAATAACATAGCATAAAATGTTTATGGCACTAACCATGAAAAATGCATTCTGAATGGCGAAGGAAGCATGTCAACATCAACTTTCGCACGCCGCTCAAAAATCCTTGGCACATGGTTTCGACTCAGCGTCAGTCATGCTGACACAGTGACACGGAGGCCTTCTGAAAACGCATTGTTTCAACACAATTTTCTCCTGGACTGGAAGCCTATGTGTAATAGGGAATATGTTTAGATGGATTTCGTCCCATGACCGTACTGCTTTCTTAACAAGGGCTCAGAACCATGTATATGCGTCTGGCTAAAGTACATTGTTTCCATGTTCCACAAAAAAAGAATGAATTACAGTGCGGCAAAAGATCAAGTTAAAAGAACGATTTTTTTTGTGGTGAAAGTTGAAAGAAAAATTGTTGCTTAAAAACCAAAAAGAAAAATACGCTCTTTATGCATGGCCATTGAGTTGTCAATAACGAAGGGAGCGCAATAAACGAACTCCACCAAAAACTGGTATGATATTACTATTCACGACCAAGCATATGGGCGAAGCCAGCCTGAAGTTTCACCGGTGTCAGCATAATTTTTTACCGGGGTCATTGCCACTGTAAACAATGTTTGAGAAGGATTTTACTCTAGAGTTTCAACAATCCATCGGTGTCAGCAGTGGCGGAGCCAGCTGCGAACTGGAGGGGGCGCCATGAACAGTACTTGTCGTGATCGAGCAGCTGGGTAGAAGCATAGCGTCTAGAGCTGGCTTCGCAGACGGGCAAGAAGAAGCACAGCAGGAGTGTGAGCTGACGTTGGCCTTGTTATCTTTGGGATTTTCCTACGGCACCACGGCGAGCTACTGATCTTATCTGCTCAAATGCTATTGGACCTTTGGAATTTTACTCAAGGCAGGGGGGGCCGGAGCCCAGGTTGGCCTGAACCTGGCTCCGCCCCTGGGTGTCAGGTGTCGCCCACGAAACCCGAGCCCGATCCCCGAACCCGAAAAAAACCGATCCCGAACCCGAAAAACCCGAAGCCTGAAAAATCGGGTCCAATCTCGAGTACCAGATCAGAAAACCCGAAATTATTCTGGGCATTTCGGGTAGCACATCCAGAAACCCGAACAGCCCGAAGTACCCGAACAACAGCCATTTCATTTGTTTGTTTTCTATTTGTAGCCCAGCCCAAACTATTTGTCTCCTGGTCCAAGCTACAGGCCCACAAATCAATCACGTAACCCTAGCCCAACAGCAGCAATCGGTATCAAATCGTTCCTAGCAGTCTAGCACGCTGGCCTCCGCCGCCACACATGACGGATGCGCCTCCAGTGCTGCAATCCGCCCTAGCACGCGCCGCCGCACGTTGCGCCTAGCAGCAGCCGATGTTCAAATACGAGCGTAGCTGCTAGAAGATGTCCGCCGCGCCGCTCCTTGCTGCTGCTCCTCGTCCGGGGCGGCGGCGGCGGCATGGCGGCACAGGGCGCCACTGCGCTACTGCGGGCGGAGGTCGAGCAGTAGCGCAACGTCGCGGCCAGCGAGACCACGACCATGATGCTCTGCCTGCAGCATGAGAAGACGGAGGTCCAGACGGAGCTCCGCCCGTCCTGCCGATTCGCGTGCAAGAAGATGACGCTCAATATCGGGTAAATCGGATTACCCGGAACCCGAACCCGATTTCTCGGGCACCCGAAATGCCGGGTACCCGAAAATTCGGGGCCAATCTCGGGTAGAGGTTCCCAGAACCCAAATTTTTTAAAACCCGATTAACCCGACCTGAACTGTCGGGTTTACCCGAACGCCCAGGCCTAGGTGTCGGCAAGCTGTAGCTCCGCCCCTGACCAAGCATGTTATGTTCAGTTACAAAAACTGGTACATATAAACATAATAATGAAATACTACAATGAGTAATAATGAAACTAAAATTTTATATTATGTTCAGTTACACGAAATTGATCCGCAAGGAACGAATCATCTCAAGGCTTTTTTTTTTCTTTTTGTCACAGAAGGCACTAATATCAATTCACAGCTGAAGAAAATAAGCAAAATGCCGATGAACAAGCATGCATCCTATATAATGGCTCTCCACCTAAATGGTCTCTTTGTCTGACCCCTGCTTGTGTTTTCGATACTCAGAAATGCAAGGCAAAAAAATGACCACCATGTGGATGAGCACAATGAAATGCCAACAAATGCAATATGACATATACATACTCCTGTAATATACCATTATATGCACCCAAAAAGTTTGCATTTTCCACAAACAAATGCATCTCATGTATTAAGAGAACCCGCACATGTACGATGGATGATATAGGGATTGACCAAGAACTTTAGGCACTGGGTATTTGCTAGAGCAGTGAGTAGAAATCTACTTAAAAGAAACGTGAAATTAGAATTCCTAGTATTTCCCCATTCGAAATCTAAAAGCGTGAAACATTCAAGTAAAGGAGATGACGTGTTGAGCATGTCAAGTAAAAAAATAGTGTGCTGAGCGGGTGATAGAAAGAACTACACTTTGAGTGTTGGTATACAGATAG
Organism: Eragrostis curvula; assembly: GCA_007726485.1. Lineage (NCBI taxonomy): Eukaryota > Viridiplantae > Streptophyta > Magnoliopsida > Poales > Poaceae > Eragrostis > Eragrostis curvula. The sequence continues at coordinate 43,567,510 of CM017439.1, forward strand.
AACCATATTTCTAATTTGGTAAATTATCGATTTTTGGTGAATAATAATAATAATAATAATAACAAGGAAAATTTAAAAAAGATGGTGGTTTGTCAAAGAGGGCGCATGGGCCTAAAGCGGGGCTAGAGTGAAGCGGCCCGTTATCCTTCCACCGTTGGAAGCGGGCGGTATTCGCTGCTCTGTGAGGCCAGCCTCACGCAATGCCCGCCACTCTAGGGGCCGGGACGTCAAGGCCTTCGCCAAAGCGCCCGGCAGCCCACTACTCAACTTGGAGCGGGCGGGCCGCAGAATGCATCCCATGTCCCAGACCCAAACGCCACTCATGACATCCTCACCACCTTAATGCCCCCGCTTGGGTTACAAGCTGGCGTTACTCAGCTCGGCGAGTCAGTGTGCGGGGAATGGCTATTTAAGCTGGTGTTATGCCATTTAAACAGGAGGTATGGTACTAAACAACCGCAGAATATGCTTGTTGGCAATAAGAATGGGCTGTTTTGTTGCCTTGGGCCATTTCTCGTCTTGAGCTGAGGAGCTTTCTCAAATCTCACAGGATCAACTCATCTTTTTTGACGGGAACACAGGATCAAATCAAAGTGGTCCTAGAAGAAAAGATGTTACTTTCCTGTACAGACGTGGAGGAATTGCATCAACATTCAGCTGAAGCGTAAATAGACATAGGTAAAGGGTTGGAATCGAACGGCATGGCATAACCGAGCTCTGTAGCTGGTTTATGGAGACGGGTTCACCACAAGTTCTCGCAAAAGTGCATCTCCAGAATGAGAGCCAAGATACTTTGTCGCACAAATGACAGTTCCGTAACATTGTTTCAGGACATGTTAGCCTTGTAAATAAGACTGAGACTGCAGTAGAATATGAAAGAAAGAACTCTGTTTTTTGCCTTGTTGAGAGTTTAGCTACCTGGCTGATTTGAAGACGACATACATTTCTTTGCAGAGTTGCAGATTAAGCTGAAGTTCAGGTACCAAAATAATAGCGCAGATTTCACTAATAGATCAGTAATGCAGACCTCCGGTTTCATTTTCAACCGCCAAGACCTATTTGATCATCTCAAACAGGCACAAACTTTCCACAGCACTTCATCAAAACAGCATCACTATGGTTCATGTTCTTGCTTTGATTCAGTTGAAGGAGCTGCCTTGAATCCTTCGTTGCCGTGCCACCAAAATGATCAATTCATACGAATTACGAGCAATGACAGGGAACGCTGCTACTCAACATGTTTGCAACGCACGCACAAATTCAGATCAAATATATGAACATGGATTGCATTTATACGTGATGTCATGCATCTGAATATTTGCAGAATGCCAGAACACATACCATCCTGGATCATCAAAAGGAAAAGGAAAAAAGAATCAAAGAAACAGAATACACATGATTCGGAATCACAGATCCATCAGCTGCCAAATCACGCAGGGCCGCATTTCTCAGCAATAATACAATGGGATCGAACAAAATCGGGTCACACAATTGACAGCATCAAACTCCCGAGAACTAGTAATAAACCAAGAAACGGATCGGATCACGACGCAATCCGTGAGCGCGGTCACATCTTGGCGAAAGAGGCGGAGGAGGCGGAGCGGTCGTAGTAGTACTCGGGGAGGGCCTCGGGGCGGGAGAACATGAGCGGGCGGTCCTTGGCCTCCTCGAGGTCCACGTCGTCGCCGTCGTCCTCCGCGGTGTGCAGGTGGATGCAGGAGCACCGCTCCAGGGACGCGAAGAAGGCCGACGCCACGCCCGTGGCCACCCAGATCGCGTAGCCCTCCATCTTCTCGATCGAGAGGATGCCGCCGTTGGGGTTGATGCCGCCGTTCATGGCTGCCGTCGTCTGGCCGGGCCAACAGTGGAGACGGGAGGGATGGGGAGGTGCGGTGCGGTGGATGGGTGGTGGTTATTTTTGCGCTTCCGTGAGCTCTGTTCCAAAATTGGGTAAGGGACGAGCTGGAGGAAGACTACTTCAGACAGATGATGGTGCTCCCGTCCCTCAGTTTTGGCTTCGAACTTTTGAGCTGGCCGTTCCAACACAAACGAGACTACTCTCATTGTTAAACAAAAGAAATCATATATGTAAAAATTATATTATAATAGCTCAGGGAAGGCAACGATGTCAGCTGTGGCGAGGAACACGGCTGGTTTGTTTTTAGGTGCATCAGTGGTCATCACAATTAGATTGACTAAACTAGAGACAACTAGTAAGGTGACCCGCGCAATTTGCGCGGGCTAGAACTGATATAGCTTTTGATATAACTTAAAATTATCTCACCGAAAACCTTCATATAACACGGTGATCCTTCTCATTTTGTTGATCAATCATAGGTTGCGGCTCCATCATCGGTAGCTTGTGTAGTGTGATTGCCTGCCTAATCCAGCTTCGCAAACAAATATAAATTCACCAGAAAAATACAGTACTGCTTTGTGTCCGACTGGAAATGTTAGATTGTTTTATGACCACCTTGATCAGTGGCTAGGTAGTTACGTGAGTACTTTGGTTTATTACCTCTGATTTTTAATTGCTATGGTCATATGCCAATCACACTTCTTTAGTTGATTGTATAGTAGTGTTGAGAAAAATAATGCAATCTTTCTATTTGTACTCCAGTGCTATCAACTTCATGATGTAGTATTGAATGCAAACACTATTGGTTACCATTTCCTCGCAATTCGAAGTATCGTGGCTTGCTGACGCTAAACGTGGCACTATTAGTTGTGCGGCACCTTCAGTGATACCTATGCTTGCCCTTGATGTCAGCATGAGCGGCCTTAGTTCAGGCTGCTGCGGTGCCACCTCTATCGCCATTGAAGACGGCCACTTGAATGATAGTATCATCATCTATATGCACTTGCCGTCTCCTGTTTTCTCTTGTGATTAAGCAAGGTCAACTGAACTGAGTCTTGACCACCATGAATAATACTCTCAGAGCTGAGATCCATCTTTTTCAATTACCATCATCTCGTTGAGGACGTTTGTCTCTGATGGCACCTCTATGTATGTGCGGCAGCCCGACTACCTCAAGTCGCTGACTACATGACGCCATAACCCCATGATTTTCTTTGATCAGCTAGGAAAAGAGAAATCAGCAAATAATAATTCAAAATCGACACATGCAGATGTGTATCCGCACGTGCACGACCTTGTTCTTTGCTCATCCTTGCCACTGAGTATTGCTTTTTTCCATCATGCCATTGCCTTTCACCCTGCACGAATCTTCACAATGGATGCATTGATATTGAGCTGGTTGAGCAAGACGCAGACCAGCAGTTCCTCAAATACTATCATTCACATCTCCGACACGACATCTTCTCCTTCCATCCACCAGCGCCGTCGAGACACACTCTGGAGGCAGGCCTTGCCAAGGCGCTGGCCGTGTACCGCGAGTGGGCCGGTCGTCTCGCCACGGACGCCGAGAGCCACGACCGAGCCATCCTGCTCAACGATGCCGGCGTTCGGTTCGTCGAGCGACAGCGGACGTGACCCTCGACAGCGTCATGCCGCTGAGCCGTTGCCGGAGCCGCTGAGTCTGCATCCGAGTGGCGACGGCATCGAGGAGCTTAATCTCGTGCAGGTGACCCGGTTCGCATGCGATGGCTTCGTCGTGGCCACCACCGGGCAGCACCTCGTCTCCGACGGCCGCGCCGCGTGCGCGTTCATCATCGCGTGGGGCAAGGCCGTCCGCGGCGCCGCGTTGGACCCCGCCGTGCACCACGACCGCGCCGGCGTGTTCGCGCCCCGGTGCCCGCCGCGGGTGGAGTTCGAGCACCGTGGCGTCGAGTTTAAGAAACCTCGCCGTCACGGCGAGGAGGAGGAGAGCGTCGTCCTAAACGGTGGTGGCGGCGGTGACCACCACGCCGGCAACGACGAAGTCGTGGTTCGCATGGTGCGGTTCAGCCGGGAGACGGTGGCCGAGCTGAAGTCGCTGGAGTCGGCGTTATGACACAACCCGGCAATGTAGCACGTTCCAGAGCATGGTGGCGCACCTATGGCGTTGGTCTCCACGACTTGATTCAGTGGCTTTGTCGGTAGGTCGTGCACGGTGGCGGTCGGCCGCGCCCAGAGCACGACGTTGCCGGTGTATCCCTCCGGCACCGGCGGGTTGCGCATCCTCGCCCGCCCGTCCACGGCGATCTTGAGTGTTGTGGTTGTGTTGCCGGAGAGCCCGGGCGCCTAAGTGACGCAACGCCATAGGTGCGCCACCATGCTCTGGAACGTACATGGAACAGATTAAAGTGCACGTAAATTTTGTGGTGGCCTCTACATAGAACAGATTAGAGTCCTTAAGCTAATCGATCTGTAGTATTACCACACGTACTAAAACCAATGCATCTTTTCCACATATATACCATGCGTAGGTGTAGTAGTTAACTTTTGGACTAAAGCAGAGTCCTTCCATATAAAACCATAGCGTACCACTATTTTGAATCCGAATTTATATCTGTGAACCGTGTTTGATTCATATTTAACTTAATTTTGATTTAATCTGTACCATTGGATTATCATAACAATCAACGGCCAGATGTTTCTCGTTTGCTGTTTAATCTGGACCGTTAGATGTTCATAAAATCCAACGGCTCATAGCTTTTCTTTTTTCCGATTAACGTGGGAATTTTGTGACCTTGAGAGCGAATGTGGTGGCTTCTTTTTCTCTTCAAATACTAAGATAATAGATGGAACCTCTAGCGGTCAGGAAAGAACTCGCCCTAGCTACTTGCTTGCGGAAACAAATTCTCTACGGTCCGTCCGCAAAGAGCCGCTTTGCGGCCCCGCTCTGGATGGTCGACGCGTGGACATCGAGAGGAATCCAACGGGAGCAACGATCGGCTTGGCTCCAAAGGGTGACGTTCACGGCTCAGCTCCCAGCGACACACACGCGGGTCAGAGCTCAATCTGCCGCCGCCGCCGCCGGTTGATCAGGCTCGATCCACTACCGCCCCTGTGGACGGCGCGAGCTTGATCCGCCATGGAGGCCCCCCCCCCCCCCCCCCCCCACCCCCTTCGCCACCAAGTTTCCTCACGTACGGAGAGGCTGCATTCTTGAGGTGATCGAAAAGTACATAGTGAAACGATCGAGCCGTGTTGCAGTTCATCATTTTCAATCGAAGTGCGATGGATATCAGACTACCCCAATCATCAAATTGAGCATCCAGACTCCTGCATTCCTCAATTGTCATCAAATATATTCATCGCAACTCCAGGATAGGAGCTTGTAATTAACCGGGCTGCATAATTTCCTCATAACTCACAAGAAAAATTCATGTCCAATATTTGGAAGTAGTGAAGCTAGGATTGCAGAGTCGAGCAAGCTCGCAAGAAACCTGCTGCAGGAACTCCACCGGCGAGGACGTCGATGCCCATGCAAGACCACACCTTGTCACCGCTGCCGAGGAGTGAGCAGCCGTGGCGTCCCCCTTCTATTGGCCAGCATGAGAACGTGCGGCGGCGGTGCTTGAGCGGAGGTTGGAGTCAGAAGTAGCGGGGATGGTTTCGCCCTTCTTCGCTTGCGCCGGTCGAGCTGAGTGAAGGGGAGCTGCAGCGAGGGAGCCGAGCGCCGCGAAGACATACGGAAGCCGAACGACTGCGGGCGTCCGATGGCCGCTGGTGGTCTACGTGGCAACCATCGAGAGCGGGGCCGCAAAGCGGCGCTTTACGAACCGGCCGCAGAGAATTTTTTTCCCTTGCTAGAGATATTGGTTTGCAACCCTTCATGGTGGCGAGTGACAATGCCAATGTGACGAAGAGCATAGTTGGAGCTGTTCAAGATCCTTATCGTCATGTTGTCCAAGAGATCAAGGTGTCGATGACGGAGTCCATGCATGCAGGTCGAGCAGCCAACGGTGATCCACATACGTTCACTCAAGATTCGGTGCATAAAAGAATTGGTAAACTAGTGTGGTTGCTTTTCACCGCCTGAAAGCGTATTTAACTCCTATTCCCAGATAGGATCTCTATTGAAGAAAAAAAACAACGGAGGGAGTATGTTTGAGATAGGTGAACCATCCCATTCAACCCAATAATACAACATAAATGTTCTGCATATGTTGCTTTGATTTATGACTCTTCAAGTCACTAAGGTTGTTATAGGTTCGCTCTTCATTTTTAGATCATGAGAGATTTATACAAAATTATAGGTCACCACCTTCGTCCTAAAAAGAATGTATGTTTAGCTATGGATAGATTTTTCACTTAATTAAGTCAATTACCTGGAAACATTCGAATATTGCTTATTTAACTTTGTGGCTTTGAACTAAGATCTTTAACTCTTTAATTTTACATTTCTTTCATTCCAATAAATGATTATTATTCGAACTAAAACAAGTAATAAGTAATCTCTTCATAATACAGATAATGATCTTTTGCCAGCTTCATATATAAAAGATCCAACAAGGATACTGATGGTAACAACGAGCCATAACAAAAGCATATGACGACCTCCATTTAGCATGAATACAAGCCAAATATTGAGTGTTTGGATAATGAAAATGGGGAGCTAAGTGTACTGCTAAGGTTTTTAAATACTACATTGTGAATAAAAATTTGCATATCTATATGCTAAGATGTTAACATGGATATCACGATGGATTCCAAACGGTAGTCATCTGAGTGAGGCCAGCGGTCACTTTCTCCATGAGCATCTCTGCACATGATTAAGGAGCAGGGGAAGAGGCCACGGGGAAAGTTTTGGTGCAAACAGATATTCGGTGCAAAGGTGCAAACAGCCATCCGAAGCAGTAGGATCTCAATCCAACGCTATAGGATCAGGTGACCTGCCTCCCGTCATCCCACCTGTGGAGTTTTGCACATACCCCCCAACAATAGTTACGTACGTCATAGAATTAATCCATGAATCATTCTCCGCCCTTCAGGCTTCATCACCATCTCTTCGCTCTCATTGTTCCTCAAACCAGAGGGTATCATAGTAGGATCATAGATGTTGATCTAGGGTTCCAAGAAGAAGGACCTGGAAAGATGAAAGTGGGAAGACGATTCTAATATTGAGGATGCGAAGGACATCAACTACCGCCAGTTTGGTGAGAAAATTTGCTGGCGCTAGGGCTGCTTGTCGGACGCAATCCACAGCGTCGTCAATGATGGAGGGATCAAGCAACCAAACCTTGGTGCTGACACCTGCATGTCTCTCTTTTGCACACATCACTAGGTATTCCATACGACAATGGAGTTAGGAACTAGGACCTACATCCTGAACTACGACGATGTTTGCCAGCGTCTACATTAGCAGTAATGCGTGGCTCCTTCTGAGGTCGACCAGCGAGATCAGGCCGCGAGGACAGGCGCATGCTAGATAAACCGTCGCCATCAATACCAATTGCCGGAGCAGGACGAATGGAAATGGGCTGTTGTTGTGATAAACGATTGCTAAAAGAATGATATTGCTAGGGGGTATATGCAAAGCTCCGAAGTTGAGATTAAGAAGGCAACATGTCTCATCCTGCAGTGTTAGATTGGAATCCCACGGACTGCACCTAAAATTTCCCCAAGGCCACCAGGGGCCATGCGCCCCTCCCCGACTCCAAATGTTAAATTTAGTGCATGGTGAGGCATGCCTAGCATGCAAGAATGCCTTCTAATTTGTTATCTCTGACGTGAATTTTAGGCGACATTTGATAAAAGAAAAATCATTATCTATCTTCCTTAGTTGAATTTAAATTTGGTTCTCTCAACATTTTTGCCTATCACATTTTTTGTTTCTTCTTGGAATGAAAATAATGCCCCTATGAAAAATTGTGAAAAATTGCTGGCTCCGCCACTATCTGCACGGCCCAATTGCAAGGGACACCTCCTGATGCTGGAAAAAGCTGCGCAAGAAGATTAACGGAGGCAAAATCTAGGAATTGACCAGGATTTCGGCCAAAAATAGATCAATCCACGTTTTCCCTCGATCCCTCGACCGGCCGCGGCGGGACGGGAGAGTCACGTGGACCACGGAGCGGGCGCCAAGCGGACGGGAGCCGACGAACCCGGGGCGCGGGATAAGCCGATAAGATAGAAGACAGGTGCCTGGTGTCCGCGACTCCGCCCTCGTCGCCACCCTCACGCAGGCAGCGCCAGCCAGCCACCCTCTCCTTCTCCACTTCCCCGCGTCCACCGCGCTTTGGCATGGCATCGTCCTGCATCGCCTCGCCTGGCGCCGCGCTCTGCCGGCCGCGGCGGCCGAGGTGCTGCCGCGTGGCGTGCTCGGCGGCCGACAGCAACAGTGGCAGCGCCGAGCCGGGGTGGCTCCTGGCCGGGCGCAAGAACGCGGGCCGCCTCGCGTGCGGCGTGCTGGCGGCCTGGACCATAGCGTCCGCGTCCAACCCGGTCATTGCTGCCGGTCAGGTTGGTGGGTTTCCCCTCTCTCCTACCGCAATGAGGGCGGGCTCTGCTTCGGATTGACATCACATTTTGCTCGAATTCAAATATCAGATTGTGATGTGATAGAATTTATATCTGCCCACAAAATCTTTGACAAAAGTTAGTTTGTAGCAGAATGACTCAACACTGAATTGACCTTTCTTTCAAAAACACTGAATTGGCCTACATTTTAGAATCGGTAGCAGATGGTAATGAAAATTTGATATGACTTGTATAATCACGATTTACACGGTCAAAAGAATCGGTGTCAAATATAGAAGCGGTTCTCTGCCAGAAAGTTCTGTCCATGGAGAACACCTTTTTTTTTTTTTTTGAAACTATCCATGGAGAACACTAATAGGCTAAATGTAGAACTTCCCCCTGAAAATAGATGTTGCAGGAAGGGAAGGTTTTTCTTCTAAAGCTCTGTTGGAAAATGTTCTTGGTAAGAAAGGGAATGGACAGTGTTATTCAACTCACACTCAGAGAATATGCCTGTATGTTAGTACATATTTGGCATTAGCCCCTGGAAGATCAGTCTATATAGTTGTATATGGCACCCAAAATTCAGCATCACTTTCGCTCAATCTAAAGCTAGAAGCTCTGCTCTTGATTAGTATATCACACAGGAGACTTCAGATTTGCCTGTGCATGCAATGGCTCCTACACAGCTACAGAGGATAGGGGAATATTTGTTGTAGACATTACCACTTTGCCCATTTCACTCAAAAAATTTGCTTGTGCCTATTATGTTCAGTGATAATATTAACTATGAATTTTATTTATTCACACACACACACACACACACACACACAAGCCGCGCACAACACACACACACACACACACACACACACACACACACACACTCACACACACTCTCTCACACACACACGCAAGCCGCGCACAACACACACGCACACGCACAAACACACACACACATACACACACACACATCCAAATTTGGTGTTGTCCCTTCTTCATGCGTTTGCGTTGCAATCACTGACATAACTTTATTCTGTGTTTGTTTTGGTTGTTAGAGGTTGCCTCCACTCTCAACGGAACCAAACAGATGTGAGCGTGCATTTGTCGGAAACACAATTGGTCAGGCAAACGGGGTGTATGACAAGCCCCTTGATCTCCGGTTCTGTGATTACACAAACGAGAAAACAAATCTGAAAGGCAAGTCTCTAGCTGCGGCCTTGATGTCTGATGCAAAGTTTGACGGCGCTGACATGTCAGAAGTTGTCATGTCCAAAGCTTACGCTGTTGGTGCAAGCTTCAAAGGTAACTATCGCTTCTTGCAGAATATTGCTGCATTGTTTCCAAGTACCGAACTTTGATCATGCTAACTGAACCTTTATCATGCCAAATTAAAAGATGAGTGACAGGCACTTCTCTTTCAAATGCTTTTAGGAACCGACTTCACGAATGCAGTGATAGACCGTGTCAATTTCGAGAAGGCCGATCTCACAGGGGCAATCTTCAAGAACACGGTTTTGTCTGGATCGACCTTTAAGGACGCAAAGATGGACGATGTCGTGTTTGAGGACACAATCATCGGCTACATCGACCTTCAGAAGCTATGCACAAATACCAGTATCAGCGCAGATTCGAGATTAGAGCTGGGTTGTAGATGATTCAACAGAGTTCATCTCATCAGAGCTGTTCATGTTAATGCCAGTATCGTTCAATAAGCATCCATGTCTGTATAGAGCCAACATGGCAAGTTATGTTGTTTTCGCGGCGTCTATGTACAAACCACAAGCCTCTGTATATCTCAAATATTATTATTAATTAATACACAAAAGGAAGCCTATACGCTTTCCCCATTTATGTTCTTCACACAACGCATGCCCTGGGTAGATACATACGCATGCTTTATTCCACACACACCACCATTTTTTTGTTCTTTTTGATCACACACACAAACACACACACACACACACCACCATATTACTAGCAGCACACACTACAGTACTTGATGCGCTAGCTTGCCAACATTATTTCCGCTCCGGTTGGCTCATCCTTCCCGACGCGCGCGCATCCATCTAGTATACTGGCCCCTAGAAGGGCCGACGCCTACTGTCCCAAACTGCAGCCATAGCTGGCCACACACACACACACACACACATAGCAATACCTAGATCGATGCACCATCTAAGTGGCCGGCCCGATTCCCGGGCACTTGCCGGTAAAAAGGTCTTGTCTTTGGGTGGAAAGGCAGGGCGGTTTCCCGACGGGTGATGCATACGGTGGACGACGGTTCATTCGGCGTCGTCGTTGACGTTGATGGTGTCGACGAGGCAGGTGTCGAGGCCGCCGGTCATCCAGAGGAACCAGGCGTAGCTGCTCCTGATGTGGCTGCTCTCCGGCTCCTCGTCGATGGCGTCGGTGAACATGTCCTCGGCGGCGGCCATGTCGCCGCGCGCGTGCCACAGGAAGATGGCGTACCTTCGCATCGCCTCGCCGTCCGCCGGCTCGGCGGCCACGGCCTGCTTGAAGTACATCTCAGCCCTGAAAGCAAGAGGCGATCATATCAGCATTACCATTTAGCAACACTATTTGTGCCGTGATTACTAATAATACGTAATAAAGAAATCATAAATCAAGATGCTATCGACAGAAAGGGAACATGTAACGGTAATAAGGAAAGCATTCATGCAAGTAACGTCCAGGACAGGAGGAAGCGCCGTACCTTTTGATGTCCTTGTCGAACTCGTAGAGAAGCTGCGCGTAGTTGGAGAGGATGAGCGAGCTGGCGCCGCCGGCCGCGATGATCCTCTCGTACGCCGCCTTCCGGCGCCTGGCGCGGAGGTCGTTGATCTCCTTGATCTCCTCCGCGTCGAGGTCCTTCACCACCTCGTTGCTGTCCAGCCCATGCAGCTCGTCATGCATGATGCCGATCCTGGACCACAGCTCCGTCTCCATGTCCGACTCCACCAGCTGCGTCATGTTCTCGTCGTCCACGGGTTCCGCCTCCTCGTCCTCGTCGTCGACGTCGCCGCGGCCGTCTCCAGGTTGATCGGCGGGCTCCTCCTCCTCGTTGTTGCCCGCCGCCGCCGACGACGACTCGTCGGGGTTCTCCTTCTTCGCCTGCGCCCGCACCCGCGCGCGCTCCACCTCCCCCTCGACGGCGTTGCCGAGGACAGACGCGACCATCCGGAGCAGGCCGACGGCGAGGTCCGGCGGTTGCGACTGGAGGTCGTGCACCTTGCGGAACACCCACGCCACCGCGTCGCCGGCGCCGCGCGCGGCCTCGGCGGCGCCGCCCGCCGCCGCGCCCTGCACGGCCTCGACGGCCTTGACCAGCGCCGCCACCGCGCACTCGGCGGCGTTCGTGGCGGCCGCCCGCGGCACCCCGCGCCGCGCCGCCGCCTGCTTCCGCTCCGCCTGGATCGCGCGCAGCGACGCCGGCATCGACTGCATCGACGGCAGCTGCTGCTGCTCGTCCCCGCCGCCGCACGCCGCCGCGGCATGCCGGAAGAACCGGGCACTCCTCTTGCCCGCGACCCTCGCGGACGCCGGGAACACCGCCACCGCCGGCGGGGCGCCCCTTGGCATGACCACCATGCTCGCCGGCGTCATCCTTCCTAAGCTCGCGACTAAAACGGAACGAACGATCAAGACGGTGTTTGTTTGTTTGGATCCAAGAACCGATCTTCCAAAGCAAAGACGGTGTTTTTGAATGGAGATCTTTGCTTGAGGCGAGTAAACCGGGGCAGGCAATGGCGGAGTATTTATAGTCGCGGCGGTGCGTGAGTTCGGGCCAGTTCACCCTGGGTTAATTTCGTCGCGGGGCACGGGAAAAGGCTCGGCCGCGCGCTGCTCTCGGCGGGGGTCGTTTTGGCCGCCACCGCCGTGGCTGCGCGGCTCGTGTGAGGATACGCTGGACGGATGCGCACACGCAGACGTGGCGTGGCACTGCGCCGTGGGCTCCGACCTGGAAAGCGGCCTTTGCCAAAGCGTGCGGGGGAGTGAGTACCGGAGTGAAAACCGGAGGCGCCAGCACGGAGAGGAGCTGCAAGAATGCAGCAAAAATGGATGAAATTAACATGAACATATTACTCTTTTAAATATGCAAAATTGCTCACCGTTGATGTGGATGACATGGAAACCATAGTAAATTGTGAAATGTCATTTTTATTTTTAGAATTTTTTTTTCCAGAATTACTTATGTCAACCTTCAAAGATTGCAGTAATTGAGTTGGATTTGTGGCCCGATGTCTCATGCATTTTACATGAGACTAGGTTGAATCGTGCAAGTGTAAGATGCGGAAAGGCATCGATACAATTGAGTCAGAGAAGAAACCGATAGCCGGTACGTCACGGATTCACTCCTTTCCACGTGTGAAAGGTTGTCGTATGCTATAAAAGCCGTGTTCGTGCGTGCAATGCTTCAGAGATTAGAGATAACCATGAGTTGGCATCTATATCAACACTAAATCTATTTGTGTTGGTTTGAGAAAAGAAACACGCAAATTATGAACAAATCAACACGGTATATTGTGATAAGGCGGTGCAAGAAGAGTGACAAATGCATACACTCCAAAAGAAGTTAGTGTTGGATTGTCGATTTCCGCAAGCCGACATGAGAAGGCTGATGGACATTGCATGATGTTTTTTAGATTTAAAGGAAATCATGAGTTGGCATCTATATCATGGCTAATTTAATTGTTGGTTCAGATGAAACAAACACACAAAAAGTTATACAAAGCAAGAAGAAATTAAGAAACGTGATGTGCGCATTATATGCCAACATAAAGGTGGAGAATGGTGGCGGTTCGTGAGTATCCAATATCGATCTGACGTGGGAAGATTGGCATTATGAGTAGAGGCGGTATTAGAATTGAGTCAGAGAAGCAAACGATAGGCGATACGCCATAGATTTTCGCTTTCCACGTGTAAAGGTTGTCGTATACTATAAACACCGTGTTCGTAGTGTGATGCTTGGGGGATTAAAGATAACCACTGCGACGTGGCCTTCAACCTGGAAAACAGGGGGCGTCAATGCCGGAGTGAAAACAGGAGGCGCCAACACACGGAGGAGCAGCAAAAATGAATGAAATTAACATGATCACATTACTCTTATAAATGTGCAAAATTGCTCACCGTTGATGTGGCATGACATGGAAACCATAATAAATTGTGAAATGTCATTTTTATTTTTAGAATACTTTTCTTTTTCAGAACCGCTTATGTCAACATTAGATTCAAGTAATTGCGTTAGATTTGTGGTTCGATGTCTCATGCAATTTACATGAGACTAGGTTGAATCATGCAAGTGTAGGATGTGGATAGGCATCGATACAATGAGTCAAGAGAAGAAACCGATAGCCGGTACGTCACGGATTCACTCCTTTCCACGTGTGAAAGGTTGTCGTATGCTATAAAAGCCGTGTTTGTGCGTGCAATGCTTCAGAGATTAGAGATAACCATGAGTTGGCATCTATATCAACACTAAATCCGTTTGTGTTGGTTCGAGAAAAGAAACACGCAAATTGTGAACAAATCAACACGGTATATTGTGATAAGGCGGTGCAAGAAGAGTGACGAATGCATACACTCCAAAAGAAGTTAGTGTTGGATTGTCGATTTCCGCAAGCCGACATGAGAAGGCTGATGGACATTGCATGATGTTTTTTAGATTTAAAGGAAATCATGAGTTGGCATCTATATCATGGCTATTTTAGTTGTTGATTCAGATGAAACAAACACACAAAAAGTTATACAAAGCAAGAAGAAATTAAGAAACGTGATGTGCGCATTATATGCCAACATAAAGGTGGAGAATGGTGACAATTTGTGAGTATCCAATATCTATCCGGCGTGGGAAGATTGGCATTATGAGTAGAGGCGGTGTTAGAATTGAGTCAGAGAAGAAAACGATAGACGATACGCCGTAGATTTTCGCTATCCACATGTAAAGGTTGTCGTATACTATAAACACCGTGTTCGTATGTGTGATGCTTGGGGGATTAAAGATAACCACTGCGCCGTGGCCTCCAACCTGGAAAGCAGCCTTTGTCAAAGTGTGCGGGGGAGCGCCGGAGTGGAGCCGGAGGCGCCACCGCAAGAATGCGGCAAATAAAAATTGATGAAATTAACATGAACACATTGCTCTGTTAAATTGTGGCATGGTTCAATGAGCAAAATCGCTCACCGTTGGTGTCACATTACACGGACTTCATAATAATTTGTGAAATAATATTTTAAAAAATCAAACAACTGAGTTGTATTTGTAGACACACGTCTCGGGTAGTTAACATGAGACTAGGTTGAACTGTGTAAGATGCGGAAAGGCATCAATACAATTGAGTCAAGAGACGAAAACAATAGCCGATACGCGACGGATTTTCGCTTTCCACGTATGAAAGGTTGTCAGATGCTATAAAAGTTGTTTTCGTACGTGCAATGCTTCGGGGATTAAATATAACCATGATGAGGCGGGTATCGACGAGGCAGGAAAGCAGCTTTTGCCCAAGCGTGCGGGGGAGTCAATGCCGGAGTGAAAACTGGAGGCGCCAGCACACGGAGGAGCAGCAAAAATGGATGAAATTAACATGATCACATTACTCTTATAAATGTGCAAAATTGCTCACCGTTGATGTGGCATTACATGGAAACTAATAAATTGTGAAATTATTTTTAGAATAGTTTTCTTTTTCAGAACCGCTTATGTCAACCTTAGATTCATGTAATTGAGTTCGATTTGTGGTTCGATGTCTCATGCAATTTACATGAGACTAGGTTGAATCATGCAAGTGTAAGATGCGGATAGGCATCGATACAATGAGTCAAGAGAAGAAACCGATGGCTGGTACGCCACAGATTGCTATATAAGCCGTATTCGTTCGTGCAATGCTTCAGGGATTAGAGATAACCATGAGTTGGCATCTTTATCAGGACTAAATCTGTTTGTGTTGGTTTGAGAAAAGAAATACATAAATTGTGAACAAATCAACACGGTATATTATGATAAGGCGGTGCAAGAAGAGTGACGAATGCATACAGTCCAAATTAAAAGAAGAACACGTTAAGTGTTAGTGTTGGATTGTCGATTTCCGCAAGCCGACATGAGAAGGTTGATGGACCATGCATGATGTTTTTTAGATTTAAAGGAAATCATGAGTTGGCATCTATATCATGGCTAATTTATTTGTTGGTTCAGATGAAACAAACACACAAAAAGTTATACAAAGCAAGAAGAAATTAAGAAACGTGATTTGCACATTATATGCCAACATAAAGGTGGAGAATGGTGACGGTTCGTGAGTATCCAATATCAATCTGATGTGGGAAGATTGGCATTATAGGTAGAGGCGGTACTAGAATTGAGTCAGTGAATAAAACGATAGGCTACACACCATAGATTTTCGCTATCCATGTGTAAAGGTTGTCGTATACTATAAACACCGTGCTCGTATGTGTGATGCTTGAGGGATTAGAGATAACCACTATGTCGTGGCCTCCAACTTGGAAAGCAGACTTTGCAAGCGTGCGGGGGAGCCGCCGGAGTGGAGCCAGAGGTGCCATCGCAAGAATGCATCAAATAAAAATTGATGAAATTAACATGAACACATTGCTCTGTTAAATTGCGGAATGGTTCAATGAGCAAAATCGCTCACCGTGGTGTCGCATTACATGGAATCTATAATAAATTGTGAAATAATATTTTAAAAAATTGAAACAATTGAGTTGGATTTGTAGACAGATGTCTCGGGTAGTTAACATGAGACTAGGTTGAACTGTGTAAGATGCGGAAAGACATCAATACAATTGAGTCAAGAGAAGAAAACGATAGCCGGTACGCCACAGATTTTCGCTTTCCACATATGAAAGGTTGACGAATGCTATAAAATCCGTGTTTGTACGTGCAATGCTCCGGGGATTAAAGATAACCATGAGTTGGCATCTATATCAGGAACGAATCCGTTTGTTGGTTTGAGAAAAGAAACACACAAAACACGGTATATTGTGATACGGCAGCATAAGAAGCCAAGAGTGATGAATGCATACACTCCAAATGAAGAATGCGTTAAGTGTTGGATTGTCGATTTCCATAAGCCGACATGACAAGGTTGATGGACACTGCATGATGCTTGATTTAAAAGTAATCATGAGTTGGCATCTATATCATGGCTAATTTAGTTGTTGATTTAGATGAAACATACACAAAAAAAGTTATACAAAGCAAGAAAAAATGTTATGGTAAATGTATCATGTTGATGTAATGCTTGTACATAGAAGATAATGCATATCATAAAATTAAGAAGTGTGATGTGCCCATTACATGCCAACATAAAGGAGGAGAATAGTGACAGTTTACTGAGTGTCCAATATCTGACGAGGGAAGATTGGCATTACGAGTAAAGACGGTATTTGCATTGAGGCAGAGAAGAAAACAATAGGCGCTACAACGCCACAAATTTACACTATCTGCATGTAAAGGTTGTCGTATACCATAATACTATGAACACCGTCTTGGTATGTGTGATGCTTGGGAAATTAAAAGATATCCATGAGTTGGCATCTATATCAGGATTAAATCCATTTGCTGGTTTGAGAAAAGAACACACAAGTTATCTGAGGCAATAAAAAAAAGCGTGATGAATATGCATTACACTCCAAACGAAGAACATGTTAAGTGTTAGATTGTCGATTGTCGCAAGCCGACATGAGAAGGTTGATGTGCACTACATGATGTTTTTAGATTGAAGGGAAATCATGAGTTGTCATCTATATCATGGCTAATTTAGTTGTTGATTCAGATAAAACCAACACACAAAATGTAATGCTTGTTTATAGAAGATAACTTATGATAAAAATCATAAAATTAAGAAGTGTGATATACGCATTGCATATCAACATAAAGGAAGGGAATAGGGACAGTTCATGAGTGTTCAATATCTGACGTGGGAAGATTGGTATTATCAGTAAAGGCGGTATTAAAATTGAGTCAGAGAACAAAACCGACAAGCAGTACGCCACAGGTTTTCACTATCCACGTGTAAAGGTTATCCACTACAAAAAAAACATCCATGTAGATACGCTTTATTTACACGGTAGATACGTTTATTTCATGTCTATTGGAATATAGATACGTTTTCATAAAGCATGTTGGGGGCGTATCCGCACGGGCCGTGTCATATGCCTGTAGTGATGTATTTTAAAAGCGTGTCTAGCACAAATAACACGATTTATAGCGACGCTATATACGTATCTACAAACCAATACACGTTTTTATAGTTGCGCTCAATCACGTGTCTATGAATTTAGCAACGCTTTAAAGTGTTGCTATTTAGAACATTGAAAAAAAAAGATTTTGTTCCCTTGTGCTCTCAGCAAGTATTATTCGTGCAATTCATAGGAGTTGAACCCGTGACCTCTTCATTTCATACAAACTCTTTTAACCAACTCATCTCACGTGCAACTTTGACTAGAGTAAGATATGTATTTTTTTAACTCATGATATCCAAATGCATTGACGTCTCTAACATTCCAAATAGCGTGTCAAGAAGCGTCTTTAGATGAGATTACATACGTTTAAAGCGTGGCTAATATCGTATCACTTTGATGCGTTCTCAATATCGCGTCATAAATGTGTTTACGTGGGATACCAACGAAATGAAAGCGCGTCTAGTATCATATAATTTCTCAATGCGTGTCAAGAAGCATCTTTACAGGGCTACTAACGTCAAAACCATGTCAAAAACATGTTTATTTGGCTATTGACGATCAAAGCGTATCTAATAACGTGTTAAATTGACACGATCTCGATATTGTGGCAAAAAACGTCTTTAGGTGCTGATGTATTGACGTTTATAAAAGCGCATCTATAAAAACGTCCTTAGAAGACCTTTTTCTTGTAGTGATCTTATATGATAATACTATAAACACCATGTTTGTTTACGCTTGGGGGATTAAAGATAACCATGGGTTGGCATATATATCAGGATTTAATCCATTTGTTGGTTCGAGAAAAGAAACACATGACGCTAAATGTGGGGTAAAAAGATAACTATAATTGCCTTTCCCACATACTCAAAGAGAGGGAGATGAATTTTTTTTTTGGGTTCTATTGTTAGTTTTTCACTATTTGATACAGCTTTTTTCTTTCATCTAGGATATTTGCAAGGTTATATGGCAACTTGCGAGCTAGTGTCTACATGATTAATTTCATATGTTGATTTATGAAGAAATAAAGCACACAAAAGGTTTGTGAAGTGGTATTGTGCTAAAAACAACTTTCAACACATAAAACTAGCTAGGATGTACTGCGTCTATATATGTCGATTCTGTTGTAAGAAGATTTAGAAAGGATCAGATTATCATAATGGTCATGTGCCATTTGGTTGGGTTTCAGTTTCTTGCTAGAAACCAGAGAAACCATTTCAAACAATCAGAATCAAATAACAATTTCTCAACGAATTTATTCTTATTTTTACATTAAAATTAGAAATAACAAATTCTCGATTTCTGGTATATTTGTTTAAAGAAACAAACAGTTCTATTGAAACACCGAGACCAAATAGATGTTCTTGAATGAAGGGAAAACAATTATTGCAACAAATCTTGAGAGATTCATGGGGTGTGAACAGTAGAAGTAGTCGACTGACACTCGTATAGATATGGGAGGGGGCATGACGGTGCCCTTCGGGCTTTGTTTTAGTTTTTTATGGTAGCTTGCTGAACAAAAGCACGACGCACAAGGGTAACTTCACACATCAGACCATGTTTTCTTCTTTATTGGTTTCTTTGTTTTTTTTAGGGCGAGGGAGACCCTGGTTTCTTTGGAACGGGATCCTCTATTTTTGCTAGCAAAGTAACTGCTGTACCTTTGTTGCTGAATCCACCGTCCAGCGCATCGGGTGGCTCTGCTTGGTAATGCTGCCGTCGCTGTTCGGCCCAGCGAAGCTCATTACCAAGGTTTTCAAAACCGACAGAAACCGGTCGGTTTTCGTGAAAACCGGACTTACCGGTCCGGTCCGGTAAGTCCGGTTTACCGATTTTCGAATTTGAAATTTGATTTTTTTTTTGAAAATTTGAAAAAATTTGAAACAAAAAATATGTAAAAAAAACTAGACGCCATTTGGAGACCATTTGTGCAAACGGAACACGAATACGAAATCGTTTGAAGGGTCAAATAATTGCCGCAAGAATTCTGGGTGAAAAGGAATTAAAAAAAAAAAGAGTAACCGGTAACCGGTAATATCGACCGGTTACCGATCGATCTGCGTCGGTTACCGAAGAAATCGGTGCGATTTCCTGGGGGCCGGCGCGCAACAGAGGTGAGGTTTCTCTTTTTTTTTCTGTTTTTTGAATGTAGCATGTTTGATTTAGGTATATGAATGAATGAAGGTAGCATGTTTGAATGAATGTAGCATGTTTGAATATATGATTTAGGTATATGAATATATGGTTTAGGTATATGAATGAATGTAGCATGTTTGAATGTATGTTTGTATCTATTGTTGTACGTTGATGTGCACAAAACTACGTGTATTATGTTCAAAACTATGTTGTTTGTTAAATTTCGTCAAGAACTATGTATCGGACAATTTATGTTGGACTTTGTATGAATTGTGGTATATTGTATGAGGTTGGTTGGTACCATCTTTTATGAATTCCATGTTGTCAATGTGTAGTTAACCATTCTTAGAATATTTCACCAAAAATCATGCAAAAAAATCCAACATTTTAAACCATTTTTTGTCAATTTTCAATTCTGCGTAAAAACCGACCGGTTACCGACACAAACCGGTCGGTAACCGGTCAAAATCGACCGGTTTGGTCGATTTCCAATTCGAAATTTCAAATTTGAATTTTTCGTCGAATTTCGACCGGTTACCGCGAAAATCGGTCAAACCGAGGTTATCGTCGTCGGTCGGTTTTCTCGATTGCGTCGGTAGTGGAAACCTTGCTCATTACGCCCTTTGCCTTGCCTAAATTCACGTCGAGCGATGGACAACAGCGGAGGAAAACCAGGTTTCTGTGCTTTAGTTGGCGCCAGAATAAACATAACTACCCATCGTCTTGTGCTGTATTTTTATATGGATGCCAATCTAGTTAATTTCGTTACATGTATCAGCTTTGGAGTGCTCTTCACGTTTACATCATGCAGATTGTTTCAGGTTTCAGCTTGTAGCGTTAAGTAGCAGCAGGTACAGGTAACGGGAGAGAAAGGCATGTGGTAGGCTTCACTGGGTCGCACAATCCGGCAGCAGCTAAGCGGACCCCAATTTTGACTTAGGGGCTCTGCTTGATCCCCACACGATGCGCTCTGGACAGTGGATTTGGCAACAAAGGTACAGCCGTGACTTTGCTAACAAAGGTAGAGAAAACGTGGGTATGTATTTGTAAGCATGTGCTAAGTTTAGGGTTAGTAAAACTGGACGGTAACTGGAAGAACCGAACTAACTAGTTCGATCCGGTTAGTAAAACTGGACGGTTTTCCCCATAACTGACTTTATTTATTTATTTATTTTTTGAGAAATTACACAGTACAACTCAGACACTCACAACGCACGCACACTCACCCCTATGAACGCACATACGTAAACCCTACCCCTATGAGCATTTTCGAAGACTGAGCCGGCAAATTCTCTAGATTCCCGAAGTCACCACTGGCGCCTCGCTGTCGACGGCCACGTCGCCTACCGCTGAAAGCACAAATGCCGTTAAATCCTAGAAAATTCGCTCCCACCGGGAGTCGAACCCAGGACCTCAAAGATGCTACTCGGATGCCTTAACCACTAGGCCAAGACCCCTTTCACCCCCATAACTGACTTTAGTACTGTAGCAAAAATAAAAACCAACTGATTTTATGTTTTATCGATCAGTTTTTGACGGTTTCGAAAACTAGCACTACTGTTTTGGTTTTTGGAACCCTGTCCCTGCTCGTTAGTACCTCTCGCTGATAGCCATGTGCCCACGCATCTCATAACTTTTTTTTTTTCTTGTGTTGCCATCCGTATCACAGGGAACTAAATTGGTGTAGATATTGGGGATAATTTACAACTCTCTGTTTCCAAACCTGTCACCTATATAAGGAAAAGAGTAAAATGCATCCGGGTTTCTAAACTATTGGTCAACGGTCATTCGGATTCATGAACTTTTAAAGTGTTCATTTAAGTTTTTAAACTATATTTGAATGGTCATTTCGGTTCACAAACTCTTTAGTCACCAGATAGGTTCACAAACTAATTTGTTGTGTCAATCAAGTCCACAAATTTTTAACATTTAGAATACAGACTATTCACTTTTTTCTTTACTAGCATCTATACAATAGACTGATAAAATATAAAGGACCACATATTAGAATTCTTACGTAACATTACTCTGAATGGATGACGCCATCACTGTTTATGCACTAGCCTCCAACCAGTTTTCCGTAGCGCGAGGACGAGGGTCCTGACGTCATCAGCCCCTCCTAGCCACAGCCGTTTTTCACAAGATTCCCCACGTCCTGACGCGATCTCCACCCCGGCGGTGGCTCCCTCTTGGCGCATGTCTCGGCAACTCCGACCTCCCGACGCCTTCCGGCTGGACCGCGTTATCCACGAACGCTACCGCGCCAGGACAATTAGCCCCAAGGACGCACGCGACCTGTTCAGCAGATTGCTGCTGCAAGAAGGGCGCGTCAAAATCAGCTCTATCAACTGCCTCCTTACCATCGTCGGCCGCGACGACCCCGCGCACGTCGTCGCCCTCTTCAACCGTGTCGCCCGATCCGACATCGAGAAGGTGGCTCCGAACTTATACACCTATGGCACTGTCACCCGCTGCTGTTGTGATCTGGGCCAATTGAACCTCGGTCTCTCTGCATTTGGGCTGATTCTCAAGACAGGATGGAGGGTGGAAGCCATCAGCTTTAATGATCTGCTCAAAAGCCTCTGCGCAAGGAAGAGGGTGGGTGAGGCCATGGACATAGTGGTCCGCAGAATGCCTGAGTTGGGATGCATGCCTGATGTCTTCTCGTACAACACTCTTATGAAGGGGCTTTGTGCTGAAGGAAGGAGTGAAGAGGCGCTTCAGCTGCTCCACATGATGGATGATGGAAGAGGCAGTTGCCTGCCTAATGTGGTGTCATATAACACTATCATTGATGGCCAATTGAAAGAGGGCAAGGTTGATAAAGCTTACAACACATTTCATGAGATGCAAGATCGAGGTATTTCACCGGATGTTTTCATTTACAGCTCGATTATTGATGGTCTATGCAAGGCTCGAGCCATGGACAAGGCTCAAGAAGTACTACAACATATGATTGATAAAGGTGTGATGCCTAGTTGCACAACATATAACAGTCTTGTGCATGGATATTGCTCTTTAGGAGAGTTGACAGAGGCGATTAGGGTATTGAAAGAAATGTCCAGGCATGGTCTTGAACCAGATACTATTACTTATAGCTGTCTGATGAACTATATTTGCAAGGAAGTACGATGTTCTGATGCTCAAAAGATTTTTGATTCCATGGTCAAGAAAGGCCGAAAACCTGATGCTATCACCTACAGGATTCTGCTTCATGGCTATGCTACGGAAGGAGCTGTTGATGATATGCGCAAAATCTTGGATTTGATGCTGGCAAATGGCGTTGCACCTGATCATCATGTCTTCAGCATACTCATATGTGCTTATAGAAAATATGGAATGGTTGATGAAGCAATGCTTACGTTTACCAAAATGCGACAGCAAGGGCTCACTGCTGATATAGAAATCTATGGAATGGTCATAGATGCACTGTGCAAAAGTGGCAGAGTTGACGATGCTATGACCCAATTCAGTCTGATGAAAGATGAAGGATTGACTCCTGGAATCAAAATTTTTAGCTCCCTTATTTATGGTCTCTATTTCATCGGCAGATGGAAGAAGGCTGAGGAATTAACTTCTCAAATGATCAATAGAGGTATCTGTCCTGATATTGTGTTCTTCAACACAATAATGAGCATATTATGCGAAGAAGCAAGGGTCAAGGAAGCGCAAGGCATATTTGACTTGATGCTTCATTCACCTATGAAGCCCAATGTCGTTACATACAGTATACTGATGTTTGGATATTGCTTAGCTCATAAGATGGATGAAGCAATGAAGCTACTTGCTGATATGGTCACTACTGGCCTGCAACCAAACATTGTTACATATACTACTCTAATAGATGGGTATTGCTTAGATGGTAAGATGGATAAAGCAATGAAGCTATTTGCTAGTATGGTTGCTATTGGCTTGCAACCTGATGCTTGCACCTATAATACGTTGCTTAATGGCTATTGTAAGAACGGGAGCATAGAGGATGCACTAACTCTATTCAGAGAAATGTCTATCAAGGGTGTGAAACCTGATATTATTACACATAACATCATTCTGCAAGGACTATTTGAGATCGGAAGGGCTGCTGCTGCAAAGGAACTCTACCAAGGGATGGTTCACAATGGATTACAGTTGGACATTGGCACATACAACATAATTCTCAAAGGACTATGTAAAAACAAGCTTCCGACGAAGCTCTGAGAATATTTCTGGGCCTGAGTTCAAGCAATTTTAAAGTGGAGGTAAGAACTTGCAATATCATGATTTACGCGCTGCACAAAGATGGTAGGAGGGATGAAGCTGAGAATATGTTTTCTGCTATTTTTGCCAATGATCTAGTGCCCAATAAAGTGTCCTACACCTTAATGATTGAAAGCCGCATAAAGGAAGGGTTGCTACAAGAGGCGGATGATCTGTTTCTCTCTATGGAGAAGAATAACTGTGTGGTGGACTCCCGTTTGCTAAATTCTATAGTTAGCAGTTTACTTCAGAAAGGGGAGGTGTGCAGGACTGGGGCCTACCTCGCCAAAATTGATGAGAAGAACTTCTCCCTTGAAGCTGCAACAGTTTCCTTGCTGATTTCTACTATATCAAAGGAAAAATATCTGAAACAACTGGAGTTCCTCCCTAATAAATATCGTTTTCTTGTGGAACGTGGGGAGGATTGAGACCTTTCTGCAGTTGCTCTGTCCTAACTATATGTTGCATAGTGCTGCGAGGATTACGCAAGGGAACTCTACCAAAAGATCGTCAACAATGGATTGTAGTATTTTTCCTTAAAAAAACGATGGATTATAGTTGAAAATCAACTCATACAACATAATTCTTGGAAGACTCTGTAAAATAGGTATAATGACGAAGCTTTGAGAACATTCCAGGGCTTGAGTTCAGGACTTTCAGTATTTTGATTAGCGCCCTATTTAAAGATAGTAGGAAGGATGAAGCTAAAGATTTTTTATCTGCTACTTTGACCAACGATCTATTGCCTGGTAAAGTTTCCTACAGCTTAGTGATTGAAAGCCACAGAGGAAGGGTTGCTACAAAAGGCTGATGATCTCTATGGAGAAGAATGACTGCTGCCGCGTTCCTGTGTGCTAGATGATATAGTTAGAGGGTTACTTCAGAAAGGAGAGGTGAGCAGGGATGGGGCCTACCTCTCCAAAATTGATGACGAAAAATTCCTCCTCGCAGCTTCTACAAATTCCTTGCTGATTACTATTATTTCAGAGACTGAATATTGCTCATTTGTGGAAGTAATTGATGATCGAGATCACCCCAAAGTATGCATTACATAACTGCTAGCGGATCGGTGATGTTCTCTTTATACCTGATGTTTAGATGCAAGGAACACAGGTTAACTCTCCTAAACCTTCTCGAGCTGTACTGCAACTGAATCCAGATAACCAATAACTTTCCTAGAAATGATGTTCAGAAATTTTAGTGTTTACAATTGAGACTCCAATAAGTTGTGGTGTGTGAAATGGGCTAAACAGTACTATGTCTCAATGAAGTTTTTGACCTTTGAAGGATTTAGTATTGAACTAGATTTGCATGGACTCTCCTGTCGTGCTATGAGTATCTATTATTGGAGGCATGAAAGATCGATTGCTACTTTTCTCTAGTTCTTTTTGTTTCCTTTTTTCGGCATTATATTTGACACCAAGTCCAGTAATGCTGCCAGCATATTGTGTTCTTAGAAGTTAGGAACTCAGAGAAGTTTTCATTGACACTATATGAAGCTATGGCTTGAAATTTGGATAACTTGCTTAATTACAGAGTAGCATGATATACCCTTCTGTTGGAGAATGGTCAAGCGTTGCTTTAGTTGTAAGTGAAAGCTATATGTACGTTTTAGACGATTGCAGTGGGCTTACAATGCAAAAACTGTTACCTGTCTGATTTTCATTTGGACATTAAACTTCTAAAACTATATTCATTTCCAGAAATACTTTTGTGAGATAATGTCCAGCAGGGCTGTTTATTCATGATTATAGCTAACTGCTCAAAGCGAGTGATAAAGCCGCAAGCCCTCCTGCAGTACTGCACGGGAACAGTAATTAGTGTGATGTTCATGCGGTTCACCCTCTACGCTGTTGGTTGAGACGGCTTACCTCCAAATTGTTGTCAACTCCCTTAATTCTCAAGTAGGTTTTTTCATGTGGTGAAACTGGCTCTGAAAATTTTGAACTGAATTTTTATTGGCATCAAATTTAGCTGAGCTTTATTAAATCTTGTGCATTCTTAGTTCTCATTGTGATTGAGTTCTCTTCTGGAGTTAAGTGCATTCTTTTGGATGTGTTTGACATGCACCAACAAGCAGCAAGCTCTGTTCTCTGTTGGAAAATTTTCACTTGTGGTCTTGGGTGCCAATTTTCAGCACAGCAACTTCGTCTGTCTGTAAATTGTTTGCTATGATTCCAAACAAGGGACCAACTACCTGACTGTATATTTATTTGCTGCATTTATTTCCCTTTTTTCTTATATATGTTCTGAATCTCTTGTTTACCAAATTTTAGGATGGAGATCAACAGCAGTAGTGAATCAATCGTTTTTACTTATAATAATGGGCTGGGAATCTGGGTGGAAAAATGTAGCTTCTCTTGACCATTGCAAGAGGAAGTTGGAACTTTGAGTATTGTGAGAGCATATTGTTTTTTTTTTTTTTTTGAGGGGAAGTGAGAGCATATTGTTGAGTGCGTTTGACCAGAAGATCTGTCTATTCCCACGGATTATAGTTTAATAGTTTTCTGTGATTTGTTAAAAGTGTCTTTGAGTAGTCAAATTTGTTTTCTCTGGAAAGTTTTTTTTTTTTGGTGCATATGATAAGAGATTTGAGTTTTGCTCAGCCGATCTGATGACGAACAGTTTTGTATTCACAACTTCGCATTTTTTCATCACAACCAAAAACTCAACACAATGCCACCAATGACTTCCGTTAGTAATGGGATCATTATTTTCAGAAATGTTGATTGACCTATGCGGAGTGAGTGTTACTGAAAACAAACTAATACTATTGCTTTTTTTTCCCCAGAATATGCTTGAGCTTCCTAATGGATTGAAATGGAAGAAAAAGACAACAAGAAATATTTCAGGGCTGTAACATCGTCAACAGTGTTCGGGTAGATCCCTCGATATCCAGAGCATCACAAATTGTGGACACCAGGAGTCACTCAGGTTGCCGTAAATTAATCCCGTTTCCTCAAATGGTGTATGTAACTGATTCAGAGATCTCTCTTATGAACACTTTGTCATGGTGGTTTCAATAAGCTAGAGGCATAGGTTTTCTTGCCAACTGCTCCTTTATTTCACAATCACATTCAATATTGTATGGAAATAAGGATTGACCACAGTGGTGTCCATCATAACTCATTCGTAGATAACTAATTGCTGCCTTCTTGGCTGGATAACTATAAGTTTTAAGCCTGTAAAGTCATACAATACTCTGAAAATAAACTGGCCCAGGAGGACTCCCGTTTCTTTGAGAATCTTCTTCAGAAACTCCTTAGAGTAGGTAGGAATTATTCTTTTTTTTTCTTTTGAGCTGTATATAGAAACTATTCTACATGGACATAATTACTTTCATGTTGATTACAATGTTTTTTAGCAATAATATATCCAAAATTAGAGGTAGCTACTAGAGCATGAATGCTGTCCGTTCAGCAGTGAAGTACTTTAAGTCGAGAATTGGACATTCTGAGCAGTAAAATTTATCAACGCTAGAAAATGAAAACGGCAATAGCACACATGAATGAAAATCAAAATAGCCTGACCAACATCACATAACTGGTACTTT
This sequence comes from Eragrostis curvula, assembly GCA_007726485.1. Classification (NCBI taxonomy): domain Eukaryota; kingdom Viridiplantae; phylum Streptophyta; class Magnoliopsida; order Poales; family Poaceae; genus Eragrostis; species Eragrostis curvula. Next base: position 43,594,974 of record CM017439.1, read on the forward strand.
GTAGCCTGCTTTCATCTGAAATAACATAAAATTTTCAAATTGCGACAGATCAATTTAGCCATTCATGTCTTTGTTTAGTCTTCAGGTCTCCGACTGGATTGTAATGGTTTCCTTTTTGCCGTTATGCAGATCGCATATTTTCTTGGCTCACAAAGCGTAGCGGATATTACTGCTAGTCTGCTACTCCTTAGTCGTGGTAACTTCTATGCTTGGTAGTATATTTCAGCTCATGTATTCGTTCTCAATCAGCACTTATTTTTTTCCTCTCTTACTGTATAATCCTATTGCACCATCCTTGTGGTTCGCAAATAGGATTCATGGAGGAGATGTATAGCTGCTTGATGATTGTGACTTTGATTGGGTGAACTTTTTTTTGCATATCTGGTCTTTGCTGCATGGACTGTGGTTTGTGTACAAGCGCTTTTCTGAGTAAGCTCGGTTTTTATTCGTGTACTAACTTCCTTCGGCAATTGATGTCGCTTTGGACAAACAAATGAACTAAAAAGTGAGGTTCCATGTCCGAATCGTCATCACTCAAGATGTTCGGCAGGCTGCAGCTGCGTCTGCAGAAAAATAACTGCGAACACTGTAACTGCTGTTTAAGAAATAACTGCAAACACTGTAGCTGCTGCTGCTGCCTGCTACAAAACCTCCAACCGAACAGGTTAATTATAAAAATGGAGGGAGTAGTAGCGTAGTAGGCAGGTGGTCAGAGTTGAGGAAGAACTGAGAAGGGCAAGCTCGAGAGAGACAGACACGATTAATGTGTAGTAACTGCTTAGCCTCTCTTTTTTTTTCGCGAAACACATCTTTGCTTAGCTTAAGGCATGTTTGTTTCCTGAGGGTAGCCTGTCGTATTAAAAAGAATCTTGTTATTTAAAAGTATTAAATAAAGTTTAATGATATTTGTTTATAAATAGGTGTTAATTTACGAGATGCATCTAATGAGCTTAATTAATCTATTTTTTATACAATGATGCTACAGTAAATATTTGCTAATCATGGCTTAATTACCCTAATTAGATTCGTCTTGCGAAATAACTCATGGATTCTGCAATTAGTTTGTAATTAGACCTTGTTTAATATTTTTAAATGACAAGATTCTCTTTGATGTGACAGGGTTAAATTTTAGGCTCCACGAAATGAACAGCCCCTTAAGCAAGGAGTTTTTTTTTTTTTTTTTTTTTTTTTTTTTTAGCAAGCACTATCAAATTGCATGGATGATAATACTGTGACCCAAATGTGCGCCCTTTGTAGCCACTGGATTAATATTCCACGGCGTAGATCGAGCCTGAAGCATTTATTTTTCCGTTTGACCGCTCGCAGGCCACCATGTTCCCGTACATCGGCGTGCCATCCTAGCACACTTCACACCCTCGCGGTTCTCACCGCTGTCGCCGACGCGCCGCCGCCGTCGTCGGCCGGGTCCAGGCACGTCGACTCGACGGCTGGGCCCGTCCGTCTCTCCTACCTCGCCCTCCACCCCCGCAGCCACAACGGCGGAGCACGACCGCTGGCATCGGCAGTGCGCCGCCGGCTCGCCATTGGAGCCGGCGCCGTTTTCTTTTGATTTCTGCGACGGCCGGCGGTGTCCGCTTCTTCTGGCTGGATACATGCTCCGGCAACCCCTCCATCGCGGCTCCTACCAATTAGAGCGTGTCATCCGAGAGCGGTACCACGCCAAAGACATTGGCATTGGCTACGCACACAGCCTGTTCGACGAATTGCTCCAGCAAGAAGGGCGCTCCTCCATCGTCGGCATCAACTACCTCCTCACCGTTGTCTCCCGTGAAGACCCCGCGGACGCGGTTGCCCTCTTCAACCGCGTCGCCCGATCCGGCGTCCAGAAGGTGGTTCCGAACTTGTACACCTACGGCATTGTCATCCGCTGCTGTTGTGATCTGGACCGATTGAACCTCGGTCTCGCTGCGTTTGGGCAGATTCTCAAGACAGGATGGAGGGTGGACGCCTTCAGTTTTAATGATCTGCTCAAAAGCCTCTGCTCAAGAAACAGGGTGGGTGAGGCCATGGACATAGTGATCCGCAGAATGCCTGAGTTGGGATGCATGCCCGATGTCTTCTCGTACAGCACTCTTATGAAGGGGCTCTGTGCTGAAGGAAGGAGTGAAGAGGCGCTCGAGCTGCTCCACGAGATGGATGAAGAAACAACCGGTTGCCTGCCTAATGTGGTGTCATATAACACCATCATTGATGGCCTATTTAAAGAGCGCAAGGTCGATGAAGCTTACAATGTATTTCATGAGATGCAAGATCGAGGTATTTCACCGGATGTTTTCACTTACAGCTCGATTATTGATTTCATATGCAAGGCTCGAGCCATGGACAAGGCTCAAGAAGTACTACAACATATGATTGATGAAGCTGTTTTGCCGAACTGCACAACATATACAAGTCTTGTGCATGGATATTGCTCCTCAGGACAGTGGACAGAGGCGCTTAGAGTGTTGAAAGAAATGTCCAGGAATGATCTTGGGTCAGATGCTGCTACTTTTAACTCGATGATGGATTATATTTGTAAGAAGGGACGATGTGCTGATGCTAGGAATATTTTTGATTCCATGGTCAAGAAGGGCCCAAACCCTGATGTTATTACATACAGTATTATGCTTCATGGTTATGCTATGAAAGGTGCTCTTCATGATGTGTACAATCTCTTCATATCGATGATGGCAACTGGTATTGCACCTAGTCATCATATTTTCAGCATACTCATATGTGCTTATGGAAAATATGGAATGATTGACAAAGCAATGCTTCTGTTTACCATAATGCGACAGCAAGGGCTGACTCCTAATGCAGCGAACTATGGAACGATCATATATGCACTGTGCAGAAGTGGTAGAATTGATGATGCTATGACCCAATTCAATCTGATGATCGATGAAGGATCGAGTCCTGATGCCATAATTTTTAACTCTCTTATTCATGGCCTCTGTACCATCGGCAGATGGAAGGAGGTTGGGGAATTATCTTCTGAAATGATCAACAGAGGTATACATCCTGATGTTGTTTTCTTCACCACAGTAATGAGCAAACTATGCAAAGAAGCAAGGGTTAAGGAAGCACAAGGCATATTTGACTTGATGCTTCATTCAACTGTGATGCCTGATGTCATTGCATACAGTACACTAATGTCTGGATATTGCTTAGCTCAGAAGATGGAGGAAGCAATGGAGCTACTTGCTGATATGGTTACTACTGGTTTGCAACCAGACGTTATTTCATATACTATTCTAATACATGGGTATTGTTTAGCTGGTAAGATGGATGTAGCAACGAAGCTTCTTGCTGATATGGTCACTACTGGCCTGCAACCAGATGTTGTTTCATATACTACTCTAATACATGGGTATTGCTTATATGGTAAGATGGATCAAGCAATGAAGCTATTTGCTACTATGGTTGCTGTTGGTTTGCAACCTGATGATGTTACCTATAATGTATTGCTTAATGGCTACTGTAAGAACAGAAGTGTAGAGGATGCATTAACTCTATTCAGAGATATGCTTAGCACTGGTGTGAAACCTAGTGTTATTACATATAACATCATTCTGCAAGGACTGTTTGAGATGGGAAGAGTTGCTGCTGCAGAGGAACTCTACCAAGGGATGGTCAACAGTGGAGTACAGTTGAAAGTAAGCACATACAACATAATTCTCAAAGGCCTCTGTAGAAATAGTTATATTGATGAAGCTCTGAGAATATTCCAGGGCCTGAGTTCAAATAATTTGAAGGCTGAGGTTAGGACTTTCAATATTCTAATTAGCGCCTTGCTTAAAGATGGTAGAAAGGTTGAGGCTATGGACTTGTTTTCTGCTATCTCGTCCAATGGTCTATTTCCCGATAAAGTATCCTACGGCTTAATGATTGGAAGCTGTTTAAAGGAAGGGTTGCTAAAAGAGGCTGATGATATGTTTCTCTGTATGGGGAAGAATAACTGTGCTGTTGACTCCCCGTTTGCTAAATGCTATAGTTAGATGGTTACTTCGGAAAGGGGAGATGAGCAACATTGGGGCCTACCTCACCAAAATCGATGAAAACAGCTTCTCTCGAAGCTTTCTACAGCTTCCTTGTTGATTTCTATTGTTTCAGTGCACAAATATCAGAAAAAGACTGAAGACTACACATCTTTTATGATTTTGTCAGCATCCAACTGTCTACCTGTAAAATATCACTCTTTTATGAAAGTGAGGGATGGTTGAGATCAGCCCTAAGGAGACCGTACATAACTGCTAGCTGACTGGAGATGCTTTCTTTGTGTCTGATGTTTAGATTGCAAGGTAAGCTGGTTACCTCTCCTAAACCTGCACGAGTTGCACTGCAATTGAATCCAGAGAACCAATGACTGTGTTTTGAAATGATGTTCAGAAATTGGTTCATTTAGTGTTTACAATTGATACTCCAGTAAGTTATGTTGTGCAAAGTGGCCTAAACAGTATATGTCTCAGTGTAACTTTTTCCCCTTTTTTTTTGACCGAAATGTAACTGTTTTACATTTGGCGGATATATTTGGACATGGAACTTCTACAAATTGTATTAATCTCCTGTCATACTTTTCTGAGAAATGTCTGACAGGGCTATACATTTGCGGTTTTCAGCAAATTGCTCAAACCCGCCTGTCCTCTAGCATTACTGCACAAAAACAGTAATCAGTGTAATTATTGTTCATGCATAGTTCATCCTCAACCTCACCGCTACCGGTTCGATACTGCTTATCTCTAAATTATTCCGAACACCCCTAATTGTCCAGTGGTCTGTTTCCATGTGGTTTAACTAGCTCCGAATGTGGAGTACTTTATCATTATTTTTGTGGACTGAATTTTGATTGGAATTAAATCTAACTGAACTTTATTAACTGAACCTGCCCTTGAACAATGCATGTGAAGGTTTCACTATCGGAATTCAAGTTATAGCTTTTGGGTGTTTGCTAAGGGTGCCCCTAGGGTCATCGGGCAGAGCTGTTGTACGGTATTCTGGGTAAGTTTGAATAAAGTAAAGAGTTGAGGGCAATGAAGATTTCATGAAGAAATGGACTGAGTTTGATCTACTGTAGTCCTCTGTCCCTGTCTAGAGTACATAATTGGTTCATGATGTACCTTGGCAATCATAACGTTGTTGTTGTCATTATGGTTTACAAAAAGCTAGAGCTACTGTTTATGTTGCTATCTGTTCAGCTTCCAGTTAACTCATCCTAACTGTTTTGTTATCTCAGATTCAGTGCCAGATATACATGAATGTTTTGGAAGCTTCATCTGGTTATCTCCATAACTCAAGAGGCAAGAGCGAAACTAAACTGCCTCCTTTTGTCTTGAATGGGCTGAAAATGAATGGATATTTGCTAAAACTGTTTGTGACAAACTGAAAATATTCTATGAGTTGACTGGGCTGTTTTCCAGGAAAAAGTATGTGACAGTTAACCTTTCATCCCTAAAAGTATCTGGGATCAAAATTAAAATCAACTCATGGGGTCATGATTAGGCTGAAGTTATTAGGAAAATGTCTGCTACCATGATAGCAAAATATGATAAGTATTGGGCTGACATTTATGGTTTTATGGCTGTTGCTGTTATTCTTGATCCAGGCCTTAAAGATGACAATGTTGCATGCATGCTATATTACTTTGTTTGGTGAAGATTCAGCTGGAAATATTTGCAAGATGCCCATGAATTGCTAACTGAATTGATGAAGCATTACCAAGTGAAAGAACCAGATTTTTTTAGGGAATTTTAGTGGTGGTTCTTCTTCAGTACTGAGGTGATGTCCATTTTCAAAACACTTGCTGCAAATAAGAAGACTACTACCTTTGTTAGAAGTAAGAATGAGCTAGATCGATATTTGGAAGAAGAAACTGTTCATCATGATGCGAATGGTCACTTCCAACATCCTTGGTTGGTGGGAATTGGAGGGAACTCATTATTCCACTTTGGGATGGTTGCCGAGACATTTTGGCAATACCTATCACCAGAATTGCTTCTAAATTAGATTTTAGCACTAGTGGGAGGCTTTTAAGTGATTATCGCAGCCGTCACACTCCTAGAATGTTGGAAGCTTTGATGTTCAGCCAAAGTTGGCTTCGAGACACTCTCAAAGGTGAACAAATGTGCATTTCCAGTGTAATATATTTTCTAATTTGTGGTTTGTAGGCTGCAGCTCCTAATGTACTTGTATCTTGCATGTAGCTTTTGGTCTTGCCTTGAAGGCAATGAAGAAGACATGAAGGAAGGATCATGTATCTGTGCTGTTGATTCCGAATAACTTGCTCCATGTTATGTTTTCTTCTCCTTATTGGACTTATATTTGTAATTCTGAAGTTTATCAATTGAACATGTATGTAGATGTGTGACAAACTATGTGAGATGCATGTATGTCAGTATGTGGATGTGACTTGTCTGATGAACCTTGAAAAATTGCAGGATTGAAGTGCTTGTGGGCTGTTATTTATTTGCTGAATTGATGTTCTTGTGAGTGGTCTGTTTATTTGCGGAAGTAAACAGTTTTATTGCTGGCTGTTTATATGCTTGTATATTGAGATGCTTGTGGGCTGCTATTATGTTGTTGCTTGATACTTGCTTGTTTTTCTGCCTGCATATTGAGGTCCTTGCGGGCAAACGAGCATGCCCGCGGATAGTGGGCGCGGGCATGATCTCTGATGAGGTTTAGGATACGATTACTGCCTTGCTTGAAGATGGTAGGAAGGTTGAAGCTAGGATTTGTTATCTCGGCCAATGGTCTAGTGTCCAATTAAATACTAACATAAAGGGGCTGTTTGCGCCCCACCCGGGCATTTCTAATTTTTAGCCGTTGGATCAGGAGATCCAACGGCTGCCAACTATTCTTCAACCTCCAGCTTCTTCTTCCCCTAGCACTCGCCCACTCGCCGCCACCGAACAACCGCCCTCCAGCCACCTCCCACCCCGCCGTCGTCGTCCACGCCCCCGCCCTTCCCTGGCCCAACCGCCATCTCCTGCCGCCTCCGCCGTCTCTCCCGTCACCATCGCCAGGCCGGCATGCCTCTCCCCTCTTCTAGGTTCGACAGACACCGGTGAGGCCCCCAACCCCAACCCCGAACCTCGCCGGAGATGAGCTTGGCCTGCCGGAGTTGGAGAAGGAGGTGGCGAGGCTTCAAAAAAAATTGGATGGTGGAGGCTTCTCAAATGCCCGAATGGGATATAGCAATCCCCAACATAAAGCTTAATTACAGGATGCCACATAGAAGCAGGTTTGCTAGAAGAGTCCGATGGTCTGTCTCTGTCCATGGAGAACAATGGCTATGCTGCCATCTCCCGGACACATGCTTGGTTTCAGCCTGGGCACATTGTTCTCCTACTGCCTGCGCAGCTGAATCTCAGCCCCAGGCTGAGAAAATCGATGGCCTGGATGAGCTGCCTGGCCCAGGCAGTTTTCCCAGGGCCTGAACTAAAGTGGCCCTTGCCTGCGAGCTGACGGCCGTTTCGTGATCGAATTCTGGCCGGCGCGCACCACCAACCAATCTAAAACGCACCACACCTACCCCAGGTAAGTCTTGCTTCGTCTCGGTCTTTCCAGCCCCAGCCAGCGGCGCGCCTCTTCCAACCGCGCGTGTGGAATGGAATGGAAGCTGACCCGGCGCGCACTAGCGGCATGGCGTCCACGAGACGAGACTTGGTGGCATGGCGACCAACGCGGGACACGGCACCGCCCGGGGGGGCGTGGCGCCGCGTCCCCATTTGACACGCGTGCGCGCACGGGAACACCGATGTTTTCTTTCTCCCGCGTGGCCGGCCGGCACTCCGCACCGCGCGCGCGCGACCCGCTCTCGTCGGCGCGGGGCGGTGGCTGTGGGGTGGGAGCTCGCTCGTTCCCTCACCTCCTTCGGAGGTTGGGCGAGGTGTGTCGCTTTCGCCGCGAGGAGCGCGCGTGCCGCACGGGAACGGTGCGTGTGCCGTGCGCCGCGAACGCCAAACCCCGGCTGGATTTTTCCGCCAAGTGGTCGTGTAACTTTCCTGGCTGACGCGTTCGTGAGAGCGCGGACTCGTGCGGGGTGTGCGAGTGAATGAACGGCGGGCCTGCGCGCCAGCTATGGACGGTCACGAGGGATTGCAAGAAAGGCGGCAGCCCCACCCGCCGTCCGGGGGACGGCGCGGACAGGTGCTGGCCGGGGGACGGCTGGCGACGAGGACGGGAGCGGGACCGTCACTTTAATAATTTGTCGCAGATGCTGGCCGCCGTGGTTCCTGCTTTCGTCGTCGGCAGCATTTGAGGACGCTTTCCTCATATTTTGGACAGACAGTTCGATGGCGTTCGTGTTCCTAGAAAATGCGCAGACCCATCCGATCCGGTTTTATTTTCTCGCCAGCACGTCATCGGATATATGGAAATGAAGTGAGTAGTGATAAGTCTCCTAAAGCATCAAAGGTCACGGTCGCTGAATTTTCTGATGACCTCTTCTTCACGGGCAGCTAAGGAAGAAAATAATGTTGTGTATAGGTGGGAATCAAATCGCCGGTTCGATGTAGGCAAGCATCGAAGCTGGCGGCCGAGTTGGTCAGGCCTGCGCCGTTCACGTCATTTCCTCGAAGATTTATTTTACTGCAGATTTGGTGGATGATTTGACAATTTGTAGGTGACCTGACCCCCGTATTAGGCCGTCCCCAACGGCCATCGACAGCTGACTCAGTTTATTGCTCACGTGGAGGAGAGAGGAGGCCAGGAAAACGAAGCGCTAGTCGCTCATAACTGCTACCCTTGTTTAACGCATGAAGTGGACCCTGCTCAACCAATGACAGGTGGAGCCCAGATGATTTTGAATGCCGTGCTAAATTTGGACTAATATTTTACTACTTCTTTTGCCGGACGTGGCTTCTGATAAGAGCTAGCACCTGCCACGTCGTTGGGGACGCTCTTAGCAGCACACAAGCACACGAGATTTCAAGTTTCAATCTTGCTCGTCATCTCTTTCAATGAGTATGCTTTGCATCCGATCCGCGCAATCAGAACGGTACATGGATCATCCCCACGAAATGGGCATGACCAAAAAAAAAATGAAAGGAACTAACAGATCAATGACAATGGCAGTAAGAATGGCAATGGCCGCTCTCCTGCGTCGTCGCCGCGGCGCAGGGGCTCTGGAGCGCCGGGGCCAGACCGCAGGCTCGCCGGAGCTCGTCGTACCGACGGACGTCAAAATCCCGGGCCTGCATCAGGCGCTTCTGCTTGGCCGCGAACCGGCTCTCGAAGAAGCCCTCGAACGACGGCTCCTTCTTGGTGCGGAGGAAGAAGGCGTACCCGGCCATGAAGTACATGGACGTCACGTAGAAGCAGATGGGCTCCATCACGTCCCACGACAGCTCCCAGAACGTCAGCCGCATGAACCCGGCCGTCTGCACGACCAGGTACGCCAGCCCGCACCACAGCTCGCGCCGGACCTGCGCCGCCGCGGCGCGGTCGATGTCAGCCTTCTGGGCCTCCATCGCCTTCAGCGCTTCCCGTGCCGGGCTGTTCTCGTCCACCGGCACCGCTTGCCGGACGGGGATGGCCTTCTCGATGGCTTTGACAACCTGCAGTTGGGGAGAAACAGAACAAAAACATTCCCACGATTTACTTGGCTGCCCTTCTTTTCAACGGAGATCCATCAAAGAAAGAGCAAATGCTGATGCATCCATGAAGATCAAATGAAAAATGCATCTAGAGATGTGTCACCAAAAAGAATCTTATGCTCCAAATAAAAAATAAACAATGTATCTTCAAACTCTGAAAAACGTTGGATTGCATCAAGCAAACAATGCCCACGCCAACAAAGTCGGCTTGTGCAGGATAAGATTGTTTAAACGGATGGACATCAAAAGTACACTGAACACGCCTCAAAATTGGTTCAAGACTCAAAACATGATGCAGTTCAAACACTGGCGCAAGTAGAAAATGCAGTTACAAGATTAAAGCATGCAAAAGATTCTTCAAAACTATCTTTGGAATGACCACCACGACTTTCATGGGGCAAATTAACAAGTTGTCTGACTGTAACCACCAACCACAAGAAGATCAAATAAAATAATAAAAAGATACTACTTAGGCAGCCCCACGGATGCTAAGATCTACTGCATCATGTCAGCGTTCACCAGATTTTGTTTAGGTCACCCATAACATAAAGGACGGTAGATTAGTCATTACTTGCTAGCCCACCATTAGTCTCTTGTTATTCAAATGATCAGGGAGACTAATAGTTTCAGCAAAGAAACTTAGTTCATGTTGTTTTCATCGACAGCCTCCATATCACCAAAAAGAAGGCACTAGTGACCAATCAACTTTTTGTCACACAATTAACATAACAGTAATAAAAGGCAACATTGAGGATAATTTTCTACTACGCATAATAAAACTAGCACAATTCATTTCTTTACATAAAACCAAAATAAATATAGTTCATTTTGTGTTTATTACTTTCCAATTTCAGGCAATTCTCATACGTTAAATAAACGACAAATTTACAATTTAAAACAACTTTTACTCTAAAATTGACTAGTGACAAGGACACCACATGGTAGGCTGGTGTCACTATAGCGCGTATTGGAAAAGAAATTATTGGTCCGTCTATATGTGTACTAGTTAACTACAGCTTTCTAGTTGAAAGGTACATCAGCTCAATTGACATAAGACTACATGAGGCATGAGGCATACAGTATATTTCTACCCAAGAATTTAGACTTCTAACATGCCCTACAGAGGTCATTATAAACAGTAAATTTATTGTAGAAACTTTTATGAAATACTATACTATGCAAAATTGTAGAATTGTTAATAAATAACAATACTAAAATCTGAAGCATGTGCTCAAATAATATGGACTATTGCTATTGATGTGAATCCACAAATAAATTAAGCAACTATTCTCTTCACGCGCCTAGACACCACCAACCAATCTGAATAACGTTTCCTGGACCCAGTGGATAGAACAATATGCAAGTTCTTTCCAAAACTAGTTTTTTGGGTGACCGGAAAGAGGACCTGGTTAACTCTCCTCCTGCTCATTCATCGGAGATTAAGATTCAAGATAGTTTTTTTTTTTTTTTTAATTGTGGTTCTCCCCTCTCAGATTCAGAATTTTTATGGAGGGGGTAAAATTTTAGTTTTTTCTTTCTTCTTCTGGTTTCGAGAGAAGAAAAGAAACTCCCATCTTGGAGCGGAGTAAAAATCCCCAAACTTTGGGTCTCTTACTATGGTTTTAGAACAGCGCCCTTTCTTTCATTCTTTTCCTGTTGGGAAACATAGAAAAAACACGCGAAAAGTCTCATCAGATCTCTGTGTTTTTGAAAATGAAATCTCTACCCGGTGACCCGGAAAGAAATTAAGAGCACAAAGAGAGAAGAAACCAACGTGTCTTTTCTCTTAATAAGACATCTTAACTGCAAAGCACAAGCTAGACAAGGAAACAATGAATCGGAGGAGACGCATCAAGCAGAGCAATATGAAGCTACAAAGCTGATGGATTGGAAATGGATGAGGAGGAGAGAGTGCCGTACCATGTCGGGCCTGAGGAAGACGGTCTTGCCGAGCACGATGACGGATCCGGACTCGTCAAGCGCGCGCGCGACGGAGGGCCCCGCGTCCGGCCCAGCGGCGTCGCAGCAGAGGCGCAGGTACTCGGCGTACGACACGGCGCCGGCGCCGGACGCCCGCAGCCGCTCCCGGGCCGCCTCCATCTGCGTGGCGCGCAGCACCTTCCGCGCCTCCTCCACCGTCAGGCTCGCCGGCGGCGCCGCCGCAGCATCCCGCGCGGCCTTCGCCGCCGGCGCAGCGGGCGGCACGAGGCCGTCGAGGTTGATCCGCGGGAAGCCCAGGCCGAGGTCCCGGATCTGGTCGGCCAGAGGCATGAAGCGGTCGGGCGGCACGGCGGGGCGGAACGACGGCTGCTCCTGCATGAAGCGCCGGAGCCCGTACGCCGGCGACGACGACGCGCAGCGCTGCGCCACGGCTCTCCTCAACACGGCCGCCATTGCTGCTGCTGCTATTTCTTTAAGAGGGTGTCGTGTCTCTCGCTTTCTCTGACCTCCGATTCGACGGGAGAAGATGAACGGGAGTCGGGTGGATTTGTGGGAGAAGGCCGCGGAGGCTATTTATATCGCGGGCGCCGCTTGCGTCTGCGGCTGTGCGCCGGGACCAGGACGGCTCCGCGAAGTTGATTAGGACACCACACACGACGGGACGCAACGCAAGAGTTTATCGGTCCAGCTAGCGTTCACCAATCTACTCATTCATTCCCGCCCGTTGGGAGCCAGCCCGATTTACCAATCGCTTTGCCGTTTTGGAAAGAATTACCTCTACTAAATACACGTTTTATTACTATTTCTCTAAATAAAATCAGTAGTGCGATATAATATGAAATCATCTCTGAAGTTTGACTGCCTTTGATCGTTTTTTTATATGACATTTAGGACAAATAATTCACACTAAAATCTCTTGTTCTAAACGTTTTATAATATGTAAATTTTTTTCGGTGAATTATAATTTGTACATAGAGGCTTTAGAAACATGAAGCTGTGTCTCGCTAACCAGAGTTCCACATCTATGTACAAATTACTCCGTACAAGACAATACGCCTTCGGTACAAATAATAAATACGATTCAATTATTCATATGTCTTTAAATTGGGTTTGATAGGCTAGTGTTTTCTTAAAAAAAAAATCACCACTTCTGTATATGGGTCGTGAACATATGGAATGCCGGTGAAGTCTTTCACTACTTTTCTGAAGAGTACCGATATATTGGATCGTCCAACCGGGTCATATGACTAGGGGGGGAAAAAGAACAGCTAATAGTAAATCATGAATCTTGATCACCTCTTTGTGCTGGTTGTACAGTCGGAGCGGATGGGTCAGTTGCTTATTCATATACTACATCCGTTTCAAAATATAATCATTTCTAATTTTGTTTTGGGATGTCTAAATTCATTGTCTCTGATGCATCTAGCAAGCAAATTTGTCCAGATGCATGGCAAATGCTATGAATAATCTAGTACATGCTAACACATTGGAGCTGAGGGAGTGGCCATATGTTTTGCCTAGGTGTTGGTCCACATGTAGGATTAACTAGTACTCCTTCCGTTTTTAATTATATGACATCGTTGATTTTTTTGTTAAACTTTGACCAACAATATGTGTGAAAATAATTAGTTGCTTAACGTAAAATATATATTGTTAGATCTGTCATTAAAAGCACTTTAAGATTAACTTATATATTTAGCTATTTGCATAAATATTTATGAATAAGACGAAGGGTCAAAGTAACGAAAAAAGTTAACGGCATCATATAATTAAAAACGGAGGGAGTACATTTTTTCCGCCAAAGGATTAACTTGTACCTAGTAGCATCTACGGACCAGTAATGTTTTATGATTTTTTTTCTAGGATTGTGTGAAGGCTCAAAAATCCCTGGCCCAATTAGCAAAAGCAAGATTGCCTGTTGGCACATTCTAGAAACATCCCGAATTCGCGAGTGCTTGGTCCTCCACGATCTGTCTAATGGAAAGACGTTAGGGTGATGCATTTTGCACTCGTACCATATTCCGGGGAGTTTGGGGAAATTTCACCATGTGATAGTCGTGTTTCGTTTCTGAAAGTCTCGCACGCTAGCTCATGAGGCCATCGGCCGTTCAGCCCACGAAGGGCTTACACGCTTTGTCAAAAGCGCTGTTCACCGGTCTATTTCGAGTCCATGATAATACGTGGCAAAAAGAAAAGGGAGCGGTGACGATACATGATAACATAAAGTTCAATATATAGGTCTAAGAAGGTACAAATGGGGTCCTAACCAAAGCCTTAAGAATTTATAAATAAGCAGTCCAACAAAATTTGGATTGGATCAACAACTCGGAAATGAGGTGTGGGCAATAGTTTGCGATAAATTAAGCTCTTTCTTCAAGCCACAGGGTCGAGAAGTCCTAGCCACACGCAGCTACAAAACGAGAAAAAAAAATCGAAGGATATCCGGATTCCTGATTGAGTGGTTGCTTTGATCAAGCATGCAAGCAATGTATGTACATCCAGCTGCGATAACGTGGATGAAAAGGCCTACGTCAAGAGGCCGTAAACAGCGAGACACCGCCCAGTTCATTTAGGGCTGTTTATTTTCCAGCATTTTCTTTAGCAACCAGCACAATTCGATATTGTCCATTTCTTTTTTTTTTCGCGAAGGAGATATTGTCCATTTCTTTGGTTCGATTCCTCTTCAATTACACTATGTCGTCTTCTCTTTACCACACATATCTAATTCGACTTGGAAACTCTTGTAAAATTCTTGGCCTCTATTTTTATTTGTGTGAATAAATTCCTTTGGGCTCTTCCTTTGTGCCAAGGGCACATATGCTGGTCGGCTAAAGATATACGCGTACGTAAGATCGACCGGGCGCGCGCCAGAGAATTCCGCTACCTCATATTTTTCTCGTCCGTGCGATTTAGTCTATCTTCGATCAATCAGGAAGAACAGCCCGACATCTTTCAGGTACGTAAAAGCATATCTAGGAATAGCAAGACATGCCTGCAAGAATCAGATCTGTCTCGTCCAAAAATGCGAGAAAAACAGTAAAGGGGCAGCGTTTTGGGCTGTGAGGGTGAGGCACATCCAGTGCCGGTCATCGCAAGCATTGGAATCCTGTTCCTGGTACCGATGACGATGAGGCGATGACGAATATTAAGTGAGTCGTCAGGAGTTGTTCACATAATTGAAGCAACGACATGCGTTTTGGCCTGTTTGGTTTGCAGTAGTAATACTGCATTACCGTTGTGCCGCATTCTTCAACCATGCCAGCCGAATATGTCCCTCCTCCTTGCGTTGCGTGACCCTCCCTGCCCTGGTAGACACCTCTGACCTCTGCTTTTGTGTTGATAAAATAAGCAATCCTTTGTAGTAGCTGGTAATCCACTCGATGTTTTTGCAGGGTCAGCTGGAAAAGATGTAGGCTGAAACTGGACCACAAGACGGTTGCATCCTCCTCCCTCCCCCGTGCGGCTCGTGCGCGCGCCAGACTGTGTCCGGCGTCCACACCGCACAAGTTGTCAACCCGGAGACGGATCCAAGTCGTTCGGTAGTGTGGGCAGTGGCCTGTGGCCGACCGCGCGGGCAGTGCGTGCCGCCGGCGGCCGGGTCACGCTCTCCCCGTCCCCAGCCGAGCCGCCGCTCCCGGTAGCAGCTGCACCAGGCAGCGACGTCCCCCGCCCCGACCGTGCTCTGTTTGCGGTCACCGACGCCACAGGTGTCGCGCGCTCGATCGGCGAGCGTTCGCTGCGTGCCCCCGCTGACCCTTGCGGAGCGTCGCGGTCACGGCTCGTGTGCGGCGCGCGCGTGTCACGTCACGTAACGCTCGCTACCCGCTCGCATGAACAACCGAGGCTTTTGCGGTTTTTGGCGTCTTTTGACAGTGCGGGAGATCGACGTGACGGGCGCGGCCGTCGGCGGCTGGCTGAATGTCCTGATCGTCCACTTCAATGGACGATGGGAGGGAGGGAGATTTGGCGGCCGAGGGAAACCGTGGCTCGGATGGTTTCTCCAGTTGTGTATGAGCCTGCTTGGTTCCCGGCCATAAATCGCCACGCCACAACACAACTCGCCAAACCGTGGCGTTCATTTTTCTCGCCACAGTCGCCACAACCTTTTTACACTGCAGTTCTGTGGCTGGCACAGACCTTGACAGAAAACCAAGCAGCGCCAAACCTCACGTGGCTGCCACATCGTGGCGTGGCGACTGAAGGCGGCAAACCAAGCACGCCCTATATCACACAGCACGCCTCCGTGGCATATTATACTTCGTGGCGTTGGTTCACTGGATCTGGAATTGAGGCCACTTTATAAGGGGCTTTTTTTTTAGCATAGAAATATTGAAATACAAGCTTCGAGTGCAGAAGTAAGTTTCTTATGCCTACACAGCCCCAGAATAAACAACGTCTTACTGCAGTAGTAGACTACCTAGCGCACAAAACCTAAACTTGAATCGATTACTATTTGTTTGGATCTCAATTGAGATTCTTGTAGACTCTGGCAGCAACAAACACAACAACGGCAGCCGAAGCAACAGCAAGAGCAGCACAACATGCTCTCTCCCGCGTCTCAAACCCGCTCACCAGCTTCTCCCACATTATTGCGTGCGCCTTCTTGCTGCCGCCGACAACATTCTCCCCAGAGCTCGTCTGGTCACTCGATGAACAGGCATTTTCCATCACGTTCCTAAGCTTCAGAGCCTCTCTCTCCGTTTTCCTGAGCTTGAAAGCTTCCTTCTGCTGCTCCTTGGACAAACCCATCTGACCCCTCCACAGTTCTAGTTCGTCCATAATCTGTCTCCGCCCAACATGTCTATGTAGCAAGTAACGCACGACACAGGGAAGAACCCAACCGTACCAATGCCCACCGGCGACTTGCCCCGCGGACTCAGGACCGAAGATGATGATGTTGCCTGCGTACTTGTTACCGCCGATGTGTGAGCACGCACTGACGGTCACCACCTGGCTAACAAGGCCTTGCGCCTCTACCTCCTTACGGAACTTTTCGATCAAGAGAGGCCCGATGATATGGCACCTTTTTTTCTCGCCTTCATGGCAGCAAACGAAAACGTAGAAACCGCTCATCGTCCGGCGAGGTCCGCGCAGCCACACACCATCTCGGACAAGCACTTGTTCGACGAAGCTGTCGGCGTTGGAACAGGTCAGTCCTTTGTACTGGATCATGTCTGGGAAGATCAGCACGTCGCCGGTTGATAACCGGTGGTCATCGGAGCCATTGTTGTTTCGTTCGCAGACTGTGAATCTGGTGGTCTTGTTGAGGTCGGGTTGGCGGGCCTTGATGGCGGCGGAGAGGCGACCCGGCAGGGAGTCGGTTTCGGCGTCCTCGATGTCGTCTGGCCACGCGCCGGGCACCTCGTAGCAGAGGAACACGTGGCGCGCGTATGGCTGCACCGTCCCAGCGATCTGGAGCTCCGCTTCCAGATCCAGCGTCGCGGCCATGAGAAGGCGGGCGGCGGATTTAGACGAGACGAAACGTTGCGCATAACCTAATGAGATCGGGGCCCCAATGTGATCAGGTCTTCCGGGGAAAACGTTTTCCAAAGGAAAATAAAAAAGATTTTCAGGGGAAAAGGAAAATCTTCGGTGGAAGACCTCACGCGGCAACTCGCCGCCGCCGCCGCTCCCAGTAGCAACCGCGCCAGGCAGCGACGGCCCCGCGCGACGCCACAGGTCGCGTGCCCTGCTTTCTGGTGGCCCGCTGACCCCTGCCTCGGGGCGTCGCGGTCGCGCCCCGTCCCCGTGCGCGAGTCACATGAACCGTGCCGCGTGTGATGCACGCCAGCCGCGATCGAGGAGCCAAATCCTTGGAGCTTTATTTACGGGCGAAAAGCGTGCGGGTTCACTTCGCGCCCCTTTTTGACGGTGCGGGAGACGTGACGGACGCAGCAGCTCGTCGGCGGCTGGCTGTCGCGCTCGCCCGGTCAATGAGGAGGAGATTTCTTACGGCCGAGGAAAATCGACGCCGGGATTACCATTTCCCGGACAGCACGTTCGGTTTTCCTCCATGCGTGGACTGGTTTCTGGTTGGCATGCACACGGAGTTCGGCGTAATAACCCACTACTACTGTACCAGTTGGCAAGTTTGGTGGATTGCATTTGCGCTCGTCTTGGTTTATCTAGAAACCGACCAAATTCATTTCTCCCCCGTACCTGAACGCAAAGCACCGGATACGCAAAACAAATGTGCTGAAGCTCTTTGTCCCGGCAAACCCATGTCAAGTGGTACCGTAAAGCTTTGTCGCGCACGCCCAAAGATACCATCATCCACACTTATCGCGAGATATCGCGCCCACAACGGCCGGATGGCCTGGAAACACGTCACCGAGAAGAGGAAAGTTTCAAGTTCCGGCTCCGACCTCCCCCAGTTGGCGATCTCTCTTCCGTGAACGTGCGCGCGTTCGCGTGTCCAAAGAAACGGGCGTCAGTGCGGTCTCAACTTTTTCTGCGGCTGGACGGGCGTGACCCTGCCCATGCCCTGCGCGGCTGCGAGCCGCGCTTCTCGGTCAAATGCACGCACACGCACGCACGCACTTTCCCTGGCTGCATGTTCCTGTCAAATGCACGCACCGGACTCTCGGCCAAGGAGCCGTCACACTTTGCCCCCGGCTGCAGTTTCCTGTTAACAGCTCACTCACTCGTCATTGCTGGTGACAATGGCTTCACTCCGTTTGACTTGTAGCAGTGTAGCACCCACCCCACAATGAAAACGGCAGTAAAACAAAATTCTGTGGCTTTCCCGGAAGAGCACCCCCCGACAAGTTTGTTGGGCGCTGCCAGTAGACGGCGGCTCATGGGGTGTTCGGCGTATGGAGGTCTAAATTTTAGAGGGGTCTAAATTTTAAATAAACTATATTAAATAAAGTTTAATTACAAAACCAACTACAGAACCCTGGTCTAATTCGCGAGACGAATCTAATGAGGGTAATTACACAATGATTAGATGATAATTACTGTAGCATGACTGTAACATGACTGTAACAAAATATAGATTAATTAGGCTCATTAGATTCGTCTCGTAAAGATGTACCCATCTGTAAAAATGTTTTGTTATTAAACTTTATTTAGTACTAGATTTTCTTTGTTTAAAGGCCTCTAAAATTTAACGCTAAAAGAAACGAACAGGACCTAGGTGTGTCTAGGTGCATGGACGCATTACCCCGTATTCTAGTCGGGTGAGAAGGACAAGCTATGCAAAAAACAAATTAACAATGCGATGATTATTATCTTGCGCTTAGCGGCAGCTATGTGCGTGTCCCTTGACGGGATGATTCCACGCTGCCACGCATATGCTGCAATGCTCTTTCCAAGCAGCAGCATATCCTGTCAGATATGCTACTGCGGACGTAGTAATATACTACTAGTGAGTACAGTAAACAAAGCAAGAATCACTAGTATTTAATTGGACTCTGTGAGTCTTGACTAACAAAACGATCCGAGATTCCGTGATTTTCTTTTTCTTTTGACCTAATCTCGAGCATTTAGCACGCTTTTTTTTAACGGTCTTTAGCACGACATTTCAACCAATTGCTAGTACCTCTGTATTTTAATTATTGACGTTTGGGCATGGAAGATTAGCTTATTTCTAGTTGTGTCTGAAACATCAGTAAAAAAAATGGAGGTAGTAGTTCCTTTTTTTCCTCCTCAAGTTACACACTTATATACTTAAAAAGTCTCTGCAGGGATCCGTATGACGACCCACCTGGCGAGTTACGGCATCTCGGCCATTAGCACTGAACGGTGCAACCGCAGCCAAGTTCGTGCTTCCGGAGCATTTCTTTCTTGTCTAACCAAAACTGAAGCGCAAGCCGCCTGCCTGCCTCAGCTAACAAACTACGGCAGTGCAGAACTCTTCCGTTGAAATAGGATAACATCAAAATGAGAGCGACGCTCTACGCGAGACATCGAGAGACCGGGCAACGCCTCAGGCGATAAGCGCGCATCTGTTAAATGCTAACATCAGCTTAATTATTTCATGTATTGATCAAAGCAGGTAACCGCGTACGTACGTGGAACGACGACGCAGGAGACAGCACGTAATTAATGGTGATGATGTGGCGCACTCCGGTGCGTGTGCTGGCCGTAGTAGCACGGCACGGCACGTCGAGGCTCCCAGAGTCCAGACGCTTCCGGAGACGTGCATGCATATGCATGCACGGTTGGTTAGCCGCGACGTGCATCGTCTCAGGGCTTTCAACCCAAGCCCTCCTCTGATCAACCCAGCGAACGCGAATTACACGGCAAACTCACAACAACAACCGCACGCTTTCTTCGCTTGTCGCATTTGCACGCAGGCCGGCACGGGACGCGTGGTGTGCCTCTGCTTCGTTTGACTAGCCCACACGCCTGAGGAACATACGCATCTAAAGACAGATGTGTCTCAAAAAAAAAAAAGTAATGACAGATGTGAAGTCCACAAAATTTGCTAATCTCGGCTTGAAAGGCCACCAGTGTGGCAGAAGTTTCGAGAGCTTCCCATCGGGTCTCCAAGAACTTTGGGCCTGCAGTTTCAAGATGTTTTGCCAGATCAAGTATGCTGTCGGTGTCGGAGCGAAAATGATCGAGACGTACGGGTGAAAGATCCAAGCATATGCTCCTCCAGTGAGCGCAATTGTGGCCAAGAATTGAGCTGGGACTCGAGCGCGATATACCGTTGCAGTGTCGTTAGGTGTAAACACTTGAGACGATTTTAGAGGTGAGAGATATTCGGAGTTGAGACGGACGTACACGTGAATTAAGTTTCACTATCTTTTCGGAGGGAAAAAAACGTGTTAATTTCACACGTCAAAATCGTGTGAAATTCTCCCGTTTCTTTCGATCAAGGAAAAAACAATACAGTGGGATTGGACTGGTTTGCCACTTTCTTGAAGGTGACACCGATTGTGTGATCGAGTCAGGCTCCAGTACACCATCCTTATTTCTTTGACGCGCTTGTGGGATTATTTGTCCATTGCAACTTCATGGTTCACGTCTGCTAATCTCTTTCAAACCCAGCCACACATTTAAAGGAGGACTCAAATGCTCACAAAGTCAGAAGAAAATAAAGAAAATATCAAATACTAATATAGGATAGCAAATGTTGAGGCATGAGGTGGCTGACAATGCATATGTATGGGTGACAACCTCATAATTTGGGTGTGAACATGGGGGCTAGGACGGTAGCAGCATAATTTTCTCTTTTTTTTGAGATTAGCACCGTAGCATCATTGTTCACGTACTCTGGCATAATCCTCCGTCTTTCTACTGATGAAGGCGTGGCACGACGCAATCTCGCTCTCATTCTCATCTGCGACGTACGTACGTGAACGACAACACTACACTGATGGTCGTGCACGTACGTACGTAGCGCGCGCGGTCGCCGTAACGTGGCAGCACGTCGAGGCTCCAGAGTCCAGAAACTTCGGGAGCGACATGGTTAGCCGTGACGAATCAGGGTTGCTCCCAAAACCCATTCCTGATTCGAGCAGGCGTACGGTTTGATCCAGCCACCGCATGCGAGTTTCGCACGACAAACCCACCCCACGCACGCAGCCGCGCGGCGCTCGTTCGCTTGTAAATGCACGGGGCTTTCTCCTTCGTTCGTTGTGTTCACTGCTCCGCACGCCAGCGAGACGACAATGAGAGCCGTGTGCCGACGGGTGCCGATCGACAAGCTTCCACGCCGGCCGCAGCAAAGAAGATACCAATGTTTTTCGAAAGGTTCGAATGTTGTCTTGGGCGTATTGTTCTCCAGGGATCTTGGGGGGCCTTGCAGTTTCGTCGACGTCTCTGCCTCCCGGATGAAGCGTGCTGTCGTCGTCGATGTCATGCTCTGAGAGGGAAATCGATCGAGACGGGTGAATAAAGAGACAGTGCAGGAACGTTGATGCCTGCGTAAGGTATTCGGGATCAGTTCAGGCGTACACGCCGAGTTAAAAATACGAGTCATGTGAATGACTCCCGTTCCTTTCCATCTACTGTTTTTATTTTTTAAAATCTCGATAATGGGATTACACTAGCTTGCCACTTGCTGGGAGCTAGGCGAGGGCGCGCCTAGTGTAGTGTGAGCTAGGGGGCCACCATACTTGGACGGTTCCACTAGTGATTTGTCGGTAGCAACTTCATGCTTCACATGCACTCTGCGTCAGTCCATGACGGGTGGGACTAATAAGCCACGTCTCACGTGGCCGGTGTATAACCATGTCTGCTTCTACGGGCGTGAAGAATGTCAGTCGGAGCCTGCAGCTAAAAAAAATAACTGCGAACACTGTAGCTACTGTTGAAAAAATAACTATAAACACTATAGCTGCTGCTGTTTGCTGTAAAACCTCCAATCAAACACCTTGGTTGAGAAATTGGGCTGAACATTTTAGCAGGTTGATCCCTTGTGTGTTGTGGTATGACTCAGGGCCCATGAGTAAGTTTCAAAACCAGAACATGACGGCAAATACAGTGATGGACAATGCATCTATCTGATGGCACTGCCCCTTCAGCTCCAAAGCCAGCCAGACATGTAGATATATAATTACCCATCTTCTTGCACAACATTTTTTTTTTGAAACGTGCACAACAGATAAAATGGCCAGACTTCGAGGTGGCCATGTTTGAGTGGAGTGGCGAGCTCAGTATCTCCGCCTGTTTCGGTTCGTTGGCTGGCTGAATCCCTCTCACGAGTTACTGTAGCACTGGCTGTTGCTTCAGTAACCGGTGAGAAAGATTCCAGCTAAGGCTGGCTGCTACCGGCAAGCCGAACTGGAATAATTTGGGCGTGGCCATGGGCCCAACTCGGCAGATTCGTACGGACGCTGCATGCAAAGATTCAATGGAGGGACATGCTGGTTGGTGGCACTAGTACGGTAGTGGTATTATTCCCTGGGAGATTCTTGCTCCATGCAAGATTCTTTTGTTGCTGCCCTGGGTGAGCCATCTGATTGTTGCATGACTCGTGATATGTGTTTGCATGTCAACCACACTCGATCAGTGTTGCATATCTGCGCCTGACAAAAGAAAAATTACTAGCAGTTGTTTTTTACGGCAAAGCTGCGATGGAGCGTCGCATGCAGCCATGCATGCATCCTCCCTGCTGCAACGGGCGGCTAAAGACACAATGCGGGACAGCGGGAGATCTCTCGTGGCCGCACACCGTGTCAGTCAGATGAGCCCATGCTGCTTGCGCTACGCACGCTGCTGGGAGGAACTGCAAAACTGGGAACTTTTCCGGTGAGAGCGTGCGGTCTTGGAACGTTTTCGGCGCTGCACCGTAACGGCGGGCATCTCTTCGCCCGTCGGCATATGCAATTGATCAAACGTTGTATATTCTGACAAAACTTAGAACGGACTGGGGTGCGATAAAAACTCGTGGAATCTTATTGTTGAGAGTGAGGCGATAACTATGTTTAAGATGGGAACGATGCGGCTTCTGATGTCACTGCGCCTCCCTTTCAAGTTTCAACTTCAAAAGGTGATTCTTATGCAATCTTTTTCTGATCTCCTCCGTCCAACCTTAACCAAAAAAGAAAGGACAATAATTCAATGAATAGACCGCATATCCTCCTATTCTTCAGCGAGAAAAGGCATCTAATCGGAGCTGAAAAGAACATATGCTGATGCTCACATCAACCGATCAGCTCTGCTCATTCTCAACTATATATGTTGACAAAACAAATCAATCATCTGACGCAGGACACAAGCTGGCACGAAACAGAGAAGACAAACAAAATGGTTGAGTCTTATTAGTGGCGTGCTGCCCTCTCATGATTTGGATCTGATCATCGTGGAACCAGCTCCGCTGATTGGTGCGGTGACGCTACGTGCCAAGGCAATTGCGATTCCTTCAGATGCGAAGATTCTCTTGATCAGTAGCCTAGTTATCAATGCCTTGATACGTCGTGTTAGGCTAGTATCCCGTGGGATATCCTCTCCTCTGTGGCACATTCTGCTCTTGCTATGGCTACCGACAGACGTACGGCTCGGGCGTGGACAATGGACAGACAACGGGACAGGGTGAAGGAAACGATGAGGAGACGAGAAGCAGCAACGCAAGAAGCATTCAAAGAAGCCGGCGACGACAAGCGTTGCCGTGGAATGATTTCATCGCTGGGTGGTGCAGTTTTAGCAGCAACAGTCGTGTTTCGTGTCAGACCACGCAGGCAGCGTATAATCTTAGACGACGCTATAGCAAGAATGTTTCGATGCCGAAGCCACGAGGATAGTAGTGGTTGTGGTTGTTGCGCTGCTTGTGTTGCGGTGGTGGCAGGGATGGAACCTTCGGCGCCGCCGTACCAGGCAGTTCGGTGGCTGCGGCGGTCTGCGTGCGCCGGAGACGGTGGCCATAAAAGGCAATCACACAGCTCATCCAGAACGTACACATCACATGGTGTTAGTTCTTGGATGGACGATGGCTGATGAGACGCTGACTGGGCACGCGCGGTTGTAAGCAACAGAACACAATACTTCACATGGCCGAATATTTGAAGACTGAACAGAGAATCCATTCCTTGAGAAAACAGAGGAAATGGCTCTCATTTTTCTTTTCGCGCAGCACATTGGGAGAACTGAAACATCAGAATCGGAGTGAAATTGTTCTGAAGCGTAAAAAAATAGTCAAAGAAGTATGTTCCGACAAGATGTGCTTCGTTAGCAGTGTAAACCCTCTGGCTCTCAAAGTTTCTTGGGTATGGTTGTACTAAATTACTGTGTGAGAAGACAGTTCAGTAACAACAACATATCCTTTGCCCAATTAAACGTGAAGTGCGAATCTGTTGCAAAAATCATATTGAGCTTTTCCAGTTACAAACGCACGCCAGCAGCATCTTATATTCATTTTCATGTCAATTTAAGTACATTCAACTCAAATTCAGAATGCGATGAGATGAAACCTGGCAAGCTGGCAAGCTGGCCTCATCATTTGCAAAAGAGATAGTTGCAGGAACTATATAACATCGTTTTCATCCGCAAATGTACAGTAGCATTTTACAATATTCAAATTAATGACAAATTGAAGTACATTTAACTCGAATTAAGAAGTGTACAGTGCCAGCGAGATGTCCCATATGGAATTTCTCCTTTCAGGTGAACTGTGATGTTCTATCGTTCCAGACAAGGGTTAAAACTGTTATTCCGATACTTCACCAGGTTCCCAGAAGAGATCCGATTCATTATTCCACTCAGATGGCTGATGGCTCGAAACCGACGCTGGCATTACATTAGCAATTAGCCTACTGATAAAGTGAGCCCAACATAAAAGGTCAAAACCCAAGCCATATTTTGCACAACACTTAAGCCCAACGCGACAACTTGCTCCAGCATTTCCCCGGGCCTCAACTGGCAAGTGGCAACACAACCACTCAAATAAATTTGCTAAGAATTCAACTGTGCTATGCATTGCCACAAGATACCTTTCGTGAGGTATGAAGAATTCATAAATGCCGAGTCAACAAAAAAAAGAAGTATTAGAAAATGCTTATGTCCTACAGGACAACATACATTAACCCACCTCCTCCACAGGCTGACTGTATGGGTCCTAACAAAGGCAGAATAGGAACACTAAAGCACGGATTTCATGAAGAAATCAACATGAATTTTGCATATGAACATGTCGTGACAGAATAAAGATATGTAAAAGATAAAATCAATAATTGTAAGCTATGTCCTAAGACAGTTAAAAAATGGACATTGCATCATACTTGATCTATCGAACTCGCATCCTCATAGCCATGAGGCCATCACATACAAGAATAAAGGACTATAGCTTTTATGAAAGCAATGTTCAGTAGTCAAGTTAATGAGCAAAGTTGAAGGGAGAAGATCATTTAATGATGAGCAATGGTGCCCATCTACTGGGAATCTCCAGCAAGGATTTTGTTCGTTTCTTCATCAGCCTCAAAACCGTCTTTCTTCATACGATCAAGCAATTCAGATACCGGTTTTCCCGCACGGACATATGTCCCCAGTAAGCAATGATAGACATCTCTGGTCAAAGGGAAAAACTTCTGTAGCATACTTGCCATCTCCTCAGCTGCTTCAACATCCTTCTGATCCATGAAATGGTTCAGGCTCATTAGCACATATGTCAGGTCAGGTTTCCATCGATAAGTTGCGGAAGCAAGAGCCTTTCTTGTCATATCCACTGCCTTATGCACCTGACCATTCTTGAAATATCCACCCGCTAAGTTATACCAAGTGTTAGCGTAAGGTTTCCTCCCTTTCTCCATGGCATCATCCACAAGAGCTACTGCTTTCTCCACAAGGCCTTCTCTGCAGTAAGCACCGACCACTACATTGGCTAATCTGAAATCATAAAAGGAAGAACACTTTGATTCGTACTCTTTCAGTGCTTTCTCAGCCCCATCAATGTCATTCATCTTGAGCAGCACACTTATCCTGCACAAGTACATCGAGCTGTAAGGTGGCACTTTGGATTTGTAAACACCCCAAATGCGCTCAACCTCGGGGTACATCCCCAGATCCGTATACGCGTTGAGCAAGAACCCATATGCGACCCTAGCGGTATTTTTGGTGATCCGCTTTTCGGCATCCAGAAGAGCCTTGATGGCCCTTTCTTGCATCCCGGCTTTCAAGAAAACCTTTGCTGATATGGCATGTCCATGCCAACTCAAAAGTTTCTCGCGTGGATTCGCCTCATCGAGCACCTTCTCAAGCCCCCCAATATCTTCTGCAGCACTGTACGCGGCCACCAGATTGTCCACACTGAACATATCGGGCTCGACACCTTTCTCTTCCATGTCCCGGAACATGGTATGCACCCTCTCGAGCTGCCCTGTCTCCAAGTAAAGCTTCATCATTACATTGTAAGAGTAAGCAGTCTTCATCCCCATCTCCTGCATCTTCGCAAAGAGCTCCTCGGCCTTGTCAACGGCCTTCGCCTCCACATAGCATTGCAGGAGGGAGCCGTAGCAATGCGGCTTCTTCAGATTCTGCGACACATTACCGAAATACTCTACTGCCCTCTCGAGGCCGTGGACCTTGGCGATCAGCTGCAGCCTGTACGAGACGTCGCCCGCCGACAGGTACCAGTGCCTCCGGTCAGTCATCCAGTACGATAGCTGCAAGAACGCAAAAGAATCGCAGAATTGGTGAGGAATTGGTCAGTCATCCAGTACGATAGCTACAAGAGGCGTGAGCGAAATGAGCATGGGAATTGGTCAGGAATCCACAGAATTTCAATTTCAGGTGAGGGAATGGGGGGAGGAGGGTTTGTCGCAGACCTCGAGCGCTTGGGCGAAGCGGCTGAGGCCGATGAGCTTCTTGATGATAGCCTGGATGACGGTCTTCTCCACGGTGCGGCCCTCTCGAGTCCATTCCTCCAGGACAGGGGCCAGCGGGAGCTTCGGGTTCCCGACGGCCAAGACGCGAGAGTGCAGTTCCCCGCCCAGCGACCGCTGCGGCGAAGGGGATCGGGTTGGGAAGCGGGAGGCGGCAGGGATGCGCTTATCAGCGGTCCCGGCGGCAGCGGAGAGGCGGCGGACGAGGAGCCGGTACATGGTGGCGCGGCGGTTCGGCGGCTTGGTGCGGCCGGAGGGCGAGGGTTCAAGGGGAGAAGAAGACAGCTCAGCTTTAACTGGGCATATGGGCTTGTGAATTAGCTAATTGGGCCGAAATGACTGATCTAGTTGAGTTTTCAATCATTTCAAAATCCTTATTGTTTTTTTAGAGGATTACAACATTCTTTTAATCCATTTCAATATAACTTTTAAATTGACTTTAATTGCCACGTCTCATACACATTTTTAAATTTCTAGACTTTGGTAGCTCCAAGAATGAATCTACATCATCATTCCACCCTTCTAACCGAAGCCACATGTGCCGACCAAACAAAACGAACGGTGCTAGCATAACACAAACCAAAGCCATTTTATGCATAATTCGATCCCAACGCCACAAATCAATCCCTTTATAAAAGAAAAGACCCAACACAAATCAATCCAACATTTCCAAGACATCGCCTTTGCAACACAACTGTAATTAATTATGGCGTATAGATATAGATTGCACTAACATAATGTTTTAGATTTGATGGATAAGAATGCAAGAATTGTGCTATGCCTTTTCAAAGGGATAGTTAGCGAGATTTGCATATGATTACTAGATGAAAAAAAGTGAGATTTTCATATGTCTCTTGAATTCAGATTTTATTTTTCTGGTCCATTTCACACAGGAGTATGAAGCTAGTTCCCGCAAAAAGAGAAAAAAGAGATTATGAAGCTATCGAAGCCCAAAAGCCCACGAAGGGGCAAGAAACCCAGCACTCTGCCGGGTCTGCCCCGCCGCACCGCTAGCCACCGGGCCACCCCCCGCCACGGCATGGCCTCGTCCTCCCTCGTCGCGGCGGCGCGCCGCCTGCTCCGCGCGGGCGGCGGCAGCAGGATCCTCCCCAGCCTCCTCCCGCACTCCGCTGCTTCCTCGCCTCGCGGATATAGCTCGGAGAAGCAAACGCCCGCGCGGCCGCTGAGCCTGCAGTCCTCGCTGTATCCGCTGGGCCACCCGGGCACGCTCCTGGTGCCGGAGATCGAGCTGTGGGCGGCCAAACCCCGCAACCGCCTCCGCCCTGTAGAGCTTCAGCGCATCGTCAAGGAGCTCCGTAAGCGCCGCCGCCACTGCCAGGCCCTCGAGGTAGATACTGCCCTCCTCCATTGCCTCCTCTGCCCCTCGATTGTTGTGTCTGGTTGGTGCACAGAAGGTGATCGATGAAATGCTGTGTGGGCGGGTGTTTGTTCTGGATGAAGCTATCACCATGACTTGGTCCTGCTCTGGTCTCCATTCATTTGCTGGTCTGGACGTCTGTGCGCGAGGTGTATGATGTTATGCTTTAGCCAGAAAAGACCAAATTTTCTTTCAATTAGGGCGTTCCAATAGTTTCCTTGTCTATGCCAAGCTACAAACCTTAGTACTCATCACTATAAACATGGAAATGACTGCACAATGCGGAGGGGCGGAATCGGGAAACCAGTCGGATGCGTGCACGCTCAGCACTCATGCACCCATCATATGCAGACCAACACGGACCAAGACCAATGTAGGCGCGTCCTAGCAGACAACTAATCTCATCTTGCACAGGCACAAGTTTTGACCACTGAACACACTCGTCTGTGTTTGTACTTCATTCCGCAATAACTCTCAAGAAAATTTGAATACCTGTGCTGAGCCTACGACATAAACCAAAGCCAATATGCATCTACAGTACTAACTGGAGTACAAATTTCATCTGTAATGAGCATCTTTTTCAGAGCTTATCTATGTAGACTTGCTGAATGTAGTAACTATTTTTTTTTAAAAGTTTGTTTTTATGTACTGTTAGCATGCTTCATTGTTTTCTTTCCATCATACTTTGCACAGATCTCTGAGTGGATGAATGCTAAGGGACATGTGAAGTTTCTGCCAAAGGATCATGCTATTCACCTGGATTTGATTGGTCAAGTTCACGGAGTTGAAGCAGCGGAGACATACTTCAATAACCTTTCTGAGAAAGACAAGACGGAGAAACCCTATGGTGCACTTCTGAACTGCTACACACGAGAACTCTTGGTCGATAAAGCCTTGGCCCATTTTCAGAAGATGAAAGAGCTGGGTTTTTTGTACTCCCCTCTCTCCTATAACAACATCATGGGCCTCTATACAAACCTAGGGCAGCATGAGAAGGTCCCTTCAGTTATTGCAGAAATGAAAAGCAATGGGGTCATTCCTGACAACTTCAGCTACAGAATATGCATAAATTCATATGGCACGAAGGCCGATTTTTTTGGGATGGAGAGAACACTCGAGGAGATGGAGTGTGAGCCTCAAATTGTTGTTGACTGGAACACCTATGCTGTTGTGGCTAGCAACTACATTAAGGGCGACCTAAGGGGGAAGGCGTACAATGCCTTACAGAAAGCAGAGGCAAAAATTGATAAAAGGGATTCAGAAGCTTATAACCACCTGATTTCCCTGTACGGACAGATGGGGGACAAATCAGAGGTCAAGAGGCTGTGGGCGCTCCAAATGTCGAACTGCAAAAGGCATATTAATAAGGACTACACCACAATGTTGGCAACTTTTATGAAGCTTGGTGAGATTTCAGAAGCTGAAGCTTTGCTGAAAGAGTGGGAGTCTAGTGGGAACGCTTTTGATTTCCAGGTTCCAAATGTCCTGCTCACTGGCTACCGCCAAAAGGGCATGCTGGACAAGGCTGAAACACTGCTTGATGATTTCATGAAGAAGGGGAAGAAGCCTCCTTCAACAAGCTGGGCGATTGTGGCAATTGGCTACGCTGAGAAAGGTGATGCTGCGAAAGCTTATGAGCTGACAAAGAATGCCTTATCTGTGTACATCCCAAACAGTGGCTGGAACCCCAAGCCTTCGATGATTGAGATGATACTAAAATATATTGGGGATGAAGTGGAGCTCAAGGATGCTGAAATTTTCGTTGACCTGCTGAAAGTTGCTATGCCAATGAACTCAGATATGACCGAGGCTTTATCAAGGGCTCGAGCGAGGGAAGAGAAGAAGGCTGAAGAGACGACAGAAGCTCTAAGCTCGACGAGCTCGTGAGATTGTTGCTGAAATGGAGCTTTAGTCATGCTGTTTAACCTTAGATACTATAGATTCGTAGTTGGATATTGTCCTTCAACTGTTAGTTATTTTAGTAAGAAAGAATCGTGTTAGTTTTGTAGGGGCTTCAAACTGCTCAACGTGATGGCTATGAAATAACGTGTAGCTTGATTTGCTAGCATCATGCTAGCAGCTTCTCATATTTCCTTTTTCTCCCTTTTGAGTTTGTGATTCAATGAAAACAGGGTGAAAAAGTGACATCAAAATGAAGTTTTGGGCAAAGCACCGGCCAATCACGCAGGGAACCTCCTGCTGGATGATGGAGACGACTTGATTTACTGAGAGGACGACATCAAATTTGAACGTTCTCCTGTGCTCCTTCCACAGGTTCATCCACTGCATCGTCGTTCGTTCGTCGGATCGTCCCCTACGTACCGTGTCCTTCCCAAGCCAGTCAGCTAGTTTTCTCATGATCATGTCATCAGACGGTAGAACAGGGGACGATGCAGTAGTAAACCAAACCTACCACCAAGGGGTTAACGAGTGCCGCGAGACTAGGGAAGAAAGAACACGGGCCAGTTCGGACGAGTTGGAGATCGTCCAAATACGCGCACGTACGTTGGAGCCGCTTGGCATTTTGCAGCGTTCACGCTACGGTGGGGACGTCGGTGCCACGACGACTCGGAGCCCGACGAGCGCGCGGTACGTTCGCCTCTCGCCAGGCCGTTCATCGCTGCACGGTCTCGCCCACCTTCAGACACGCAGCAGCAGCAGCAGCGGCCGGCGGTGGGGATCTACCGGAACACGCGACACAAACCGGCTGGTCTACGTTGATCAAAAACGGCGCGCAGCGGCAGAACAGAAGCGGGGATTAGATCGAGCTCCAGCGCCCGACACAAATACAGCAGCCAACCATCACAAAAAAACGTATTGCGCGCTCCATGACACGAAAAAAAAACACTTCTCATATTCATCAGATCTTGAAATCTGAGGTGCCAATTACACGCACACAATCACGTTATTCCTAGTACACCATGTAAACCAGCACAAACGCAAGCAAGCGCGACACGCTTGGCATGGATGGACACGGCCAGTGCGCCGGGAGGCCAAACTTAAGGGCAGTTGGGGATGGCGATGCTGCAGGAGGTGAGCGCGTGGCGGGCGTTGGGGCTGGTGATGTATCTGTTGTACGCCGGGTTCTTGGCGTACTGGCAGAAGCACCCCTCCTGCGCGCGCAGGTTGGTGCAGCAGTCCGACGTCGGCTCCGCCCCGCTGATGATCGACGGCAGGCACACCGCCAGCTGCTCCGGCTTGCAGTCCGCCGCCGACGCGGTGCCCGCGCTCATCGCCGCCACCACGACGAGGGCCACGGCCACAACAAGCATCGCCACCGCCTTCGTCATGATCGATGCCTTCGACTGGATGGATCTCTTGTTAATTTGATTTCTTCTTCCTCTCGATCGGTAAGTGCACGAGACAGAACTACACAAAGTGCAGAGTGAGTTGCGGTGGCGGTGGTGTGGAACAAGCGCACTCTAGCGTGGTATTTATAGGCGGCCGGCCGGGCCCTGCTGGTTAGAGGAGTGTGCATGTTGTGGACCGCAGCAATGCGTCTTGCATGATCAGGGTCCAATCTAATTTTGAACCACATGCGAAGACGACAATTGCACGAAACTGTGGGAAGGGAAGCGTTTCCACTGTACAGCTTTTCATTATTTGGCACTTATTAATTGCACCAGCAAAACTAGTTGGTATTTACATGTGAAATGTTACCTGAAAAATGGACTGCAATTGGTCCATTTTTAGCAGCTTTTCAAAAACTTCATACATTTGAGAGTTGAGTGCATGCTCTTGAACCAGATGCCAGGAGGAAACAAAATAACTGTTGCGTGAAATCAGGATGTGGCTTTACTGACAGCCTTGCATTGTTTGGCACTTATTGTGATTGCACAGTCCATGCAAACAAAAGTACCATGCGTTTTATGCAAAATATTACCTGGACAAGAACTGAAAACTGCCATGTATTTTTAGCAGCTTTTAAACACATCTAAATATTTCAGTTCATGCCAACAAAAGCACCGTGTGTTTTTTATATGCAAAATATTACCTGGACAAGAACTGAAGACTGCCATGTATTTTTAGCAGGTTTTAAACAATTCTAAATATTTGAGTTCATGCATGCCAACAAAAGCACCGTGTGTTTTTTTATATGCAAAATATTACCTGGAAAATAACTGAAAACTGCCATGTATTTTTAGCAACTTTTAAACACTTCTAAATATTTGAGTTCATGCCAACAAAAGCACCGACCCGAGTAGCATGGGGCACGTGGAATCCCGTGTGAATCAGCAAGGACCACCTTGCAAGCTTTTTTTAATATGCAAAATATTACCTGGAAAATAACTGAAAACTGCCATGTATTTTTAGCAGCTTTTAAACACTTCTAAATATTTCAGTTCATGCCAACAAAAGCACCGTGCGATTTTTATATGCAAAATATTACCTGGAAAGAACTGAAAACTGTCATATATTTTTAGCAGATTTTAAACACTTCTAAATATTTGAGTTCATGCCAGCAAAAGTACCATGCGCTTTTATGCAAAAATATTACCTGGAAAAGAACTGAAAACTGTCATATATTTTTAGCAGCTTTTAAACACTTCTAAATATTTTGGCCAGCTGTGTTGCGTTTGCTCGTGCACCAGAGAAGCGTCCTGGGCAAGCTGGAAATGAAATACGCATGATGCTGCTTTTGTTTTTCCTTTCTTTCTGTTTTTTCTTTTCCCGGGGGAAAACAGATGTCAGTCTTGATTGATTTGTTGTGGCTGGAAATCCACAGGTTCGTGCCAAGATGAGATGACCTCATGACCATATGGTTTTTCGGTAACCAAGCGCGTCCTGCATGGTCCGATTTAGTCGAGCACGTTGTTTGGTTAACCATGCGTCACGAAGCAGATAAGCTATGCCATCAATTGCACTGCAGAAAGGATGCTACCAACCCATTTTCCGGTATCGTCCTTAGTTCATCCGTACTAAAAAATCCTCTTCCTTGGGCAAACTAGTTTTGCAGTAGAGAATTTTGCATAGTTCATCCGTTCCAAACATTTTCAGAACAAGCTTAATTAAGCCGTCTCATTCGTCCAAACATCTGCCATCGTTAGTTTGTTACTGACTTTTACAACAACATTCAGAGCTAGATTACAATAGCAACATCAAGCTGCGTTCAAAGATTAATGAAGCTGTGAACAATGGTGCCTTGCTGTTGCTTATGCTTAAGCACCAGGGAAGCGTGTCCTGGACACAATCTGGAAACGTAATACACATGATGCTGCTCTAGTGCTCCTGATTTCTTTATTCTTTTTGAAAAATAAATGCTGCTCTTTTATTGCTTTGTTTTGGCTGCAAACATCCACGTACAGGTTCATGTGTGCCACGATGAGATTACCACAAGTTTGTCAATGACCATGAGCAGGTTTGTTCGTTCGAACTTTGAACCAGTGATCCACTGCTGGATGATGATCGAACTAGGAAGACTGGCACTTGGTTTGCACAGGAGGCAACATGTTGAACGCTGATGACTGCGTCGTCGCTCGTCGGACCGTCCACCCAGTCACCACTGTGTCCATCCTCCATCCCGGCCATACCAATCAGTAGCCAGTTTCTTTTTTCTCCTGATCACGTGTCGATCAGACGGAAAACCAGCGGACGATCGATGTCGTCCAGCAAAAGCCACCTCGCTGAGTCCAGACACCAGAGTCGCTCCAGGGAGCACCATCCCATCCACGGACGGTACGTGCTGGAGGAAGAGCGTGTGGGCAGTTGTTGCATGCACTTGGTTTTATCGGTACGTGGTCCTCGCGACTTTGGGGGTCGCGCGAAACGCAGGGAACGGGCGAGGCGGAGCGTCCGTTTCGATCGTGGACAGACTCCGTCGGAGGGCGTCCCGGCCCCGTGCGCGTGCGCGTGCACGAGACGAGCCGCCGGTCTGAGCGACCCGGGGGAAAAAAAAAAAACTTGAGCTCCGCCGCGGCCCACGGGGATGAAATCGGCCGACGTCATCGTGTCAAGTCGGCATTATGCAACGCTCGGTCGCGGTGGCGGACGTCGGTGCCACGACGACTCCGAGCCCGACGGCTGTGCTGCTTGTTCGCCTCGCCCGGGCGCTCATGCATGGCATGGCCTCGATCGCCCACCCCTCAGATGTCGCCAAACACGCGGCGGCGGAAAAATATGGCGCTACTAGAACAATTGCGCGTTCCATGCATCATATTGAAAAAAGAAAAGATCAGAGACTCATGTATTCTCAATAGACCCGAGTGCCGAAAATACATCACTTCACGCACGCACGCAGGCAAACCCTCAATTTATTCATCAAACACCATGTCTACCAAGCTAGTACAAACGCACGCGGGACACGCTTGCTTGCACACGGACGGAACACGGCGCGCCACGGAGCGCTGGCCTAGCAGACGATCGGGATGTCCATGCCCATGCCGCAAGAGGTGAGAGTGTTGAGGGCGTTGGGTCCGTTCATGTACTTGCTGTACTTGGGGTCTGTCGCGTACTGGCACAGGCACCGCCCCTGCCGCGCGCGCAGGTTGGTACAGCACTTGGCTGTTGGCGTCGACCCGCTCACGAGCGACGGCAGGCACACCGACAGCGACTCTGGGCACCCTCCCGCCGATGCCCCGCCAGCGCTCATCGCCGCCACCACCACGAGTGCCATCAGCAGTGCTGCCATCTTGTTCGCCATAACGCCTACTTACTCCCTCCGTTCAACTTTATAAGGCGTTTTGGCTCTGGACGCGGAGATTAAGGAGAAGTGAAAAAGGTGGGTGCACAGAAAACAAGGAAGAGAGAGATAGAGATAGAGTTGTGTGGGGAAGAGAGAAAAGTCCCTCGGGAAGTGAGAACGCCTTATAATTTGAGAAAACTTGACAAGACTAAAGTGACTTATAAAGTTGAACGGAGGGAGTACTACAAATCTTTTTTTTTCTCTACTCTTCTTCACTCCTCCCTAGTCACACAGGAGTATTTATATTTAGGGAGGGTCTAACGCTTGAGTAGGTACTTACATGTGAAATGTTACCTGGAAATGCATTGCAATATTGGTCTATTTTTAGCAGTTTTAAATAAAATTTTTATACATTTGAGTTCATGCATCTTGCCTGAGTGCATGCTCTGGAACCACATGCCAAGAGGTAATAAGATATGTAACTGTTGCGTGAAATCTGGAACTGGCTTTGCGGATAGCTTTACATTGTTTGGCACTTATTGATTGCGCTTGTCACTGCCAACAAATTAGGTACAGTACCATGCAAGAACCGAAAACTGTCATATATTTATAACTGTCTAAATATTTGAGTTCATCTAAACAAAAGTACCATGCGTTTTTATGCAAAATATTATTACCTGGAAATGGACTGAAAACTGTCACATATTTTTAGCAGCTTTTAAACACTTCTGAATATTTGATTTGCATGCAAACAAAAGTACCATGAGTTTTTTATATGCAAAATATTACCTGGAAATGAACTGAAAACTGTCATCTATTTTAGCAGCTTTGAAACACTTATAAATATTTTAGCTACCTGTTGCGTTTGCTCGTGCCCCAGAGAAGCGTTCTGGGAAAGCTGGAAATGAAATACACTGTATACACATGATGTTGCTCTTGTTTTTTCCTTTCTTTTTTTCGGGGAAAATAGATGTCGCTCTTGATGGATTTGTTGTGGCTGGACATCCACAGGTTCATTTGTGCTATATGTGATGAGATGACCACATGGTTTTTCGGTGACCAACAAGCGCGTCCCGTTTGGTCAGGTTTAGTCGATCATGATGTTTGGTTAACCATGCGACGTGAAGCAGATAAGCTATTCCAGTTTTGCAGTAGAGAATTTTGCATAGTTCCTCCGATCTATTCCAATCATTTTCGGAACAAGCTTAATTAAGCCGTCCCATCCGTCCAAACATCTGCCATTGTCAGTTTGTTACTGACATTTACAACAACATTGAATGATTACAGTAGCAATATATCATTCTGTGCGTTCACAATTAATCGAACTTTGAGCAATGGTTCCTTGCTGTTGCTTATGCTCAAGCAACCAGAGAAGCGTCCTGGACAATCTGGAAACGAAATACACATGATGCCGCTCTAGTGTTACTGATTCTTGTTTATTTTTGAAAAACCAATGCTGCTATTTAATGATTTGGTGCGGCTGTGCAAAATCCACAGGTTCATTTGTGCGACGATGAGATTGCCACATGGTTTTCAATGACACCATGAGCAGGTTTGTTCGAACTTCAGTGATCCCCAGCTGGACGATGAACTACGAAGACTAGCACTTGGTTTGCACAGCAGGCAACATGTTGAACGCTGACTGCGTCGTCGGACCGTCCACCCAGTCACCACTGTGTCCTTCCCAGTCCAATCAGTAGCCAGTTACTACCTTTTTCTCCTGGCGACGTACGTGTGCATCAGACGGAAAATCGGGGGACGATCGACATCGTTCAGCAAGCGACCTCGCTGAGCCCTCCAGAGTCCAGAGCCGCTCCAGGAAGAACCATCCACGGCAGGACGGTGCTCTGCTGGAGGAAGAGCGCGTGTGTGGGCGGTTGGTTCTTGCATGCGCTTTTGGTTTTATCGGTAGGTGGTCCTCGCGATGCACCACGAGATCGGCTCGTGAACCACGTCATGTCGCGCGAAACGCTGGAAACGGGCGAGGCGGAGCGTCCAGTGGAACGCTCCGCCGCGGGGCGGGGGGCTCAACTTGGCCGACGGTCTCGGCAAAAATCGGCGTTGTGCAACGCTCCGCAGCGGTGGCGGACGTCGGCGCCACGACGACACCGAGCCCGACGACGTACGGCAGCGCTGCTTGTTCGCCTCGCCCAACCCTCAGATCCACACGCAGCAGCGGCGGCGGGGGTCGAGAGATCTCGCCAAACAAGCGACGGGCGCGGCGGCGGAAAAAATACGGCGCCAGACCACTGTAATAAACAAAAACTGTTGCGCGTTCCACGATGACATTGAAGAAGACTAGTACTGTACTTTATTCAATAGATCTGGGTACTGAAAGAATACATCACAGCACGCACGCAAACCCTCAATTTATTCAAACACCATGTCTACCAAGCAACACAAACGCATGTGCGGCGAACACACGCTTGCATCTGCATGCACACGGACGAACACGGCGCGCCTCTTTCGGGGCTAACCTATCTAGCAGCTCGGGATGGCCATGCCGCAGGACGTGAGCGTGTTGCGGGCGTTGGGGCCGCTGATGTATTTGCTATACTTGGGGTCTTTCGCGTACTGGCACAGGCACCCCTGCTGCGCGTGCAGGTTGGTGCAGCAAGCGTCCGTTGGCTTCGACCCGCTTACGAGCGACGGCAGGCACACCGACAGCGACTCTGGGTCGCACCCGTCCGCTGCTGACGCGCCGCCCGCGCTCATCGCCGCCACCAGGACGAGTGCCATGAGCAGCGCCACCATCTTCTTCGCCATAACGCCTACTACAATCTTTTTTTTCTCTTCTTCTCTTCTTTACTCCTACCTAGTCACACAAGAGTGTAGAGCGAGTTGCGGTGGTGGTGTGGAGATGGCAAACGCTCTCGCGTGGTATTTATAGGGAAATTCTAACACTTGGGTGCAAAAACCATGGCCTGCGGACCTGCGGTGAGGCACCACAAGGCATCTTGCATTAGTTGGATGCTCTGGTTTTGGACCACATGCTACAAGGTAAATTACGAAACTGTTGCATGACATTTTGGCATTGATGCGCTCTAAGAAAAGCAGGATATGGCTCTATTGAAAGCTCTACACAATACTTGGACTTATTACCTGCATGCCATCAGGATGCATGCATGTTGTTGCCTTCTGAAAACATGCATGGGACATCGTCTCTGCATAATTTAGCACTTATTGGTTGCACTAGCTAATCACTGTAAGGGTAGGTACAAAAGTGTTGTCTTATAAGCGGTCTCATACATGACACGTAATCATAAGACGATCTATGAGACCACATATACAATGGATAGTTGTTTTAGTTGTCTCATAGAAATACCATACTTCCTTTATTTGTGGGTGAAAAAAGAATATTTATGAGTTGCATAGCAACCATAACTCGTACAATAGTGTGAAAGCCGTCTCATACTCCTAAATTTTAGTGTATGAGGTGGTTGCCTCACGAAACAACCGCCTCTTTCTCTCACCTCCCTCTCTCTCTCTTCCATGTCATCAAAAATCCTATGTGGCAATGCATGAGACGGGCTATGAGACCGCCTACGTGCAACGTTGTACCTGCCCTAATACAAATACTAGTCCTTGCCTTGGCTGCATTAATTTGATAATCTCAAGCACTAGAGAAGCGTCCTGGACGAATTGGAAACAAAAAATGCATGATGCTGCTCTTGATATTTTTTCAAGAAAATAAATGCTGCTCTAGTTGGTTCATTTTGGATCCAAATCCACGTCCATGTGCGCCTACGATAAGTTTTCAGTGACTTGCGAGTCCCTTGTGAGCAGGTTTGGTTAAGCAGGTTCTGTTTAGTTTCGTGTTAACACCTCTTGATGACGGAAGGTAGTCACTCACTCCACTTCTACCCACATTTTTCTGCATGGCAATTAGATGCATGCGAAGAAATTCTATAGGTGTGTTGTATGCAGATGGATGCCATCTAAATTTATCACTGTTCAACTGAAGTTAAACAATAGGAAGTGCCCCACTTTTTTGTACTGGAGGGAAATAATGACATCGCTCTAGCTACAGCAGCCCAAGCATCTGCATATCTCCAACAGCCAACCGCAGCAATAATTCATAAACTGTACGTATAAACAAATAAAATGAATGCAACGGTTTAGTTTAAAAACTAATCAAGTTAAACTAATAAAGAACTGAAACCTATTTTAGCAGCTTTTTAAACACTTCTAAATATTTTAGCTAGCTGTTGCGTTTGCTCGTGCACCAGAGAAGCGTCCTTGGCAATTGGCATGCTGGGAATGAAATACACATGATGGTGCTCTTGTTTTTTCTTTCTTTCTTTTTTTTCCCCCGAGGAAAACAGATGTCGCTCTTGATCGATTTGTTGTTGCTGGAAATCCACAGGTCCATGTGTGCTATAATGAGATGACCTCATGACCACATGGCCGTTTTCACGCGCTGGGAGGAAGAGCGCGTGTGGGCAGTTGTTGCATGCGCTTGGTTCTCTTTATCGGTACGTGGTCCTCGCGATGCGGTACCACACCACTGTGGGTGTTGCGCGTCATGTCGCGCGAAACGCGGGGAACGGGCGATGTCAATCTGTGCCATGCACGACGACCCCGAGGCCGATGGCCGCGCACGCAGCAGCAGCAGCAGCAGCCGGCTGTCGAGATTTCATCTCACTAAATACGGCATTAATTAGACCACTCTAAAGAAAAAAATGTTTATTCAAATAGATCTGGGTGCCGAAAATACAACACTCCACGCACGCAAACCCTTAAATTTTTTCAAACACCATGTCTAATCGAGCAACAAACTCATGCACACCCGAACACACGCTTGCGTGCACACGGACGGACACGGCACGCCGCCCCGCGGGGCAAACCTAACCTATCTAGCAGCTCGGGATGGCCATGCCGCCCGCAAGACGAGAGCGTGTTGCCGCTGATGTACTTGCTGTACTCGGGGTCTTTCAAGTACTGGCAAAGACACCCATGCTGCGCGTGCGGGTTGGTGCAGCAATCCGGCGTTGGCTTCGACCCGCTCACGAGTGACACGCACACCAACAGCAACTTTGGGTCGCACTCGGCCGCCCACGCCCCGCCGCGCTCATTGCCGCCGCCACCACCACGAGTGCCACGAGCAGCGCTACTGCCTTTGCCATGACGCCTAGCTACAATTAATCTCTTTTTATCTACTTCTCTTCTTCACTCCTATCTAGTCACACAAGAGTGTAGAGTGAGTTTGTGGTGGTGGTGTGGATGGCAAACGCGCTCGGGAGAAAGTAATCTAACGCTTGGGTACAAAAACCATGGCCTGCGGTGCGGCGAGGCACCACAAAAGTACCATGCGTTTTTTATATGCAAAATATTACCTGGAAATGAACTGAAAACTGTCAACTATTTTTATCACTTCTAAATATTTTTGCTAGCTGTTGCGTTTGCTCGTGCACCAGAGAAGCGTCGTCCTGGGCAACGGAAATGAAATACGCATGATGCTGCCCTTGTTTTTCCTTTCTTGTTTCTTTATTGGGGAAAATAGTTGTCGCTCTTCTTGATCGATTTGTTGTGGCTGGAAATCCACAGGTTCATGTGTGCTACGATGAGATGACATCACCACATGGTTTTTCAGTGACCAACAAGCGCGTCCCGTTTGGTCGAGCACGTTGTTTGGTTAACCATGCAACGTAAAAGCAGATAAGCTATATGCCATCGAGAGTGCACTGCGGAAGGGATGCTACCAACCCTTTAGTTCATCCGTACTAAACAGTTTTGCAGTAGAGAATTTTGTATAGTTCATCCGTTCCAATCATTTTCAGAACAAGCTTAATTAATATTAATTAAGCCGTCCCATCCGTCCAAACATCTGCCATTGTTAGTTTATTACTGACCTTTACAACAACATATTCATAGATTACAATATATTAATCAAACTGTGAACAATTAATGGCACCTTGCTGTTGCTTAGTATGCTTAAGCATCAGCGAAGCGTCCTGGACAATCTGGAAACAAAATACACATGATGCCGCTCTCTAGCGATCTTGATTTATTTTTCCTTGCTGAAATAAATGCTGCTCTTTATTGATTTGTTGTGGCTGCAAATTCCAAAGGTTCCCGTGTTGTGCCACGATGAGATTGCCACATGGTTTTAAATGACCATGAGCAGGTTTGTTCGAACTTTGAATCAGTGATCTCCTGCTGGAGATGATGAACTACGAAGACCAGCTCTTGATTTGGGGATTGATTTGCACAGGAGGAGGCAACATGTTGAACGCTGACTGCGTCGTCGGACCCAGTCACCACTGTGTCCTTCCCAGCCCAATCAGTAGCCAGTTACTACCTTTTTCTCCTGATCACACGTACGTGTGCATCAGACGGAAAATCGGGGGACGATCGACATCGTTCGTCCCAGTGGTCCTCGCGATGCGGTACTACACCCAGCGGAACGCTCCGCCGCGGGTCTGAACCCGGCCCATCGACGGCCTTGGCAAGTCGGCGTTGTGCGACGCTCCGCCGCGGTGGCAACGTCTCGATCGATGCCATGCACGACGACGTTGTCGGGTCCTCGAGGTCCTCGTGCCCGAGCCCGCTGGCCGCGCACGCAGCAGCAGCAGCCACGCGGTCGAGATCTCACTAATTAGACCACTGTAAAGAAAAACTGCTGCGCGATACTCCATGTTTATCAAGACTCATGTATTCAAATAGATCTGGGTGCCGAAGATACAACACTTTCACTCACGCAAACCCTCAATTTATTCAAACACCATATGTCTACCAAGCAACAAACGCATGCACGCCGAACAGCACACGCTTGCATGCACATGGCACGGCACGGCCTGGCGCGCCGGGAGGCCAACCTAAGGGCAGCTCGGAACGGCCATGGCGCAAGACGTGAGCGTGTTGCCGGCGTTGGGGCCGCTGATGTACTTGCTGTACTTGGGGTCCTTCGCGTACTGGCACAGGCACCCCTGCTGCGCGTGCAGGTTGGTGCAGCACTCCGCCGTTGGTTTCGACCCGCTCACGAGTGACGGCAGGCACACCGACAGCGTATCTGGGTGGCACGCGTCCGCCCACGCCCCGCCCGCGCTCATCGACACCCCCACCACGACTGCCACGAGCAGCGCTACCATCTTCTTCGCCATAACGCCTACAATCTTTTTTTCTCTGCTTCTCTTCTTCACTCCTACCTAGTCACACAAGAGTGTAGAGTGAGTTGTTGTGGTGGTCGGTGTGGAGATGGCAAACGCGCTCGCGCGGTATTTATAGGGAGAAAGTAGTCTAACGCTTGGGTACAAACAAAAACCATGGGATGCGGTGCGGCGATCACCACAAGGCGTCTTGCATGAGTGGATGCTCTGGTTCTCCATGCTAGAAGGTAATTACGAAACTGTTGCATGGCATTTTGGCATGGATGCACTCTAAGAAAAGCAGGATGTGGCTCTATTGAAAGATCTACATAGTATTTGGACTTATTACCTGCATGGCATGCATCAGGATGCATGCATGTTGTTGCCTTCTAAAAACATGCATGGGATGTGGCTCTACTGACATCTCTGCATAATTTAGCACTTATTGGTTGCACTAGCTAATCACTGTAATGAAAACATTGGTCCTTGCCTTGACTGCATTTGATAATCTCAAGGATGTGAACAATGGTAGGTAGCGGTTGCTTATGCTCAAGCACTAGATCGAGAAGCGTCCTGGACGAAATGGATACGAAAAATGCATGACGCTGCTCTAGATGTTTATTTTTTTAAAAAGAAAACAAATGCTGCTCTTAATTGGTTCGTTTTGGATCCAGAACTTGCGAGCCCCTTGTGACCAAGTTTGGTCAAGCAGGTTCTGTTTATTTTCGTGTTAACACCTCTTGATGACGGAAGGTAGTCACTCACTCCACTGCTCTACAGACATTTTTGGCAATTAGATGCAGACAAAGAAATTCAGTTGGTGTGTTGTATGTAGATGGATGCCATCTAATTTATCACTGTTCAACTATAAGTTAAACAATAGGAAGTGCTCCACTTTTTTGCACTGGAGGGACATCATGACATCGCTCTAGCTACAGCAGCCCATATGCAGACTGCATATCTCCAGCAGTCAACCGCAGCAATAAACTGTATAAACAAATAAAATGAATGCAACGGTTTGG
Source organism: Eragrostis curvula (assembly GCA_007726485.1). Lineage (NCBI taxonomy): Eukaryota > Viridiplantae > Streptophyta > Magnoliopsida > Poales > Poaceae > Eragrostis > Eragrostis curvula. Next base: position 43,637,890 of record CM017439.1, read on the forward strand.
TTTGTGAATTTGTCCTTAGATATGTTTTGCATGACTTGTGAATTAATGCCAGATCTAAAAAGATATAGTTACAGTAAACAATTCCGTTTCCTAAGAAACAAATTTTATAATATCTTCCATTGTCTATATATGCTGCTTACGGTACTTGAGCGAGTGCGCGATGTTGGCATGAGCAAAGCTTGAGGCGTCGCATGCGCGCCCAGTCGACGAGACCGTTGGGGCACGGTGAAGCCAGCGTGACTGCAGCTGGCCCCTCTCCCACGCCACACGATCGAGGATGACCGTGATTTTTTTTCATTTCTTTTAAAGTACCGTGACTAGTTATGGCCAAATGACGGATCAAAATGGACGGCACAAAACACGACGATTTTAGCCCGGCCTAGGCACGGCATGAAGCAGCTGATTGCCTCCATACGAACCATGTTACCAACTTTTTTTTCTTGGTCATTTTTCATAAGACTACTGTAAACGGCGAGGCCGTGTGGTGCAAAATGATAACGAAATGATAGTATAGAGGAAATACAAAGAAGAAAAACGTTAAACTTGGCAACCATTTGCTCAGCCCATACGGCCGGCCCATCATCCACCGAATAGCACCCAAGACCATGTTTCTCTCTCTTGCTGCCTATCTTCATTCTCGTGCTACTCCACCACCCGTTCGCCATGGCAAGTAGTATCAGACGATATCGCATAGGTGTCTGATTCGAGCAATCTGCGCCGAAAAAGCAAGCAAAATCAAGTGCCAGCTACTTCCTCCCCTGTTCCCCTCTGTCAAAGTGCAGAACCTCCTTCGTATTGCCGGTGAGTGCTTCTGCCCCGTCGCTGCTTCGTCTGTTTTTCCATTTTTTTTTCTTTTTCCGAGCCCGTGAGCGGTGGGAGAAGGTGCTTCGTCTGGCAGCGAAGGAGCACGCCGTGGTGCGCGGGGGCCGGAGTGGCCGCGCCGTCCACTCGATTTTGTGGGATGGAATATTCAGTGGGTGGCCAAAACCAACACTGGCACGAAAGTGGCCGCCCCCACCCAAACCCTCCTCACACACTCATCCAAACAAACATGATGTGGAGGTCAGCAGACAAGTGAGGGGCGGGGATGTTTCTGTTAGGTTATCGGCGGAACAACGACACGTAGATCACGACAGATAATAAAAAGTAAAACTGGAATAGAGAAGACGAAATTCTTTATTCCGAAATTCTGATGTCAGGTTACAGAGGGGGTCTCCTCAACTATATATAAGGGGGAAACCCTAACTTCATATTGGGCCTGGATTCGATAAAGCAGCCCACATGGACCAGGATTTCTTCTTCTAGAAGGTGGGCCTGGCTCAATTAAGAGTTTTACAACACTCCTCCTTCGGCTCTTTATCGTGATAAGTATGCCTCATAAAAACTCCTAAAAACCCAGTGGGAAAAATGGAGAAAAGAGCACATATTACCACCACTTGTATGCACACATTGCATCGTTAAAAACCTTATTGAGAAAACTTCATGTGAAAAACTCATAAGGGAAAAAGAGTACAATGTTTTTAATATTCGTGATTAATGTGTATCAATCTGCATGACTGATATGAATTATCTTCGAGATAGCTCATTTAGTTCGGGAATGTGATGTATTTAGGGAAGTTCTCCCCCTGTTCCAAACACTTCTCTAAGTCTTCTTATGCCAATACCTTTCCGACACTTTTCGAGAGTGCGAGAAGGTAAAGCTTTTGTGAACATATCTGCAAGATTGTCACAAGATCGGATATGTGTTACTAAAATCTCTCCCTGCTCTTGCATTTCATGCGTGTGGAAGAATTTAGGTAACATATGCTTTGTCCTGTTCGACTTTACGTATCCCGATTCTACTTGTGCAATACAAGCTTTATTATCTTCATAGATAATTGTAGGGGATGGAGTATACGACACTCCACAAGTATTCATTATATGGCTTGTCATCCTCCTGAGCCAGTCGCACTCATTTGCAGCTTCAAACAATGCGATGATCTCCGAATAATTTGTCGATGTAGCAACCAATGTTTGCTTCGTTGACTTCCAAGAAATTGCAGTTCCTCCAAATAAAAACACATATCCCGTCTGAGATATTGATTTATGTGGATCAGATAAATATCCAGCATCAACATAACCCACAAGGGTTAATTCTCCATTCTTCTTGAAAAATAATCCAAGGTCTTCAGTTCCTCCCAAATATCGGAGGATTTGCTTGATGCCATTCCAATGCCTTCGAGTTGGTGCTGAGCTATATCTTGCAAGTAGATTAACAGCAAAAGCTATGTCGGGCCTTGTACCATTCGCAAGGTACATCAAGGCTCCAATGGCACTGAGGTATGGATATTGAGGTCCCAATAATTCCTCATCTTCCTGCTTCGGTCTAAAAGGATCTTGATCTATATCAAGTGATCTCACCACTATAGATGATCGGAGTGGATATGCTTCGTGCATATTAAATCTCTCTAATACCTTCTTGGTATAGTTTGATTGATGCAAGAGTATCCCTTCAGGAGTATGTTCAAGTTGCAAACCTAAACAATACGTAGTCTTGCTCAGGTCCTTCATTTCAAATTCAGTCTTCAAGTATGAGCAAGTTTCTTCAATTTTATTTGTAGTACCAATGATGTTCAAGTCATCAACATAAACAGAGATTATGCAAAAGCCTTTCTCTGATTTCTTTATGAATACACAAGGACAATCTTCATTCTTCACAAATCCCTTTTCCAAGAGAAATGTACTGAGTTTGTTGTACCACATTCTTCCTGATTGTTTCAAACCATATAGTGACTTCTGTAATTTGACACTATATAATTCGCGGTCATCTTCATTTGGGACTTTTATACCTTCTGGGACTTTCTTATAGATTTCTGTATTTAATGTTCCATATAGATATGCTGTGACCACATCCATAAGTCGCATCTGCAAATTCATATTCACCGCCATTGAGATTAAATACCGGAATGTGATTCCATCTATTACAGCAGAGTAGGTTTCTTCGTAGTCAATGCCAGGTCTCTGCGTGAAACCTTGCGCTACGAGTCTCGCCTTGTATCTAGTCACTTCATTTTTAGCATTTTTCTTCCGGACAAACACCCATTTGTGACCCACTGGTTTAATGCCAGTTGGTGTAAGGTTTACACTACCAAACACTTCTCTTTTCTTTAGCGAGTTTAACTCTGCACAGATTGCATTTTTCCACTTTGGCCAATCAGGACGCTTCTTGTATTCCTTCATTGATTTTGGTTCAGATTCCAAATCAATTTGTGTTGCAATCGTTTCAGCAAAGTATGTATTGACTTCAAGTGTCTTTCTATTATATACCACTCCCGTCTCAACATAGTTCGTTGAGTTTTCATTTCCTTGATCCTCATTATCGATAGATACATTGAGGTCAGGAATTTCCGGTATCCCCTCATGAGTTTCATGCGCATGCTCACTTGGGTTTAATTCTTCAAGTGTCACCACTTCGTGTGGATTACTTTCACCTTCTTTGGTTTTCTTTTGAGCAGTTTGCTTAGGCTTCTTCTCCGCAGGACGTCTCCTAGGAGCTTTAGCTTGAGCTTGTACTCTAGGCTTCTTGGGTGCCCTTGTAACCGGTTCACTCCCCCTCTTCCTAGCATTCGTTGCTTTTATGGAAGAAGGTTGGAATTCCATATATTCATCCCCTTCAAATGGGATTTCTGTTCTTTCAGGAGCATTTACGGCCGGTATATGAGACTTCACAATGTCTCTTGTGTTGGTGAAAGCTTCAGGCAATTCATTAGCAACTCTCTGCAAGTGGAGTATATTCTGAACTTCGAGTTCAGCTTCTTTAGTGCGAGGATCCATTCCTAGGATTCCTTTAGCATTCCAATCTATTTGTCGGCGTTCTTCTCTAGAGAGATACTTTCCTCCCCCTAATGCCGGGAAATGATCTTCATTGAAGATACAATCAGCAAACCGTGCAGTATGCAAATCTCCAGTGGAGGGTTCTAAGTACTTGATTATGGACGGACTTTCATATCCAACGTAAACTGCAAGTTTCCGTTGTGCGCCCATTGCAGTTCGCTGAGGTGGAGGAATTGGAATGTGTACAGCACATCCAAACCTTCGTAGATGGGAAACATTTGGTATTTTACCACGCACCAATGCTAATGGCGATTCTTCATGTGTTGCAGATGGTCGTAATTGGATAAGTGCTGCTGCATGCAACACCGCATGCCCCCAACAAGAGGTAGGCAATAAGCAATTCTGTAACAATGGTCGAGCGATCAATTTGATCCTCTTGATTAATGATTCTGCGAGACCATTTTGTGTATGCACGTGTGGTACGGAGTGTTCCACTTTGATGCCTATACTCATACAATAATTATCAAATACCTTCAATTTAAATTCTCCAGCATTATCCATTCGAATGGATTTGATTCTATGATCTGGAAAATGTGTCTTCAATTGTATGATCTGGGCAGTCAATTGTGCAAATGCATGGTTTTTAGTAGATAATAGACATACATGGCTCTACTTCGAGGAAGCGTCTATTAACACAATGAAATAGCGGAAAGGCCCTGATAAGGGACTAATTGGTCCGCATATATCACCTTGAATTCGTTCAAGGAATGACATAGATTCTGCTTGAACCTTAAGCTGCGAGGGGCGAGTAATAAGCTTCCCTTTTGCGCATGCAATGCACAAGAAATCTGCTTGATTTGGGAAATCTTTTGTCTTCAAATTATGCCCCGTTGCATTCTTCGTAATTCTCTGCATCATATTAAGGCCAGGGTGACCAAGACGGTCATGCCATAATCTATATGCTTCTTGATTGGTAAAGATAGTCTTGAACGTAGCAAATTCTTTGTTTGGCTTAATGTACGTATAGTACAAGCCTTCTTTGACTGACGGACAACTTTCAATGGTGGTCTTCTTATTACCTTCTTTCTTGGTTATGATAAGACGTTCTTCACCTCCATCGTCATTGGTTTCTACATGAAACCCATTTCTTCGGATATCCTTAAAGCTTAACAATGTCTGGGTTGAATCCGGATAAATTAATGCTTCTTGGATTGTTAATTACGTACCATTTGGTAGGACAAATGCGGCTCTTCCTGTGCCAACAATCTTATTGTTATTGCCAATAACAGTAAGAATATTTCCAGTGTACTTTCGAAGTGTTTGGAAATAACAAGTGTCCCTTAAAATAGTAACAGTGGTGCAACTGTCTACGAGATAGAGCTCCTCATCCATAGTCATTTTGCTCCACAATGCTGTAATTCATACATAAAAAATGTATAAATAAAGAGAGTAATAAATGACAAACTTCACAAACTGATTTATTCAAAGCAAATGTCTTCTCTTCGAGAGATTACATAAACGAACTAATTCCTTCGAGGAATTTAAACTTATTTCACGCCTATTACAAATAGATAACTAAGTAATTCTTAATAGTCTTCATGACTACGCAGAATCTCCATGCACATCTTCCTCATCATCAATGTCCTCATCCACGAGATCATTGTCCAACTCCAGGTCAGAGGATTTGCTTGGTGTTGTCTGGCCTATTGGTGCTTTTGCTGTTGGCTGCATGCCTTCAACAAAATTAGCCTCATACTGCGCGAGCTTCTTTTTGAGGTCTTTGTACATGTCAACATACTTCTGTGGTGTTTCACATATTTTGGACCAATGGCCATGCATACCACACCTATAGCAATCTTGATCCTGTTCACCATACGCTCCCCCTGAAGGTGTCTTCTTTGACTTCCCTTTTGCGTTCTTCTTGAAAGCATTAGGTTTGTTTTGAGCCTTCGGGAGTGCATTTGGTGACGCTTTGGGAGCACCTTTACCCTTATTATTCTTGTTATTCTTCTTCTTATTGAAGGATACGGCATTCGCTTCATACGGTGCCAATGAGCCAGTAGGACGATTCTTATGATTCTCCATGATCAATTCGTCCTCCTCCTGATCTTGCTGCAATGCATTACTCAGGGCGACATAGGTTTCATAATTCTCCTTCTTGTACTGGCGGCTCACATGAGTGAACTTAGGGTGAAAGGTGGAGAGGGTCTTGTTAATAAGATCCTTTTGCGTGAGCTCTTTGCCACAAAGCTTCATGCGTGTGACAATCCCGTAAAGTTTGGTGTTGTAATCCTCCACAGTCTTGTAGTCTTGGTAGCGTAGGTTTTGCCATTCACGCTCAACCTTGGGGAGAGTAAGACATTTTCAATCTGCTCAAAACGTTTCTTCAATGAGTCCCACAAGACTTTTGGATCACGTTCTGTCATGTATTCACTCTTCAGAGTAGCACTTAAGTGGTGGCGCAAGAAATGCAATGCCTGCGCCTTCTCCACATTTGTTGCGGCAGTGTCTCCCACCTTAGGCAGAACAGTCTTCAAAAGATCTTTGCTGCTTAGGAGTATCTCCGCATCAAGTGCCCATGACAAGTAGTTGCTTCCATAAGGAGTCAAGACTTCAAAGTCTCTCTTCACGAGGTCAGACATCTGCAAGATGTCAATGTGCAAGGATTAATGCATGTATCCAAGTAATAGGGAGCATAAGTATAACAAAAACTGCGTGTTTAAGTTATATTTAATGGTGTTTTTGCGTAAAATCACCAAAATCTAGGGTGTTATATGCAAAAATAACACAATCCAGCAATTTTTGGAATATCCATGTCAATTTTCGTAATTAACAGGATTTTCTCGTAATGTTCAGATATTCCGAGGATTTTCTGGTAATTTCCAGTCATCCATAGGATATTTTCGTAATATTCAGTAATTCCCGGGGACTTTCTGGTAATTTCCAGAGGTCCGTAGGAAATTTTCATAAATTCCTGGTACTCCGGGGGCTTCTATGTAATTTTTGGAACTTCTAGAACCGCGCGAGGACGTATTCGTAATATGCAGTACTGCGCGAGGACTTGTTCGGAATTTCTGACAAAAGAGAGGACTTTTTCGTAAAAATTGCGTCGGAGCATAAAAACAGGGCCGAAACCCTAACTCCTTCACTCTTCTCACTTTCTTCCTCCCACCAGCCGCCGCCGCACACTTCTTTCTTCTTCTCTCTTTCGTCCCCTTCAGATCTGGCCATGGAAGTTGGCACCTCAGGGCGGCTGGACATGGCGCCGCGGCTAGCGCGCTCAGCGCGGAGGACGGGGACGCGCGGTGGTTATGCCGTGGAGCCACACGCGGCCCTCCTCTGCTCTTCCTGGGCGGCGGCGCGTGGTCAGGCCCGGGCAGTGCAGCTCGGTGGCCGGAGTCCGGGCCGGGCGGTGCGGAGGTGGGGCCCGGTGACGCGGTGCGGCGGCTTCTGGGGCGCGGGGCCGCGCGGAGGCTTCTTCGGGCGGTGCGGCGGCTTGCTGTGGCCATCGCCCTGCGCGACGCGGTGTGGTGGCCGTCGCCCGGGGCGGCGCGGTTTGCAGAGCCCGGGCGCATCTCGTCGCGGTGGTTGAGGCCGGGTAGCGGCGCGCGGAGACCGGCGCCTGGCCGGGTCGCGCAGGTGGCTCGGCTCGCCGGACCAGGGCTGGGCCAGCGCGCGCAGAGGCGCGGTGAAGGCCGGGCCGTGGCGCATTGCGGCGCCAAGGCCGGTGACAGCCTGCGGGTTTTTCTTTTTTTCTTTCCGGTGACCTGGATCTAGGGTTAGGGCTAGTACCCATGTTCCCCTTTTGCTTCTGTGATGCATGTAGGTCTCGATCTGTTGAACTCGCCGACAGTGCGCTCTCTGTACCGGACTTCGTGCCGGGTAGGGTTAGATGTAGGGTTCTTCGTGAACCGCTGTAGATCAAAGGAGCAGAGCACTCCGGTGTTGTTGCACCGAAGGCTTGCATCCCGACGACGTTGCGCCTGATCTAGATCTGTTACTAGAGTTATGTAACAGATCTCTTCTACGCGCGGATCAAGATCTGCACATCATGAACAGATCTGATCGTTGCGTAGGTTTTGCTTCTGTTTTTCTTGTTTTGACGATTCTTCTCAGATCCAGATCGTCTTTGGGCCAAAAAACCCTCGGATCTGGTCTTTTTTCTTTGATTTCGGGACAGATCTTGGCTGCAACGAGTCAAGATAGCAAAAATCATACGCAAAACAAGAACGTACCGTAGCTCACCGATCTTCTGGACGACCTCGATTAGAGCGTGCTGATAACGTGTTAGGTTATCGGCGGAACGACGACACGTAGATCACGACAGATAACAAAAAGTAAAACTGGAATAGAGGAGACGAAATTCTTTATTGCGAAATTCTGGTGTCAGGTTACAGGGGGGGGGGGGGGTCTCCTCAACTATATATAAGGGGGAACCCTAACTTCATGTTGGGCCTGGATTCGATAAAGCAGCCCACATGGACCAGGACTCCTTCTTCTAGAAGGTGGGCCTGGCCCAATTAAGAGTTTTACAACAGTTTCTTCGCCTTTCTCCTCCGTTCGCCCCCACTCAACTCACGGCCACCGGCCCACCACCACCAGCGAAGGGGAGAGCCAGCGCCGGTTTGACTTGTTTCTCCCCCGTCTCCCTTCTCCCCTACCCACCTGATTCCCGCCGCCGCTACAACCCAGAACGCGCTACCACCTCCAGCGTGTGCTGCATTTCCCACAGATCCAGAGGCGCGAGGGTGTATCGGCTTATCGCCCTTCGCCCTGGTCGTGCGCCGCCGGCGTCGGGCATGTCGAGCGTTCTGCGCCCTGGCGTCCGCCCGTGGTGGAAGAAGCTGAAGCGGATCGTTGGACGGCGCCTCCGCTCGGGAAGCCTCAATGCCGAAGATGCGATCCAGCTCTGCGAAGAGGTGCTCCTCTCGATGCAGAGGCAGTCGCCACCTCTGACGGCGTCGGCGGCACGGATAGCTGACTACAGCTCTTGCCAGGAGCTGGGGCGGTTCATCAGCAAGTGTTACCGCTCCGGAGACCTTAGCCCCGAGGATGCACTCGACCTGTTCGACGAATTGCTTCCCATAGCCAACCACGGTTCCGTTATCCCCCTCACTCAGCTCCTCATTACAATTGCTCGCGCCCCAGCCTCCTCCTCCATCCGCGATGGCCCTGCAGTAGCCGTCTCCCTCTTCAACCGCATGGCTCGAGCGGGCGCCAAGAAGGTGGCTCCAGGCATGCAGACCTACAGCGTCATCATCGATTGCTGCTGCCAGGCGGGTCGCTTGGACCTTGGCTTCGCCGCCTTCGGCCAAATCCTCAGGAGGGGATGGCAGGTGGAGACCATCTCCCTCAACCACCTGCTAAGGGCCCTTTGTGCGGTCCATAGGACAAGCGATGCCATGGACATAGTGCGCCGACGGATGCCAGAACTCGGCTGCACCCCTGATGTCTTCTCTTACAGCATTCTTCTCAAGGGGTTCTGTGATGAGAATAAGAATCAGGAGGCTCTCGAGCTGCTCCATATGATGGCTGAAGATGGAGGCAGCTGCCGACCAAATGTGGTGTCATATACCACCGTCATCAATGGCTTCTTCAAGCAGGGTCAGGTGGACAAAGCCTACATCCTGTTTTGTGGAATGCTGGATCATGGGGTTTCTCCGGACGTTGTGACTTGCAACTCAATCATCGATGGCCTATGCAAGGCTAATGCACTTGACAAGGCAGAGGCAATCCTGCATCAGATGATTGATAAAGGTATTATACCAGATTGTACCACCTATACCAGTCTGCTCCGTGGATATTGCTCTTTGGGACGGTCGAAACAGGTGATTAGAATGCTTGAAGAAATGAACAGAGTCGGTCTAAGGCCAGATGTTGTTACTTGTAATATGATAATGGACCATCTTTGCAACAATGGAAGATATGCAGAAGCTAGACATATTTTTGATTCTATGGTTCAGGTGGGTCCAAAACCCGATGCTATTGCCTACATAAGCCTGCTTCATGGGTATGCTATCAAAGGGGACCTTACTGAAATGAATCATATGTTTGATTTGATGGCACAAAACGGAATTCCACGTGACCATCGTGTCTTCAACATACTGATGATTGCATATGGTAAACGTGGAATGGTAGACGAGGCCATGCTTGTATTTGATATGATGCGACAGGAAGGATTGATGCCAAATGTAGTGAGCTATGGGACGGTGATAGATGGATTTTGCAGGGCAGGCCGACTGGATGATGCAATGGTCCAATTCAATCAGATGATTGATGAAGGAGAAACTCCCAACATCTATGTATTTACCTCCCTAATTCGTGGTTTTTCTACCTGTGGCAAATGGGAGCAAGCTGAGGCACTATTTTATGAAATGTTGGATAGAGGCATTCATCCTGACGTCGTTACCTTTACTGCAATGATACACACCCTATGCAAGGAAGGAAGGGTTATGGAGGCCCAGAATCTGTTTGACTTGATGCCACGTGCAGGTGCAAAGCCTGACGTTGTTTTATATAATATATTAATACATGGCTATTGCTTAGCTGGTAAAATGGATCAAGTGATGAAACTCCTTGACGGTATGATCTCTGTTGGCTTGAAGCCAAATGATGTTACATATAGAACCGTTAGACCGTACTTAATTGCATGATCTCTATAGGCTTGAAACCTGATTTTGTTACAAGTAATACTTTGATCAAGGGCTACTGCAAAGATGGTATGATGGAGGACGCGTTATCACTCTTCAGAGAAATGTTGAGTAAGAGAGCTTAGTCAGACACTATCATGTAAAACATTATAATATAAGTATTATTTCATTCTGGAAGGACTGTAAGGAATTGTGCCTGAAGATGATTGAAACTTTGAAAGTGGAGAACATAGTGTTAACTGAAATGTGCTCTGTTACGCTTAGCTACCTGAAGATAATAGAAAGTGGTATCAATTCGAAGAACTTGAGAAGTAGGGTTTTATAATCTACCCTAAATGTGTACTTGGCAGCACTTCATATCTTTTCAAATTTCATTGTTCCTGATGGATACTCTTTCTGAAACATATATTATATATATGAGGGGATTTCTGGCAACAAGAGTCAGATTTATTTGTTTCTTTGTTGAAGAAACTGTACTCCTTTTTCTGCTTCAGAGGAGTTCAAGAAATTGTGGCCTTTGTCGCATGATGAAATCATTAGGATTCACAGTATCTGTAAGACCAATGTGTGGTTGTTGTTACTATCTCAGTGTGATAGTTTCAGGTTATGTTACATGCGTAGAAGTTGATTCACAGAAACTGCAGTCTTGTAGGAGCAAAAAGAAATGCCGGTGCTTGTTTCTTGTCAAACTATGGTAAGAATGAAACTTTTTCAATTATGAGTTATACATGGCATGGTTAAAAATCTTTCCATGTGGTGGATCTACCTCAGTTCTGAAACTCCTTGATGCTATGATCTCGATTGGCTTGAAACCAAATGATGCCACCTTAAAGATCATACTTAATGGTATGATCTCCATTGGTTTGAATCCTGATATTGTTACAAGTAATACTTTGATCAAGAGCTACTGCAAAGATGGTAGGATGGAGGAAGCATTATCACTATTTAGAGAAATGTTGATAAGAGAGCTAAGTCAGACATCATGTAAAACATAATACTGTTAAGTAATATTTCAATTTGGAAGGACTGCTAGGAATTCTGCTTGAAGACGATTGGAGGTGGAGACCACGTCTTAACTGAAGTGTGTTGTGCTGCGCTTATCTACTTGCAGATAGTAGAAAGTGTTATCAATTGAATAACTTGAGTTGTAGGTTTAATAATCGACCCTGAATTCGTACTTGGCTGCACTCCCTATCTTTGCAAATTTTATACCCTTTCTGAAACAAGGGTCACATTTATTTGTTTCTTTGTTGAAGATAATGTACTTTCCCATTTTCTACTTCAGATGAGTTCGACAAAATTTTAGCCTTGTCACATGATGAAACCATTAGAGTTCACAGTATTTGTAGGACCAATGCGTGGTGGTTGTTGCTGTTTCAGTATGATACTTTTCTTAAAAATTTGAGGTTATGGCACTTTGAAGTCGATTCACAGAAACTGCAGTCTTGTAGGAGCAAAATGAAATGCCGGGGCATGATGTCTTCTGAACTGTGTCAGCAGTGAAGCTTTTTCCGTTATGAGTTATGCAGCATGGTTAAAATTCATTCTATGTGGAGCATCTGCCTCTGTTCTTAAAGGTTTCCCTTGATAATTTTTTTGAAAGAACAGGAGGGGCCCAAAAAGCCCCTACTGATTATAATATATTAAACCAAAAAATAAAAGGTTCATTACAAAACGAAAGGGAAAACAAAACCAGAAAAAGAAAATTATACAACATTCTCTAGCCATTCTTTAATTTCCGGGAAATACTTTCTTTTCGCCCTATGTAACAATAGAGAGAACTCATGGATGAATCTTTCCTTGCAACCTTGCACCGTCGGATCCACATCATTAAAAATCCAGTCATTCCTTGTCTTCCAAAGAGCCCAGGCCATCAAGATAATAATTTCCATAAAGAAAGGGACAGCAAGCCTTCTTTTCAGAATTTTGATCACTCTATATGGATTTGAAGTCACTGGGAGATGAACTCCAATTGACGCCCATGAAGCCCTTGCAAAATTGCATTTCAGAAATAGGTGCTCCAATGTTTCTTCCAATTGCCAAATACACATGTCACATGTGTAAGACTCTAACGCCATGTTTTTCCTTTTAAGTAGTCCTCTTGTATTCAGACGATCCTTGAGTAATAGCCAAAAAAACACCTTATGTTTCATTTGACAAGAAGACTTCCACATCCATCCATATGCCGAATGAATAGGAATGTGACCCAATAGACTTTAGAGGTTGAAAACATGGCTGAACCCCAGATATATTTCCAAATATCATCACTTTGGGTCAACTGAAGATTTTGCATTATTATCTCTAACTGCTGAAATTGAGTATAAGCTTCTATTGATAATGGCAAATGGAACATGTCAAGCATATCAGTTTGGGATGCCTCTTTCAGTGTAATCATCTTATTTTTGGCAAAAGAAAATAATTCAGGATAGCAATGCTTTAGAACCTGCCCCTCCCAATGATCCTCCCAAAAAAGAATTGTCTCACCACTACCCACTGTTGCTGTTGCAAGGCCTTTGAATTGATCTAGTAATTTTACAATATCTCGCCACCAAAAGGAACCTCTCTTTCTCATTCCCGGTAAGAGACCATTACTATAGTATGATTCCCAAATCAACTTCACCCAAGGAATATCGGCTTTATTGAAAAACTTATGCAAGTGTTTCAATAAGAGAGCATCATTCTGAACTTTTAACCTTTTTACTCCTAGACCTCCTTCTGACTTCGGCCTCTGCACCATTTTCTTAGCTGCTAATGGTGGTTTTTTTGCATTGACATCTGACCCTTTCCATAGACCATGCCTTCTATATGCATCAATCTGATTTATAACTGAGGCGTACAGTTTTATTGTGCACATAACAAAAGTAGGCATGGATGATAAACATGAGTCGACCATTTCCAATTTACCAGCCAAAGTGAGAAAAATAGAAGTAGAGATCATTCTTCTCTCAATTCTGTTCACTAGAGGCTCAAAATCTTCCACTCTTGGTTTTGTGAGTCCCAAAGGCAGCCCCAAATAAGTGAAAGGCATAGTACCAATCTGACACCCAAAAGTGCTAGCAAGAATCTGCATTTTCTCCTCATTAACATTGATAGGCACTATATTAGATTTGGCATAATTAACCTTGAGGCCTGTAGATGCTGCAAAAGTATTTAATAGAGCCTTGAGAACAAAAAGTTGTCTTGGACAAGCTTCCATGATCAATAATGTGTCATCAGCATACTGCAAGATGGGAAAATCTGATGTGTACTGCAGAGGTATTGGCAAGTTAAATAGCCCTTGGTCTTTTGCTTTGTTAATAATTGATTGTAATAAATCAGCTGTAAGGACAAAGAGCAAAGGAGAGAGGGGATCTCCCTGTCGAACACCTCTTCAACAATGAAACACTTTCCCTGGCACACCATTTAGTAAAATTGATGATGTACCTGATGTTAAGACTTGCTTGACCCAAGAAATCCATTTCTCACCGAATCCCTTGTGCTGCAATATTTGCAATATAACTTCATGTTCCAATTTATCAAAAGCCTTCTCAAAATCCAATTTGAGAATAACAACCTCCTTCTTACTTTTGTGGCAAAGGTGCAGATATTCAAATGCCCATGCTAAACAATCCTGTATGGACCTAGTCTTGATAAATCCATACTGATTTTCATGTATAAGCTGGAGGATTACTTGCTGTAGCCGCTCTGCCATAAGCTTGGTAATAAGCTTTATTGAAGAGTTTAACAACGATATTGGCCTAAAATCGCCAACTCCTTCTGGATCATCCTTTTTTGGTACTAGAGTGATATAGGAACTATTAATACTCTGAACACAAATGCTGCCATTATAAAAAGCATCACACAAGTCATAAAAATCTTGCTTGATAACAGGCCAACATTTCCTCATGAAGTCTGTGTTAAACCCATCTGGCCCAGGAGATTTATTAGATGGTAAATCTGATATGATCTTGTCAATTTCCATAACTGTGAATGGTTCCTCCAGCCATTCTAAATTACTGACAGGTGTGATCAGGTCAGATAAATAAAAATGCATAGTATCAAATTCCTTTGTGTCCAACCTGGCTTTGTATGCTTGCCATAACAGCTCAGCTTTTCCTTCATGACTTGTAATAACCTGTCCATCATCATTTTTCAGAGAAGTTATTGTATTTCTTCTGTACTTAATGGTAGCATTGGCATGAAAAAATTGTGTACACTCATCACCAAACTTGACCCACTTTATAGTACCTCTCTGCTTCCAATAAATGTTTTGCTGATGCAACAATTGTTGCAAGTGTTGCCTGATCAGATCTCTGAAATTCCACTCAGCTAATGATAAGTCCCTGAATTCCTCCAATGTATCCAGAAAAAGTAGCAAAGCTTTTGAGTTTGAAATAGTTGCTGCAAGATTACACAACTGTGCATGCCACGCTCTCAGTACGCGCCTTAGATTTTTAAATTTAGCCCCAAGTCTCATAGCCTTATCTTGATGTTGTACATGTACCTGCCATCCATGTTGTAGAATTTGCATGAACTGTTCATGTTCCATCCAATAATTTTCGAATCTAAACACCTTTGATTTTGGGATATCTGTATTAATAGTGACTAAGCAAGGCACATGATCCGAAGTATCTCTAGAGAGAGTAGTAACCATTGTCCCTGGATAATGATTAGTCCATGCATTGGAAGTGAAAAACCAGTCGAGCCTTTCCAAAAGTGGGTCTTCCTGCATATTAGACCAAGTATATTGCATCCCTTTTAGTGGCAGCTCCACTAATCTCAAACTGCTGATAGCAGCATTGAAGGCAAAAATTTCATTAATGTTGGCTCCAGTCTGTTCCTGTTATTAGAGGACCTCATGAGATTAAAGTCTCCTAATATCAACCAATCCGTGTCATCAGGCATATCTATTTGCTGAAACCAATCTAAGAATTCCACTTTTCCTTGCGGTGTACATGGCCCATAAATGTTTGTTAATACCCATCGGGCACCAGAATGTAGAGACATGAATTCTACTGAGAGAGCATAATCATTCTGAAAAATTTTAGTGCCCATAAATCGAACACCAACCCATATCACTATCATGCCTCCTGATGCACCAACAGAGGGTAAGTATTCATAGCTGTCAAACTGAGGAGGGCAAAATTTTCGAATATAAGAAGCATCAAACTGCTCTCTCTTTGTTTCCTGTAAGCATAGTATGTCACAACCAGATTCTTTAATTTTACTTTTAATTGCTTCCCACTTGCCATCTGAATTTATCCCTCTTATATTCCAACATAAGACTTTCCAGTTTCTATTATTTTTGTTTTGCTGATCCATTAAAAAACCATAAGAGATTTGTTTCTGCTCTGCTTACATAATAAGTGAGCTTGATATTGCTGCCCAAGTGAATACATTGACGCACAACTGTGTCATAATAGTGTATGCTGAATAAAGAATCAGTGTCGGCCAAGATACTACT